>JANZLQ010000030.1:3564689-3578625 GCA_026212715.1 Elanus axillaris | reverse complement strand
TCCAGCAGCTTCTCACAGAAGCCACCCCTGTAACCCCCCCACTACCAAAACCTTGCCACAGAAACCCAATACAACAATTCAACTGTTATCAGCACCAAGAATTTCCTAAGAAAGGCAGCCTCAAGGGAATGAAGCCACAAGCCTAGTAGGAGATTATCTAGACTACGTCTTAACAATTCTCATTCACGTGACCAGTAGCTTTCCCAATTTCCACAGAACCAAGGAGACAGCATTTCCCTTTGTGTAATTATGTGCATTCACACTCAAGCTTAATCCAAAAATATTTCTCTGCAACCAAAACAGTAGCATTAGTATTAGGCTTATTTTATGAGGACCACAGTACGATTAAGGATAATGATGGGTGTTTTTCAAGTTCTTTGTCAACAAGTATTGAAAAGTAGAAACTGCTAGTTATCTGCATCTTCCTCCTAAAGCATAAGTCAAGTTGTCCTACATCCAGTATAAAAGTAAGTATGAACCAATGTAGTAATTTTATATACTCTGTCCACTTAATTTCCTGTGAAAAGGACCCTTCCCCACACCAAAAAAAAAGGGAGAAATTCTAAATGCAAATTATTTCTAGTTTATAAGTGTATTTTCCTCATTTGCTTTGTATTGTATGGTTAAAGACGCAGCATTTTCCAAGGCTACTGACATACTTGACTAAAAAAAAGACAGCAAACTTCGCTTTGCATTTTAAGTATCTGCAGCTAATCAAGCACTGTCATTTTATCACCAAATACAAGTGGTATAGATAAAAAAACTGGATTCAGATGAGAACTTGTAAGAGATTTCTTGGCTTCTCCTCTACATAAGAAAAATAGTCCACAGATTATTAAAACCCAATTCATTGGTATTTTAATTTATCATTAGGCTTCACAATTAATTTTGCAGGACTAAACTGAATATAGGTTACATCGCCTAGAGGATACAGTAATTTGAGCAGTCTAGAAGATTATAGGTGCCTTTGCTTCTCTATTATAACTTG
This sequence comes from Elanus axillaris, assembly GCA_026212715.1. Classification (NCBI taxonomy): domain Eukaryota; kingdom Metazoa; phylum Chordata; class Aves; order Accipitriformes; family Accipitridae; genus Elanus; species Elanus axillaris. The sequence goes on along the minus strand of JANZLQ010000030.1, from coordinate 3,577,637 downwards.
TTGTATTTTAAGGGCACTTAAACTAAAATTTGTCATAAATTATATTTATTGCTATCACTACAAATTACATGATTATGAACTATTATTATAATTATAAAATTGTGAAATAGTGATAAACTGTATTTATCATTATTTATTGTTGTAAATACCATGTTCCTCAAATAATAACCAGTTATTTCAACTGTTGCAGAAAGAGTATTATCTGGCTAAGGTGAATAATATACAGAATGTAAGCTCTAATATTATTATGGGGTTGTCTTATTATATTAAACCTTGGAAAGAAATCTACTTTTACATCTGTGCCATATAAAGCATTATAAGCGAGGGGAATTCGTGTGCAACATCAACTCTGTTCTTCCAACAAACGAAATCATAAGCTCTCTTAGAACTGGCTCTAGCTACCAGAGAATGGCCAGCATGGCCTTACGACCATTCCTCTCCAAGCTGCTCGTAGCTAACGTTGCTTTCCTCTGCACCATCCCATATGCATGAAGCACACCCCTAGCCATTCACGGCCACGGGTTGCATGTGCTTCACCAAAAGAGAGAAAATGTTTCCCTAATGCAGGTTTGGCATTCAATCTCCAAGGAGTTATCTCCATGGGAGAAAAAGAAAATAAAATGGAAAAATCTTGCAAATTCAAAGTGCATCCTTCATTGGACCAACTACTTCTTCTTTCTTTCATGTGTAATAATTCCTCAAAGATGACCACATATTTACTTACATTTACATATATAATTGCCAGTACTCACAAAAAGCTCCGTTTAGTCTCAGCAATCAAATAACCTCCTGCAATACCACAAGTACACAGAGTAAGCTTTCACAGTACATCCTTCTGGAAACTGAGGCCTTTCACAGGAATTTCAGAATTGAGTACTAGTATCAGAGCTTAAATATCAAGCCTACTTCCAAGAACCGCTTGAATGTCATTATTAATAGCACTGCCATACACATATACCACCAGGCACGAGGGTTTCACCTCACCCTATGTCCAAATACAAAGAGGAAATTATGATAGTGTTGGTCCAAACTAAGTTAGACAACAACAGCTGTCTTTGTGTCTAAGATTTTATCTTGGTTTTTTTCAATTAACTAAACTTATTTTAGAAGGAAGTAACATCTTACAGCCCTTAGTTTCTACATTCACTAGCAGCAGCATTGTCTTGTTCATAAACTCCACCAACAGACGCAACAGCTTGCATACCGTTAAATGACACATTAAAAAAGGCATTCTGTGTTACAGCTATTATGCAAAAGGGATGAGAACCCACTATCCCTTTGCAAATAAAAACTCGTACTTACCTCCCAAAAGTTTCCCAAGGTCAGTTACTTCAAACTGGAGTTAACAATCACAACAGACTGGATTTAAAGAGACTAGAAATAAACCACCTTACTTACAAAGATTAAAAAAATTATTTCAAGACCATCTTAGACCTGAGGCTTGCTGCCCATTATCAGGAAATCCAAGGTCACAAACCCTTTCACTTACTTTCACGACAACTGGCTTGTATACTACACTTTTCTTACACGAGGATGTTGTTTAACTCAGCGTCTAATGCCTAAGCCATATTGCCTCTGATGTGGCTTTAGCTTAATTTACAAGTTAACCAAGTATTTTGGTCGCTGTATCTTCAAGGATATGCTAAATGTAGATAAAAACAAAAGCACACAGGGAGAAAAGTACAAAAGAAATAGATTCAATGCTCTGAATTAGTGGCAAAGGAAGAGAGAATGACACTGAAAACATTATACAACTGTATAAACTCACTATGTGCTCACACCTTCAATGCAATCTACTTCCACCTTCTCAAATAAGGTAGCAAATCTAGAGAAAGTTCAACAAAGAGTGACAGGGATAAATAAAATGAATCCTTCTGCACAAAAAGTGGCTAACCACAGTAGGACTCTCCAGCATGGAAAAGCTGAGGAACATGAGAAATGTTTATAAAATCGTGAGTGGCTTGGACAGGACAAATTAATTGTTTGCAAACTCTTCCAACACAAGAGATGGAGCCGTCAAACAAAACTAGAAGGTAGCAGGTTCGAAACAACACAAGGAGGTCGTCCCTCACACTATGTGTAGTTAAAGCTATGAAATTGTCTTACCACTGGGTTTCCAAGGTATAAAAGCGTACACGAGCCCAAGGGGACACTGAACAAGTTAGGAGAAAACCAAAACCCTGCGTGCCACTGAAAATACAGAAATACCATTTGGCTTTGGAAGACCCAGTTGCATGCCGGGGTGACAGAGTGGCAAAGCTCCACAGGGGTTTATCCTGTCCTTGTGGGGCGTTTCCTGGGCATCTGCTTTGGTCACCAGCAGAGGTATTTGTTTGACCCATAGCGGCAATAGTCTTAAGCTACAGGAACATGAAGAACACTTCAGAAAAAACTGGAGACAGGAGTTGCAGCTGCAAATAACAAGTTTCATAGTTAACAGCACCTATTGGGATACCAGCCAAACACGGTAACATGAAATAGGTAGTATTCTGTGATAACTCGCATCCACAATTTATCATCTCAAATGAAAGATGACCAGAACATTGCTTTAGTCATTTTATTATTACCTGGGAAACATGTTTCTGCTACAGTAACCAAGTTAGAGGAACAACTGTTCCTCTTAACTGAGTGTTCATAATTAATATGAAAGCAATATGTGTGGTCTTTCATCCATAGGAACTTATTAGTCAAATAAGCAGCTGGGGATAAGGGATACTTTTGAAAGGGACAACAGTGAATTCTTGGCAATCTGTAGCAGAGCTCACACCACGGGAGAGGCAGAACTCAGCCTGAGCCAACATTCCCACCAGAGCTCTGTATATTCCAATAAAACCTCTTCTGAGATCTCTTGCTTGGTATTGACACACGTCTGCAGAATTCAGTAGCTATGTCACCAAGGGACTTCTGCCCTCGTAGCACTGACTGCAAAATGGAGTGGTAGTATGGGAAAGAGGCTGTACTAGAAGAGAATTACCCTACAAATACCCCCTCTCCTCTTTCCTTTCTAGACACAAGTCCAAATACAGCAATTCTGACTCTGCAGGGAGTTTTTTCAAATCACACCTGGCAATTTTGATTTTACAAACGTCCTGTTAACAGAGTCACGCAGATGGCTACAACTCCTTACGAGCATCCGTCAGAGGTGAGAAAAACGCACTGAAGTTTAGAATACCGGGAGCCACACAAAGAAGCCAGAATATACTGCAGGGCAAGGTACCCTTTTCAGGCCACAGATTTTTTCTGATATCTAAGCACTCTTCGGAAAAACTGTTCTACTTTCTCTGAACAAAGAGGTGCAGTAACAGAGCAGGTGAGAGTCTGTTCTCTTCTGAAGGAGATCGAGGCACGTTTATCCCTACAAGCCACCTTCCCTGAAAGGTCACAGACCAACTTCCAGTCGCAACCTCTTCCTTTCCCTGAGGAAGGAAGAGGCAAAGACGTGTCTGAAGTTCTCCATCACCTCAAATTGTAACCGTGCTATTACAGAACACGCACAAAGTCCAGGCTGAGTTCTACAAACAGGTTTATGAAACCAACAGCTTAAGCTGTAAATGCAACCAAGGAAAGCAAAGTTAAATTGAATTCTTCCCTAAAACAAGATTTCCTCCCTCCTTTCATACAAGTTCCTTCACATCTCTGATTCTGGGATAAAAAAATATATGCCATTTTTATTTCACAAAATCATTGGTAGTACTGTCATCTTAAACATCATAAACTTTCTTTTTACAAATCCTATTTAGCGATACTCACCCAAAATTCAAACTACGTATATTAATACAAGTATTTAGCAAATACCCACTAAGTCACACCATTACTTTAGCCTCCCTCTCAAGAAATGAAGCAGTACAACCAGATCTGCTTAGACTTTACAGGTTAGGGTTGAAGTCCAGTAGGAAACAGATGGTTGCTGGTCCTTGATGCATCAATGTACAGGGACCAGAAGAATTGCTAGAGGACCAAGGTTTGCATTATCCTCCAGCAAAAATATGTCAATATTAAGGCACTACACACAAGGTAGCAAGATGCATAGCACACACAAATTTGAAGGATGTAAATGTATTGCCAAGAATGTATATTATTCTGACTGGGCAGGCAATCTCACTGACAGTGCCAATGACTTTGACAATTTTTCAAATTCAATGCTAAGTCTTTTTATATCGGAACTAAATATGAAACTTACACCTGAAGCTTTGAGGGACTGGAGGACTTGTTTACAGTCATCACTTCAAGCCTTTGAGATTAAATTAAGTCTTTTTAAAAGTTTTTCTAATTTCATGTGATAGTGTCAATTTAACGGCTCATGATAGATTAAAAAATAAGGCGTCTCGTTCATCGGGCAGAGCTTACCATCTCTCCAGACAGGTCTGCAAAAGCAAATGAACTCACTCACAGTAGGTCTTTGGAAATCCAAATTTTCACCTTAGTCTCCCGTCACGCCTCCTGGGCAATGCAAGTGCACTCAGCAGCCAAAAGAACCGAGGTCTTGGAAGTTTTTTCAAGTTGGCAGCAGCCCTTAAAGAGCCAGGATGAGGATCTCAACAAATCCTTACTGCCAGCAGCGGCCTTCACTAAGCCCTTCAGCTCATCTTCATTAAGTACAAGGGCTCCACACCAGGATTTTTAATCAGAATTGATCAATGTTGCCTACAGCTTCCAACGTTACTTCTTTTCTGGAGTCATCCTGACATGCTGCTGCTCCAGAAGCCACCCACAGAGAAGACAAATGGGAATGCTGGCACCTCCACCAAAGTGCAACCTTTCAAACCCATAAGCCAGTAACATTCGGGCCCAGCTACTATGATACTGCGATCAAGTCGCTGAGACTTCAGAAAATCCTTCTCTCCAATAACTCTACTACAGAGATGAAAATTCTGGCAGGTGGGGCAAGGAAGTCAAATCTAGCTATCACAGCAAGGCTACTTGAGCTCTAAGTCTCACACTGATGTTAGGCCAATTAATAGCATTCAACTCCAGTATTTATCCAAGTACTAGGAGCTAACAATTTATGCCCATCGGAAGGGGCACAGTGAAAGGATAACACTATCCACTGGACAGAGTTACACTTCTCCATCCTGTTGCAAAAATACTTCAACTAATGATGAATTCTACAATCATATTTCAGCTTTTTCAAAAATGATGACCAGTGCTCAATTACTGAAGACAATTTACTGAACTCCTTTCTGAATAACTTTGGAGTAGCTTTTGGGTGAGAAGGATTTCTCCAGTATATCTGCATCTGAAGAGTCAGTCCACACACCTGCTCCTGGTTGTCTTCTTCCTACAGCATTTCATTTGTTTCTTGGCTTTGAGCAGCTCTACAGAGAAACAACTCACCATTTCCAACAAAAAGGAGTGGGAAGTGTATGGTTATCTTCCTACCCACACCTCCACCGTGTTTTCTCTAGGAGCAAATGCGTTGAGGAAGAAAACACCTTCCATCCAGTCACATGAGGTAGAGAGGAACCTTGAACGTCTGTCCCTCTCTAGAGCATTCGTGACCAACTCGTAGTTCTTCGACATGCAGAGCTCTTCAAAAGTTGAAGCGCAGGTCCCAGTCAAAACTGGGACCTGCATTAGGGTGGTGCTGAGAGGTAATCGAAGAGCCTTGCCGCAGAAAGCACAACTGCAACAGCTGCTGTGCCACGTGCAGCACCAAGGCCCTCATCTCATACCTGTCACAGCAGCCATCTCTTCCCTTCCTTCAGCTCTCCAAGTCCTCGCAGACCCAGGACTGTTTTGGTATCACGGAAGTTTAACTGCCCTTGCTCTGAAGCATGATCCACTTCTTTAGAGTGATCATTCTATTCACAAAGTAAATTAACTCTATCACTACAAGGTCTTCGTTACTTCATTAGAGCATCTGCTGAGTTTCAGGACACAAATCTGGTGGCCCTCTTCAGCTGAGTCTACATTTTATTGTGCTGTGCGACAAGCTAAGAGGGTCAATACAGCAAAACCTTGGTGCACAGGCCTCAACGGCCAAACTACATGTTTTGCAGGAAGTTTTACTTTCGACTGGCTATTGTCTGGTTCTGTGCACTTAATACCTATTTGTAACTAGAGCGTGTCTTCCAATTCAATTTCATCTGAAAGGAATCCTATTTGTGCACCTGAGATGCTCCACAATGGAAAGCAAAGAACTGCAAAATGGGACAATCAAGAGATGCACTTCAAAAAGCACACTCTGATCTGAACTAAATTGCTAATGGAAACAGCCATTAAAAGGCTCTAGATACCCAAACAGATTATATGTTGTTCCAGGCCTATAGAATACACAGCAGAGTCATCTTTTTTCCCCTATTTTCTGTCCACTGAAGAAACTTCCTTGCCATTAGATCATATCACTGAGACCCAAACAATCTGCACATAATTTAAGGTTTGGGCAGCTACAGGTATTGCATCTATGGTTTACCTTATCTATCGAACAATGTAGTTTGAAGCTTTAATTGTGTTATCATCCAGCTAACGTAGATTACGGTACCAAAAAGTAGTTTTCCAGTGGCATAAATTATGGTACCAAAAGTACCATAGGTACTAAAGGTTTTTCAATGGATGACCAAGCCAAGCGCTGGAACGAAGCAAGTCCCCCAGTGACAGTGAGCGCCACTAATTTGGAACCCTGTGAACAGCTCAAGTCCATCTTACAGTTCTCCAGTGGAGTAAGATGCCACTGACCTGAAAAGCAAACAAAGTGAAACAGTTTTGAAAGCCTGCCTTTCCACTGCAGAAATGCAAATCTAAAAAGGCAAACAAATATCATACATTAAAATAGATTGCTTTGTCTTCTCCCTACTACCCTGCAGACAGTTTGCGCATGTACTACTGCAGTTATTTTTGGCAAAGGTCACATCAAGATGGCAATTTGATTCAGTTAAGGACTTCCTCAAATTGCAGGCACCTGGAATTTGTTTGTATCTTCCAAGACTGGCATCTAGAATGTTCTTAACTTTAGAAACAGGCTACACAAATCTGAATTTTCATGCCGCAGAAATAGAAAGGAAGCCACAATCTCTCTTATGAGAAAGCCACAACTGAAATAGTTCCCAAGGGAAAACTGTAATCATGAAGGTATTTTTCCCTCATTTTAATTTTCAATTTCAGCCAGCAACAGCAGAACAAAATGGACATGTTAGACAAGGCCATTAAAAAGCCAGTCTCCTCTTTATGAAAACTTACCAGGTCAAGTTACATGCAGTGTTTTTTCCTCATACTGAGACAAGTGTTTACTTCCCTTTTAATAGCTTTCATTCAGTTTACTTATTCTTTCTGTCATGCACAGAGCTCCGGGCATTTCAGCAGCATGGTAAACCAGTGAATACCTTTAACTAAAAAAATCATCAAGTTTCTCTATTGATGCAAGCCTTGCTGCTGCTGCTGAAAGGTCAAAAATGGAACAGGCAAGAGCAGTTGCAGAGAGGCGCAGTTGCAGGATGACTTTGTAAAGGAAGGCCCCAAAGTTATCTATCCCTGTTAATTATCATTTGGGGACAGACATCGATTATCTGTGCAAATGCAGAAAAGGACACTGAAGCTTTTGAAAAGCAGCAGTGAGGCAAATAAGCAATTATTGATTTGTGTGTTTGCCAAACATTTTCACCCACTCACAACAAGGAGAGTTTAAGAGGATTTTCACTACATAGTTAGTAATAAGAGACAGCCTCTCCAGCTCATAAAAGGGAAGTCAGAACACAAGCCAGATGCAGAACTCCAACAAACACTGATTCACAGCTCCAGTCACACTCAAAGTCACGTATGAAATGAGCAATTCAGCCATCCAATAAGCCAAGAAGGGGAAAGAGAGGGCAATTATGTCTCTGTTCAACAGAGCACCATTTAAAGTATGCCTTCTGATTCAGCACCAACCCTTGTGATCAGTATTCTTGGCCTACCATCAATGAATTTAATTATACAATTATTGAAAAAATGCAGCGTTCTCCCTTCCCTGCTTGCCCACAACCAGTCCAATACAAGTCACAGAAATTAGTCAGAAAGAACATGTAGAGTAGCTACCACCAATTTTACTTTTGAAGTTCAAGTCACAAAAATGCCAGGATATTAGCTCAAGCGTTACTGAAAAGCAGTGTTTCCTTTAATTGAGCAAATGGAGCCTAATCTTCTCCATTAAATGACACAATGTAAGGGGCCACGAAAGCTGCCACCAAGTTCCTTAACACCCATCAGTTACTTACTTGCGATTCATCTGGGCTGTTTAACCGACAGCTGTATGTTTGGAACCACGTCATCAAGCAGTTTTGCCTGATTGCTGGATCATCCTCCCCTGTCGAGCTCCCAAAGGCAAGTTGAGCTTCAGCTCCTCCCTAGTTCTGCCTTCTTTTAACTCCACATGCATCTAGTATGCTTTAACAGCTCTGCTAACAGACTTGCTATCCCACAGCCAGTGCCTGCTTAACTTTTTTTTTTTTTTTGCTACTTGAAACAGCTGCACCAACCAATTTATACAGATATTACAGCAATAAGCACAAAGTTCCTACCATTCAAGCTGATATAAGTGTATTTTAAAGACAATGTTCTTAAACAGGAAGGAATTCAAAGGAAAGAACAGGGCCTTAGCCATGTTAAAACAATACTGTTCTACCACGGACTGAGGCATTAGTCACTGGTTTTGGAATGAAATGCCCTCTTCCCTTTGTGCCAGCTTTGGGCTTTTTCCTCCTGCATTTGGGAGCTAGTGGAGGGGAGAGAGAGCACAAGGCAACAGCAACTAAGGAAGTTATGGCTCTCCTCTTTCAACTTGTGCCATCTTCAACAAATAAAATATTTATTTGCTTTTGTTGTTACAAAGTGAAAATGAGAAGCAAGATTCAATACTCAATACTTCCTTTAACATAATAAGGATGTGCCTCATGTTCAAAGCTGACCATTTCAGAAGGCTTTTGAAAGGGACAATGTTCTTTCCAATGCCCGCACAGCACAATCAGTCCCAAGTGGCGATTAATTTTGGATGCTGACTGATGCCCTAATGTTCCAAGTATATCAGCTACACATTAAGCAGAGGACTTCCTTCACTGAAGGACAGGAATTTAATTGAGGCTGTATTCAGGTAGGTCTCTGAAAGCTTAAGGGAAAGGCAGAAATGTAGTAACTAAAAATGTTTTAAAGAACACACTTAGGACCTCTTTCTCCTCAGGAATCCAAGTTGTGTAGCCTACATGCAACTCTCTTTGTTCAACACCCAGGAGCCAGTCAGACCACAGGCTCCCTGTATTAAGCACAGCAAAGTCTGGCATACAGCCGCTGCTTCAGCAAAAACTGTCACGCCAGCCCTAAGAAGTAAGGGAACAGGCAAACAACCAGGTATCCGAAGAGCCAGAAGAAGTACAGTATTATCAGGTAGCAATCCTCAGCAAAACTTGCCTAACCATTTCTAGCCCTAGGAACAACTATAACTTACAAGTCAGACCAGAACATGTTCACAAGGAGAACCACTGACAGCATAAGGGGTGCAACCGTATTTATTTTCACGTTTTCTATCTAAGCTACGCTCTTAAGGACTTCTGTGATTCTGTTTAGAACTGTGCATTATACTTGCTATAAATTACTACCCTTGTACTTTAGTTCCTTGTTATCCGTATGGCTCTTCTGCTACATCATTTTTAAGTCTAGTTTTTTCAACTGTACATAAACACAAACCTCTTTCTACCTGTCCTTCCATTCCACTAACCATTTTTTCCACTCCTACATTTATAGGATGCCAGCACAAAGCGTCCTTTGGCAAGGTCAATTTTAAAGGAAAATGTAAAATTACTGCATTAATACATAGCTATCTTTATAAAACTTACGCTTTTAATTAAGAACCATTTTCAAGCTATCAGCCAATTGGTAACTTCATACATTTGGCTAACTGACAATTTCCTCCACCAGCTGGAAATGTCACAGTACTGATTTTTGTTTTATCTTTAAGACACAGACCAAAATACTTTCAATGGACTCGGAACTCCGACCAAATAAGCCACAAAAGCAGGACACCCAATAGTAACACCATGCTTAAATTAAAAGCAGTGAGCAAAACGTATGGGTTGTGGTTTGCTTTTTTCTTATAGCAATATATTCCTAATTTTAGACACTTGAATGCTGCTAACACCAGATAAACTGCACAGATAGCAACTACTGAAGTAGATGTTATTTGAGAAAATAGCTCAACCACACTCACTTTCTGTGCTCAACTGAAGCCAGTTATAAGCATTTTAAATATCACAGGGAATGACAATTCTAATTGCATGCTGTAGGATTAGATCCAAGATTGCTGTCAAAGCAACATCTCAGAATACGTTAACTTTGAAATTAGTTAGCCCAGGGAGCAAACTCAAGTTAGCTCTTTTTTCTTAATTCTGCTTCAGTTTTTCAGCTATATGAACTACCCCTTCTGGAAAACTATAAACCTAACTTTACATTAGTAATGTCAGTTTTTCCTTCATACTTCACTAGAAGGCAACAATCAAAAAGAGGTTGATTTAGCTGCCTTGTTACAGGTTCAATACAAGGCAGTTTATGCTTCACATCCCTCACTATTTCAGGAAGAACAACTTTTGACCACAAAGAAGAAAAAGTCCCTGGGAAGAAGTCAGCCTGAAATTAGTGTCGGTTCCTTTTTATTCGAGAGCATACATTTGCTGATATAGGAGGTTTTGATCAGCCTCCTTAAGCAGGGGAGACTGTCAGCAAAATAACCACTAACATTTCCAAATAGATTTATTTTCCTACAGCTATGACATTTCTCTCATTAAAAGATGTGATTAGCAATCTCATCTGAACACAAGATGATTACTTAGAGATAAGGTTCAACAAATCTCTTGAGATAAGTGCAGCCTCTTACACGTATCCCCTGCAGTACTCCTGCCAGACCAGAGGCTACAGCGAGGGGACTAACCACAAACCTGGTTACGTGCCGGGGTCCTTGTGGAGCTGAGACTGTGTCGGTGACCTCCTGGAACAACTGAGCTGCTCCTTCCACAGAAACCCAAATAATACATTTCTACTTCGAGTGGCAGGAATTTGAGGAAGACTGGTACAGAAAAAGCTAATTTTAAGAAAAAGCTACTGTTAACCTGTTTTTTCCTTAAGTTATGTCATCAAGACGGTACTTTGCAGTACAAAATGAAGGAATCCTATGCAAGTTCCTTTCCTGTTTCTTGCTCTTCTCTTCAGGGAATAAAGAAACATTAGAGCGATCTAGGGCAGGGCCTATTAACAGCTTGTCTCTCTGATTTGAGCACATCACCCCTGTAAAGCAAACATCTGAGCAGCACAGTACATAAAAAGGCAACCCACCTCCTTGTTCCTTTCAAGGGTCAGTTCTCTTTGTGACCTCACCGCAGTTGCGATCCCAAGTCTCCTGCATCAGATACCCATTATCTCCCTCCCCTTCTTCCGCCTAGGCTCGTCCTTCTCGTGCTCTGCTTTAAAACAAGAAAACCTTCCTTTTGGCCTTGAAATCAGTAGTTGCTTCAGGGAAACAGTACATTTTCTGTCAAATGGCCTGTGAAAATTCAGGCGCCCTTGCATCTGTTTATCTGCCTGTGTACATCAGCAGAACTGTTAGTTCTGTTTCAGTATCACTAAGATCTTAGCCACAAAAGAGACAGCAGCTTTTGCAGTAGGTAGGTAGTATGGAGATTTCATGCATTTCTATACGCAAACTGACCCTCACCCGGAATTCTGTCAGTTATCTTCTCCTTCCTTGATTTTTCTCTTCCATCCTTGATCATCTTAGATATGCTCCTGCCTGCCCCTAGGCCAAGTACTGCTGCCTTCTCAAAGGCTACATCTCACATCAGTGCTAAACATGAATCTATTTGGGCAGAGCCAAGATAAGGAGAGCGGAGCTTATTCTCCAGAGCTCTACTTCAACTACCACATGCTCAACCATTCACTCGGAAGTCCTGCCTCACTGGTTAGAAATTGCTCAACTGATCCCCTGTGCGAGCAACTCTTTTGGTCACTTCTCCCTCCCTTTCCCCACAATAGCAACAGAACAACAGAAACATAAATTCTGACTCGCACCCTGGCCTTATTCTCAAATTTTCTTCAAAAGGAATGGATGCTTGGATAAGAAATGCACCACTTAAACAGAATTCTTTTTTTGTTTTAATGTGGATGGTAATACTGCCCTTATGCTGTGTGCTGTTCGAAAGCTAAGAGAACCAATCTCCAACAAGAGGACTTGGAAACCAATTAATATTTAAGTTTTAAATATAACATTTCCAGATGTTTGTCACCTTTGACGTACGACTCCACTATGGAGATACGGGGTTATTTTGTCTCTGATAATTAGCTGTCTTCCCAGTCACCTTTCAAGAAGGCATCCACTTCATTGCATTAATAGATTTAGCTTACTACAGATACAGTTATTTCATATATTCAGCCAATTTCTATTCCACAAAACAGGAGGAATGTGGTTTTTACACTGCAACATCATTCTTTCCTATCCTGAGGAGAGGCACCCCTTCATCTCCATTTGGGTCCTTCCTCAGAGGTTACATGACAGCTCAGTTCAGAAACCTTCTTATTAAAGCAGCAATTTTACCAGTTGTGTGCTTAATACAGTCCACATAGCTGGCAAAAAAAATAGTGTAGTAACTTAGGTCACTTATCAATATGTATTTCCAATTAAGTCCTTTCGTGTCACCTACTATTCCATGGGGGGTTTCCACATGAAACCCAATCTGTTATGCTGTGGAAAGCTTCCCTCACCTGAACACACTTCGTCTTTTAGATCTCAGTTATATATAAGCTTATGAAAGGATAATTTAGCATTTGGTTCCTTTTTCCTCCTTGATATTTGATAATTTTTACATCTTGTTTCATGGACTTTTTACTAGCGTGGCAGAACTAACATGATGCTCAAGTGACAGAAATCAAACCCTAAGAAATTTAACAGTAGAGTGTACTTGGGTTGTTTATCCAAAGGGGGGGGGGGGGGGGGGGGCA
>JANZLQ010000030.1:3544805-3564589 GCA_026212715.1 Elanus axillaris | reverse complement strand
CCGTACTGTTTTCATTGCAGCTCATTGTGAAAACTAGAGCTGTGAAGCATGAAAGATTATGTCCTGATACAAGACAGTACTGGAGTTTTAACCTTCAGTGCTAATAAGATGGGTCCTAATTGTCCTCCCAAGTGTCTGCAACAAAGCTAATTTCAGAGTGCCAAAGATAACCCCTGCAGATGACCTAATTAAATTCTCAGGAAAGCTATTATTTTTAAGATAAGGTGTTTCAGCTATTGGCTATTTAAAAACTGAAGTTTAAAATGTCTGGAAATGAGGCATCTGCAATTCCTACTCAGTCAGAATTTTCCATTCATGTTAGCTGTGGGTACAGAATTAGAAAAAGTGGACCTTTTGTCTCAATTTAGTATGATTCACCATGGATCTGTATAAAACCCAAAATATTTGTTCCATGCAAACCTATCAAGTTGTTTAAATATAGGCAGTATATCTTTTCTGTATGAATTAAATACATAACTGAATACACAGGGTGAATTGTTATGTTTAAAGTAAAATTAGAGAAATTAAAGATGGGAACTGTCTCCCCTCAGGTCAAGTAATTGAGAAATTATGCATGTCAATTCATTAGCTATATTCAAAGCATTCCCAGACTGACCGAATCTCACTATGGTGATAGTGCATTTTACCCTTACAAATGTTGGCTAGAGCGCTGCACTTAAGCCTTTGTAAAATGTGTGCAGTGTGCTTCACCTAATGTTGAACGAGTATTTGGAACTAGTATTTGGAAAATTTGCAAACTATATTGTCTAAGAGAAAAGCAATTTGTTTACAGTGAGCATCTGGGCGTTAAGATAAGGAGAGGAGCCATTCCCCAGGCAAGGTAGGATTACTCCTAAGAGGTGAAGAAGAAAGAGAAAAGCCCTAGGACAGCTCTAAACAGCTTTGAGCTATCAGGCCACTGAGCCTGCTGTTAGATCGGTCACTGACAGTGGCATGTCTCCTTTGTAGTAAAGGAAACCTACACTGACATCTTAACTTGCTAAACTGGCCATGGTTGTCATTTCATGCAAGGGAAAGAGGGAGTAGAGAAATGGAGAGAATATAAAAAATCAAAGAGAAGAAAAAAATGTCCTATTAGCACACCAAACCACTTAAGCAGGCAGTTTTCTGTAAATATTGTACATTCCACTCACTTTGGGTGTTGCTGGAAATGGGCTCCATCTGGCAGGTTTTCTGTGTTTGAAGCAAAAATGCAGGGCTCCCCAAACTCATTACTAAATGGGCTTCAGATTTTTCACACTCAGATGGATGTTTTCTTTTCAATATACTCTTTACAATTCTAAGAGCCCGCAGTGTCTTTGTCTTCCCTGAGCCTAAAATAAGGAATTGTAGGAATGAATACTTATACCCTATATAAAAAGAGGGTGAACGTTTCTCTTTTATGAGCATTTCTAACATATTCCAACTGACTTTAAAATGTGCACATTTTAAAAGCAAATATGCTAATAAGAACATTACTTTAGATTGTACATGTAAATCAAGAAAGAAAGTGCTTCACAGAACTCCTTTACCTCACCGGGTAAGAAGAAGGCAGAACTGAATTCACTCTCTTGCTTGAGTGTTAAGATCCTAGATCAACAATGCTAATAGGAACTGAAGACTCTCAGTCATCTTAGAGAATCACATGCTTTGCGGGACCAGATTAACATAGCAAGCAGTACCAGAGAGATCCTCTCTAGTTTAGAAGAGATGGATTTGTCAGGTTTCCTGTGCACACACTGGCCTTTACAATCCCTTTTTCCATAATCAAAACAGTGGCTTGCAAGAGGCATTGGTTCACAAGCCATCCTTACACATCAGCCCTGCTTGCTGTGAGTCCTGCTCCTCTCATGCTTCACTGACAGATCATTTTCCCCTCTAAAAGGAGTACTTGGTGCAAAAATTCTTGCAGCATTCCCAGATTCGCACTCACACTGCAGTCCTTACTTAAGCTAGTGGGAATTTTGTGTGACAATTTCTAAGTGCATCAACTAATATGCTGAAGAGTAAACACATAACAAAAGAAAAAGCAAGAGTTTTCAGTTGTGTCTTTGATAACAGAAATATAATTAATGAAAACAAAGGTGGAAGGATTCAGATCTTTTAGCATTCTTTATTTAGCACAATTTGATTATGCAGTTCTGCAATGTTTGGGTATCCACAAACTCTCTTCACAGCCTTCAATTCCCACAATATCTTCCAAGAAGTGATTAAAAAACATTCTAAAAAGTGAAGCTAACAAAGCCATAAACCGAGGCACAAAAAGGCTTCCTTTACTGAATTTGTTAGAGTCACATCAACCTGACAAGCAGAGGTCACTGAAGTTCAAACCCCAAATGTTCACATCCCCTAGGAGAATCGGACATTATTAATATTTTTGTATAGAAGAACTCCTGAGTGAAGCAGTCTTTCTCAATGATGAAATGAAAAGGGTATTCCACTGTGTACTGTGAAATATATTATATATCTTCCACATAGTTGGTTGGGGATCAACTGCCAGCTTCTTCACGGTGTGAGCTCTTGATTGAAGCGCCAGCTGTGTTCAAGGGATTGAAAGAGACCTTGAAAATGGCAAAGCAAGACCCAGCATTCAGAGCTGACAAAACAAAACTGACAAGAGAGGCAATAGCTATTCTTTCTGAGTGCTCATCATAGGAAATGTCATTGAAAAGAAAGAAGAAAGAAAGAGAAAGAGAGAGAGAAAGAGAAAGAGAAAGAGTGAGAGCGAGAGAGAAAGCAAGAGAGCGAGAGAGAGGAAGAGAGAAAAAAGAGAAAGAGAAAGAGAGAGAAGAGGCAAGAGAGAAAGAGAGAGAGAAAAGGGGTGGGAGAAATCAAACAGTATGACTTGTACTATGACTTGCATATACTCTTCTGTTTTCTCAGAATTTTATTTTTTACATTAATAAAAAAGAAATGTAACTTAAACCCTGAAGAAAAATTAAAATGCAGAAGTTGGATGAGAAAAAACTTCTCTCTGTCAAAAACATTCAGGAAGATTCTTGTTTGCTGCTTGTGTGAATTAGAATTAACAGAGACCATGGAGCTGTGTTGGTGTAAGTATAAACGTATAAAGCAGAAGAAAAAATTAGGCCTACTGCATTATAAAACTCACAGAAGAATTGCATTTGTAAGGGAGCTTTGCATCTTTGTAATTTGTACTGGAACAAACCAATCATAGTCCCACTTTAAATATAATTTCAGTTCTTAAGCTATGTCTAAGTTACAACTCCTGGGAACTTAAAGCAGTATTTTTGAAGGGCAGGAAGTATCTAAGGTCAGTCTCCATCTGTTATGTAAAGACACACATAAAGTAAAATAAATGCTCACTTTCTGTTTACAAATGCATGGTAGTTTTTTCACTGTACTTTCAACTTTCAAGACTTCTAACATTTTTTTCCCCTGTAACTTTTTTTGCACATGCCTGTTCTTTGGCAGCCAAAGTGTTGAAATGTCAATTGGTATCCCCCAGAGACTTCATTTCCACTGTCTGACACTGCCAACATCATCATGTGGTTCAGGGTTTATCTTTCCTGCTGTGACTGAGCTGGAAAATCTAAATCAGCCCTGCACAAAAGGTTGAGCAGAAGCCAGCCATAATCAGATAGATACTATATATTTTTTGACCAAAAGATAGGAGGAAGGGGGAGGGGAATCATTAAAAAAAGCTATATAGACAGCTAATCTCTCAGACTAGCTGCATAAAGCATTCTGTTTAATAAGCAGCTTAGCAGGAAAATGAGAGAGAGAGAAAAAAGTGTTATTAGAAGAGCAGTGGTAAAGTCTTACCCAAGCAGAAGCAGACAGATTTTCAGGGAGAAAAAGATGTGCAAGAGAAAGATGCAGAGGAATTAAAAAGAACATCTCAAATGATTTTGTGTGTGACTCAGTGTCATCACTTATCAGAAGAAGCATTTTGTTTATAGTTGTTCTGTTTTTTGCCTGTCTCTTTAAGAAGAGAGTTTCTAGGAAAGTTCACTCCTAATACAAACAATTTAATAATTATAACACATTTCAAACACAGATTAATAGTTCTACTCTGATACCAGTGTGACATTTTTCTGTGTTTGGTTTACAGGCCAACACCTTTAACAGCATATTTGTTCAGCGAAAGATAGAGTGCTAATCTACAGGGACTAGAAATGGCTTTGTCATTTTCTAGATGACAGCTCTTATTTTCCATTGCTTTCTGGCAGAAGAATTACCATGAGTCTTCCATCTTTCTTAGCAAGACACTTGCTTATCTAGCTGCTGGAAATGCTTTTGTTTAAAATTCCTCTTGTATAACTCTGCCACAGTTAGAAGAAAGGTTGCTTGGTTTACAAAACAACCTCATGCTGCACTATCTCTCTGATGCATCTGTTGCTAAAAATTGTCAGAAAACAGCTGAGGAGCAAAATCCAGTTAGTTGGTGTAAGACTTTTACTTTTTTAATAAAGAAAAAGAATCACTTTTGCAAAGTGTTAAGGAATCCTTTTACTTCCTTATTTGAAAGGGAGTATAAGCACGTCAATATTTGAAAAGAATACATGAAAATCTGAAGCTTAGGCAAATTCTGGAGTTGGTGTGACTATTTGGACTCAGGCAGAACCAGGACGTAATCCACATTAGATGCTTCAATTACCAAGTAAATACAGCCTAATGAAATTGTGCAAACATATGCAAAGGTAGAATCAGAATACAGGTTAGAAAAAACAAATGTAAAGATCACCTTTGTGCTCATCTGATCCTGAAGCCATTCTGTGCAGTAAAAAATGAATTTACAGTGGATGGGAGTGATTTCAGCATGTCACTAACCTTTCCAATTTCATCATTTTGAGCCTAGATGATAGCTGATAAAGATACTGAAAAAAAAAAAAAAAGAAATCTTCCTAGTTGGGTTGGTCTTTTTGTGATGTGTGCTTGTTTTGGAAAGTATGGTCTTGAATAATCCATTGTGACACCACCTACTCAGTCACTCAGTACATGTGCTTCAGATAATGTTACCCTAGGATGACATTTACTGTAAATTGTAGTTTGTCAATAAATCAACAGAACTGCTGATTTGAGAGCAAGCATTGTGGACAATGAGAAAGGCAGAATTGACTGAAAGAGCAATGGGTGAAAACTAGAAATTCCCAACATATTTTCTTTTGTAGTAAAAGATGGCAGTAAAATGGTCTGAAATAGATAGAACTGTATTTGTGCCTAATGCACAACAACACTAATTTATGAGGGGCAGAGGCATTCCTGAGGCAAAATTAGAGCTAGCTAAAAGGTTCATAGTTCATTACTTCATCCCCCAAATAAATCAAAGGTAAAAAGGATTAAGTCTGTCCATAGCATTTACAATTTTATATCTAAGTCTTCTTTTTTTTTAAAAAAAAAAAAGCTTTTCTACTGTACAGCAAGAACTAAAAACTCCCTTATTGTCACGGAAATGCAATTTACACACATAACTATAACTCATCTTTAAGTGAACAGGCTTCATGTTATTTATGTAGGAACTGTAAATAGATTTCAAGGAGAGGGAGCTTATTTTCAACTTCATAGAAAGGGCAATCCTTTGGATTCTGCATATTTACACACACACACAAAATCATACCTACATTAATTCTTGTGAAAGCAGTGAGGGTCTTCCCTTCTGCCCACAGAACTTGCTTGGGAAGTAACACAGCTTCTTCCAAGGACTCCTCACAGCTTGGCACAGTCAAAACCTGTTGGTGAATTTTTTTCAGAAAATCGCAAGTAGCAAAAACTGGTTCAGCAAAGCTATCTCACTGTGTCATCTTCAGCTCTAGGAAAGATTTCATGGTTACAAGACACTGTCTACAACAAGGTGGGGTCAACAGTTTTATTTGGGCTATGTTCTGAGTCTGCCCCATTTAGGCTCTGCCTGGTTTTGAAAAGGGACATGGTTAGGCGTCTTGCACAGTCAGCTGGATACACAGCACAAGCATGTACATTTATACATTTTGTGTTACCCAAAAAAGAAAAAAAAAAGAAGGAAAAAGAAAGATTTGTAACCATGAGAAATGAAAATGAATTCCAACTGTTTTGTAAATGAGGGTCCTTGTTTTACTCTGAGTCCCACTGGAAAGCTTTAGCTGCTAACCACACTGCCCCAGCTACAGTTTTGACCCTTGCTAATCTTTCTGAGTACCATTTTTCAGGCTCTCCCTTGAAATCTACTATTTACCTTCTCTTTGGTGTATATCTTTCTTCAACACATAGTATTTTACTTTAACAGTTGTGATTAATCACCTTTTCAAAACAAAGTATTGTTTAGTTTCAACATACGCAACAAACCAAGAACAAAAGGTACATTAACACAATCCACAAGCCTTTTGTAGACGCCTACAGCTGCTAACTAATCAGGATGTCTGAACAGGAACAAGGGAAAATTCAGCTATTCAATCAGATTTCCAAGCAGGGTAAATTTGCAAGGGCTCTCCCTGTATCTCAATAGCTCTTCACTTACCTGATAGGATGTTCAATCTCCAGATGGCAATTTTTTTTCTTTCACTCTTTTCAGTTTGCTCTGGGCTGTCTGTCACCTCACCAGTCAACAGATCTGTTTCCTGTGTAACTGAAGAAAATCTGCCTGGCTATTTCAGCCACGACAGAGGATCCACAGGCCAACAAGTATTTCCACCATTACAAACCTGCAGTTGTTTTAGAGATAGTTATCTAGTGCCTGTAGAAGTTTAAGAACACTATTCTGTGTGAATCTGCTAGGTTTTTTTCAGGAATTTAGCTATTCCCATAGATGAAGAGCAATAATGAATTTTTAGAAAACACCTTCACAGTACTGACAGTTGCTCTTTGTTTCTTAATTGATAGCATGGTTAGCTCAAAACACATCCATCAGCTGTTACTCAGCTGTTACATGGCAGCAACTCCTTTTTGGACCAGCAGGGCCTCCCTTGCTTGGGCAGTCTGACTGTAGGTTGTCAGGACAAGATTTTCATATGCATATCTGCTGTCTTATGAAGAAGTTCTGGAACCACCCCACATCATAACCTGCAGAGTGAAGATGTTATATCACACATCTCACCTAGCTATGACAGAACTGCTGATTGACAGTAACTGCGTCACCTGTAACCCCTCTGAACACATCGCCTCCCCATTGCAAAAGGCAGAACTTGTCACTGAAATTTCCACTCCAACTTTATAGACTTTTAACCTGTGTTCCTCAATAGCAGCTTATCATGAGTGATAGAAGAACCCTTCCAACAGACTGGCTTTAGAGGAGAAGAATATAATCAAGGTGATGGGGTTTTCTGCTTCATCTGAAAATCTCAGTTCAACTGCAAGTCAGAATTGCTTTACTGATTAGGAATGGGATTAGGATTAAGATCTGCCAGTTATCATGTTTGAGCTTGTGCACTTCTGTGGGTTTTCTCTGTTCTAAAATTAATAGTAGTGTCATATTTCACAAACACAGATCAGATCTGTGAGAAAAAACAGTCTTTCTTTTTTGAAACTATCTACTCAGCGACAAAAGCAGTTGTTCATTTAATAGTACTCACTAGAGTAGAATGCCCCTGGACTTTCCTGAGAAAACGGTTTCACAAGAGACAGTTGGCTGGAATTTGTATATCTTAGAGGTTCTGAAAACCAGCCTTAAATTTGTTTGTAAATGCAACCTGACTGAAATTGATATCCTTTGAACCACACTCTCCACAGCTGAAAAATGACAAGAAAGTCTATATTTTTGATCTAGAAGTACTTAATTTCTGTTTGAAGAGATGCTTTCCTCAACATATTTATGTAATAAAGCAGCTTACACATCCGTCCTACTTGATATTATAGAGTGAAATAATGCATTTCTACTCCCAAAATAACTCTGATGTAACATAGTAATCCAGCGCAGTCTGGTAAAACCAATGTCATCTCCTGTCGCCCACTAAGGCATTTAATGAAAACTTTACATAAACGCTAAACAATGACTTAATTGAGCTAGGACCGGGCTTGATTGAAGCTGCCACAAAAAGCACTCAAAAACTAGGTAATGCAGCATTAAGGCTGCCTGTGCAACCCTCATTTGTCAGTGTAGCACACATGCTGTAACACTCAAACTATG
The DNA here is from genome assembly GCA_026212715.1 of Elanus axillaris. NCBI lineage: Eukaryota > Metazoa > Chordata > Aves > Accipitriformes > Accipitridae > Elanus > Elanus axillaris. Next base: position 3,556,527 of record JANZLQ010000030.1, on the reverse strand, counting down.
CAGCCCTCTTCCATAGGACCCCCTACTTCTCCCTGTACACATAATGGACCTCCTGTGGAGATGAACACTGATGCCTAGTGATTGAGCTTATTGTCTGTTGAACGTCTGTCTTATTTATGGAGGAAAAGGAACAAAAGAGGGATCACACAAGTGAGGACAACAATTAAGACAGTAAAAAGCCACTCTGGAAAAAGATGGCTATCCCTCCTCTAACACTCATCTCTCCTGTGGCGAGGCAAGTCTCATTAAACTAGGAGAACCCAAACCAGCCAGTTTTGTACCCCACCTCTGAAGCTCTGTAGCTAGAACAGGAGCCAGAACACAAAGTATTAGCAAAGGAAGCAAGTGGGAGTGAGATTCTTACCCCAAGTACTGAAAACACTCCACAAAGACACAAATTAAAGCCTAGGATGCTATGCTGGTTGCTGAAGACAACAAAAAACCTTCCCCATTCTCTGCTGTACTGACACATAGAAAATCTGCAGCATATGCACAGAAGGGAACCAAGCTCAGGCAGCCCAGACAACTTAAAGGCTGCCCATTAAGCGCCCTGCCTTATTATGAAGGTATAGCCATCCTTACCTTCCCACACTCAAATGCAGGGCTCTGCCACTTCCTTTTCACTGCCTAGAGGCCATCTACTGCATTTTGGAAAGCAGCACCTTCTTGCTCTCTGAACCCACTCCTGTTGCCTCTGTGGACATGAACAGCAACTCACGTCCTGCTCAGACTCTACGTCATGAACTTGCCTACAAGCAGAAACATCACAGATTAAGTAGCTGCCCAGCTAACCAGTTGGGTCTCTCAAAAGGTTTTTACAGCTTTAACTCTCTAACGGTGGGTTAACGCAGCGCGGACAGCAACATGGACAAATCCACTTCAAAAGCGTATTCTAGAAAAAAAAGAGGCTTTAAAAATAGTAGCTCTCACGCTTTGCTATATAACAACATATTCCATAAATACAAGGTTCAAATTGCCATATTGGTATATACCCATGACTGTAGGTAGTCAGGTCATTTTGCTACAAACTGTTCATTGCTTTAACAGATAAATTGCTGCTTGGAACAAATACTATTTTTGTAATCAAAGACACCAAATTTGTTTCAAAACAACCTTGCAAAAACATTCTCAGGCTCTTCTGGAAAACCAAACAAAACCAAAAAGCAAACGAGCACAGCTATTTATACATCTGCCAAGCAAACATTCTACAGCAGACAATATAGTAAGAAAAGGGAAGGTATTAAATATAAAAATGAACCCTCCCATCTTAGGGGGTGCAGACAGTTACTCTTTGAACTTCATCTAATCAATGCTACCATTTTTACCCATAATTTCCTATTACATTTACTATATTTGTAAACATATCTATTTTAATGTAACATTCATTTTTCTGACAAAGTCAAAGCATTAACTGTATGTATTGCACCTCTCCAATGCAAAGCTCGGAACTAGGTATAGCATCATGAAAGAACTGCTTGTCACTGGCAGCCAGCAAACACTAAACCCCAGGGATTCACTTGCACTGGCCCCGCTTCACCGGACTGGAAAAGTTTTTAGCTAAGAGTATTGTCTGGGCTGCCCCCAGTTCCCCCAAAAATGTATACTGTTGCTCCAGGGAGAAAAACGAAAAGTTGCTTATCTTGATTTTCATGGTACTACTGTCATCATCTCAGGACAGCAACCTAGAACACTCTCACAAATAAAGAGTTTTTCGAATATTCTCTTCCATTACACGAATTTTAAACAGTCCAACAAGCTTATTTTCTTCTTTACCACAAAGGAAAGCTGATAGTTTGCAAACTGGGGTTTGTGGCAGGGCAGAACGCAAGCCATTTTGGACAACCAAACATCAATTCTGAAATGCTTCAGGTCATCACTGCTTTTTACATACAGGTCAGAGTCAAATTTACTGCTTGTTGAAAAAGCTGGAGAAAAAAAAAATTACTCCTTTTTTTAACCTCACAGATACTGGTTTGAATAGCTACTGGATTAAAACTTCTGCTCAGTAGCCAGGAGATACCATTTCCACAGAGAAGCTCTTTGAAACAAACACACACACACAAAAAAACCAACCCACAATCCCCTTTTCCAGGGATTTAAACTGTGCTATAACACAATAATGATCAAGAGATGGTCAGACTTCTCAGTGTTGTCTATTTAAGCCACCGCAAAGCCACCTCAAAAGGCTTGACACAAGTCTTCACCTGAAGCTGTCCACTATAAAGTCTAACACAAAAAAAAAAAAACAGAAAGGGTTACACTACTCAGTTATGTAAGTCACAAAGGTTCAAATTTAGATTTATATTTAGTTCTTCAATTCCCACCCAGAGTTCAACTCAGTAAACTGATCTATTTTTAGCTTTTGACTCTTTTGGACATTTCCTTCCTTCATCTGTGTAAATGCGTCACAGCTTCTCAAATGTTTCCCTTTGGCTAGGGAAGGATGCATCTGATTCCAAGCTTAAAAAAAGAAGTTAACACACACACACACACACACACACTGAGTGGTTATTGTTGGCCTATTTGCACCCTTGTTCTGAGTTAAGAATAAGCAAATCTGACTCCAGTCCTCACACTGTACTACAGAAAGATACTGTTCTTTCTGCACTGACAGGTAACAGCATGTCATGGCTCTCCTCTGCAAGGATCACCGGTAGCCAAACCCTGTTTTATCACTTACCTATAAGCAGGCTTGACTTGGTTTTGCTGCCTTAATAATTCAGTAGATCAACAGTAGAATTTTGGCATAATGAGAACAGAAATGAAGTCCAGGTTTGGAACTTTCTGCTCAGCCACCGAGGCAAGAAATTCAGTCAAGTGAGTGTCCTTGTTTTCCTTCCAAAGACAGCCTTCCACTACGTTTGGAGAAGCTGGTCTCTTTGGTTTTATTTACTTAATATAAAGCATTAACAAGCCAATCAAGTTACTAGATAAGCCATTACGGCTGACCTCATCTTTCCATCTGAAAAGGTGCCACTGTCCTAATAAATTTTAGTTTGCCTTGGCTTTGTTGCCCTTAGAGAAGCCTGGCTCGCATAATCCCCTGTCAGTTAAGCAATGCACAGCACTGATTTCTTCTTTGAACTCCCCACAAGCCGTAGCAAGTTCAAGTTTAACAACTATCCTTAACTGCAGAAAACAAGTACTTGAGGCATACAAAGTGTGACTTTAAGGGGTGCAAAGCAAGAGCATAATCTACTTCAGTAACTGTCCCATTTCCATTCTTTTAGGAGCAACTTGATGTCCAATATGCCACCAAAATGGACTTGCTAACTAATGTCAATAAAGCAAATAAATGAAGACAAGGATAAAAGCTTAGAGGGTAAAGTTTTATTTAAAAAAATAATAAATAAAAAAAAAACTAAATCATGGCTGTTCAGTTTCTTTAGCAGAGAAATCACATCCTATTTTATGGAAATACAGCAACAGACAGAAAGAGGCCTCTAAAGATGGGGTTTGACATCTACTGAAGTCTGATCTTCACTGCACTATGTACTATCAGCTTTTGCGTAGAATACAACAATCCAGTCAACTTATATTTCAATTCACCTCGATTTGCTGACAGCTTTCTACCTTTTTTCTGTGCCTTCAGCTGCAGGTATCTATTCCTCTAATTCCAGAAGGATTACAAAAGGCCAAGACATTTCAACTGTAGCCTAAATTTTTTAGAAGAGGGTGGAGCATTTTTATGATCTCAGGAAACGATATCATCTTGGCACTTAATGCTGCGTAACCCAGCACGTCCAAAAGTTAGTGGCATGATAAACACTGGGAAAGTGAACGACTTGCTATCTTAATGCTGGTAGAAAATTATATCCAATAGTGTAGAGATAAGTCTATACAATGGGTACGGCAGAGTCCACTGTGTAGCGTAAGAGGTTAGCCAAGTGATATTTACTGTTTAAGCACTCCATTTATCCTAACTCACTTCTTGGGATGCTCTTGATGTATTCTCCTGCTGTTCTTGATACATCCTCCCTTTATTATCTGGGCCAAGTTTTAAGACATGTCACCTCATTTCATCCCAACATTTAACATCTGCTTGGGCTCTGAAAACAAGCAGTACCCAAGACTTCAACGTTTGAGACTTTTTTCAAAAAATCTCAGCAATAACATTTCTCAACGTTTGATGGCCTCAAAGGTGACCATCACAAAGTATAGCAAAAAGCCTCTGACCAAATGCATTGACAAAATATCTTATAAGGCTGCATGTTTCACTGATGCACAAAAATGCAGGAATTCAGTTTAAAATCTAGACATTTTGGACTTGAATTCACTGGTTTATGCAAGAAGTGAGGTATGGACTACATAAAAACAAGTGGGTATTTAACATCTCCTAGTGAGCCCTACTGGCTGCAGTAGATTTTCCTGTTCGTTTTTAGCACTTATGAAATCTCACTTCACTATGACCCCAGACCCTCAGCCTCTAATTGCTTAACTGTTACATATGACGCTAACCACAAAAATCCCTACTGGTTGTTTACACAGTCCACAGACACTTCACGAATAACTACTACTGCTCATAAGTGCACTAAGACTACAAGGAAACATGAGTAATTAAGCTCTGGGTAGTTTCACAGACAACTAGGATGCATCGGGATTACTCACAACAGCCCCGCTCAGCGTTTGCCACCCAGAATACTTTCTCCACCTTTTTGTTAAAAAGATTCATCATGCAAACTCAGTTTTCTAAGCTATGCAGAATATTTAGTTTGACAGTGTATACATGCACACATATATGTCCCCATGCACACTGGTAGAATAAAACTTCCTGAATCTCAGCCTCGTGTTCCAACTCTTATACAAGCCAGTAACTTTAACTTGACTCTTACACAGGTTCGTAGGAATTATCCGAGCACCCTGTTGAAAGACTATACTATAAAACATACCAAACAAAGCAACAAAGCAAACTACCAGCATATTCTGACTGCTGGAAGCCTACACTTTCTACCATTTACATCTTGCTTCCTTATCATCTTAGGCCCCGAAAGACAAAAAACTTAAGGAACTTTCTCATCTCCCTTTAAAAGGTTCCTTTCTCCTCTTAATAAAGAAACCCCTACAATTACAAAACAGTAATACTGATTTCAATTCTGCAGTAAGGTCCAGGTTACAAAACATCACATTCAGAGCACCAGCAAGACACCTGCGCAGTTCAGCACTGCTCAGTAGGAAAACCTGCACATATTTGCAATGGTTTCTATTAACGAGCGCTACTGCCACTTCTGCATGGCAGTAACAGCAACACAGGAGATGAAACAAATTTGACTAAATGATTTGAGAAGACTCCACTCCACAACCTTGGAAAACAACCCTATTTTTTAAACAAATGCACAAAGACAATTAGGCTATCTTCTCCTCTGTGCAAGCACAAGAGGCTGGGATCAACAGCTCCAGTTTCAGCTGAGTTAGAGCAGCTATTTGGCAGAGAAGCCACCGGAAAGGGCTTTGTATCTTTAAAGCAAAGCTTTGTCACTCAGACTGGTAAAACTTTGTGGACACAGCCCATTTATGACCCTCCTCTTTGTATAGCAATATAACCAACTCTAGAGGCTGAAAATCGGATGCTTTAGTGTATTGTAGTGTCTACTGCTAAAAGCACTTGAGCTGTTCCTTGTCATTTCAGTTCCTCCTCCTCACTACTGGGTAAGTGATCTGTTTTCTCAAAACAGCAGTATCCTTCCTGAAGGAATATGACTCAGCTTTGCAGATCATCAGTATTACTTCACCAGTAGTCTACTTTCTGGTTTTGCTGCACCAAGAAATGTTAAGTTAAACAAAGATCCTTCTCCAAATCGAGCAAATTTCTTTATGAGAACAACCAAGCAGATGCAACCATTTTAGTCACTAGATTTAAAATAGCCTGATATGATCTCCAATTTTTATTTGACCCAGTAGCATTTTTCTTTTTTTTTTTAAAGATTAGACTTGGTTCTCACTAACGTCAATCAGAAAAATTCGTTTCCTTTGTTCTCATTAATATCATCATCCAGTTCTAGAAGAATATCCCTCAACCACCAGTGCATTTCCGAAGTTTCAATGTGTCTTTCCTGTTTTAACACTCTTGCTGACCACAAACAGCTATTTGAGTGATCTCGCCTCCTTCTTCAAGCTGCAGACCAAAAATCACAGTGCAGTTTCACCCTATTAATAAACTGCCCTAATAGTCTGCATCTAAACAGGCCCATTTGTTGACAGTAAAATTTTTTTTTTAATTTAAAAAGAGTCGAGCAACATCAATATTTTCTCTTTATATTGGGGTAGGGTAAGTTTTCCCAGACTTTGTTTTGATTTTATTTACCTAGACGGTCATTTTACATGGAAAAGCTTTTGGAAGCCGCCTAACATTTCAGGTTGAAATTTCATTCCTGGTTCATTTCTGCTACATTGCTGTGGGACACGTTCAATTAGTGAGAAACCACTTCTTTAAGAAACATTTACTACCCACCTTGACTACAGAGTGACCAAGCTCTGCAATTAATGAAAGCCTCAGCTGCCCCAAGTCTCTTCCTACTTCTGTCAGCTCCTTTCTGAGCACATCAGCACTTCATGCCAGCTCAAACGTACTCCTCTCAAGAATGGGACTGGCTCTTCTCCAACTCCCATTTACCTTCCACTCCAAATGTGCATTTAGTTTATCAGCTGTCAGCTATCACAGATGTTGCAAGTAATTCTCTGTCCCCTCTTAGCAATACTCATGACCTCTGCCTCCAACTCTTTCAAACACACCCTAACCTCTAACTTTCTCTATCCTTCGTTATACCCAAAGAAGTTTAGCTGTTCCAGCTAAGGCAAGTTGCGCAACAGCTGCTGCATTTCACACTGAAGCACGCTGTCCTCGTCTTCATTGTTCCAGGAAACGTCAATCCAACAACACTATTCCCAGAGTAACTTCTCCATTGTAACTCCATTGTTTCTGCTGTTATTTTTGTTTTGCATACTGCACACCAGCAACTATCAAGTTGTGACATGTCTCTATGCTGGTTTTCAATACGTCATTCCCACCCCCACCCCCCCCCACACTTTAACCATCTTATCGAAATGGATACTGCTGGAACTGGATTCAAATCTTCACAAGAGGACCCTACTTCTTTTCAGCCCAGGTCAACCAGTACTAATGACAGCAATACTGCTGCAACCTTCTCATGACTAAAGCAACTCAACAGACAAAGCAACAGATTCCTGAAGAGCTGACACAACACTTGAAGTTTTTTATTGTGTTTATTTATTATTTTTTTAATACAAATGTTGTTGTCACTCTAAGCTGCATGAAAGAATGGCCAACTTGTTTCATACTTCACATTCTCTGCATGCTCACCACTTCCTAAAACCCTCAAACACACCTCAGCTCCTGACAGCCACAGGACCAAGAATTAATACTTGCAGAGGACAGCATGGAGATACCATGCGGGCTACCACCAGTGCTGCCTGCCAACGCTTTGCTTTTGGCTTCACTATTAGATTATTTTTGTTAGACATTTGTCACTACACTGTAGCTATTCCAACTGCCACACCAAGTAAAAGCCACGCAACCACAGCTCTACCTTCTCTGTAAATTAGCTACTACACATCAGCAGGAGATGGATCAACCTTCTTAGAAAGGCACCATCTTAACTTTACATATTGTGTGTTCTGCCTCATGGATTTAGGCTGAGAATTGGGCTTGTTTTTCACATTTGATGCCTAATATGAAAGCTATTTTGCCCATGACCTAAAAGCTAGCCGTTTTTATTAATAGTATTTATGAAAAAAATTTGCTGCCTTTTAATAGTATGCTTGCTGCTTCTTTTCCATGTAATCTTTCCCCTGCCTCCCTCTTTTCTTCCCCTCTTCCTAGGAGATTTTCTCTTCTACGGTGGCATTTTTAATGTTGTCAACTACAGGCAGCCAACTTTCCCAGCCACCATCACACACGACACCAGTGTAAAACAGGGAAGGCAACAGTATATAAAACAATATGATCAGGAAGAAGTAAAACATAGATCCTCCCTATAAACTTGAAGTAGCAAAGTTTTGAATAAATCTTTTAAGTTTTTAGCTCTACAGTATTATTTGGTAAGTGATGTTCATGAAAACTAAGCAAACCACACGATCATTATTTAAGAGGGGGGAAAAAATACCAATCATCTTTTCACGATATTCATTAATACTTCCTATATAGTCTCAGCTACTCAAGCAATTATCAGCCTAGGCTGCTATAGGCAGACGTGGTTGGACCCAGACTGATCCAAGTCTCAAGTCATTAGCTCTTGCAGAAGTCTTCAACCGCATGTCCATAATCACAATAGATTTCAGGGTCCCACTTTCCTAAAATACTCATGTGGACCTTTTGGTACCTACATATATGTCAAAACAAAGTTTTAAATTCTCTTATCATTAAGTTTACATTAAGAAGCATGTACACAAGCAGGAAGGAGTAAGTGGACAGTGTTAGAACCAGGTGCTGTTCAAAGCTATTCCGGCTACCAGCCTGTTCTCCGACTTCACCTCGGGAGGGGTGGCACACTGAACTCGGGACATCCTTCTCCTCCAAACCCACGTTCATCTTACAGACTTACTCCTCCTCCTGAGAAAGGACTGCTGCCACCTGCGTAGATTTGATTTTACATGGAAAATCCTCCAACTTTTTGTTTCCCAGATCAAGCGATGAAGTACTATTAACAGTCATATTCCAATTTCACCTGGCAAAGGTTGGATAGTTACTCACCCTAGTGAGAAGACTTCCAGGGCTTCTTGGTTTTCCATTGGTTTTCAAGCATTTCTGTCTCTCCAAAAGGTCCCTGACCCTCGCTCAGTATGTAAATTGTGCTCCTTCTGGAAATGTGGCAAGTGTTCTCATAAACAGGTGGTGACAGCACAAATCTCCTCAATGGCTTTGAAAACTGTATCGTTTGCCCATACATGAATGAAGCTATTGCACAGTTTGCAGAAGCCACTCGTACTAGATGTGTCTTACAGGAAATAACTACATCCACTTTCATCACAAAACTGTGAAGAGTTATCAGTTGTTAAACTGGGCTGGTGGTTTGGTTTTTGTTTTTTTTTTTTTCATTTATAAAGACGCTTGCTATACTGTCTAGCCAGGAGCTGACTGAAGTGCTTACAAGCCTTTTTCTTTGCATCCTTTTGCATTTACAGATTTCTCCATCATCCCAGAAAGGTAAGTTTAATTGCAAAATGAACAATGAAGACCTCTTTCACTTAGATGAAAAAAGTTTTGTTCCCTATGCTCAAAACCAAAATTCATTAGCTTCATCTAGCAGAAGTTCTTTGCTTTTGAGGACACTCTCACGACAGCATGATTTAAACTTAACAGACAGCCCTTATTCTTGCATCCCAAAGCTGTCAGTTGACAGTCCCCTTCCCAAAGTATTGAGGGCTCAAAGCTGCCAAAATTAAGATTTAAGCAACAACCACCACCAAACAAAACCTATGTACGGTTACCGCCCTGTAAGCCATGACTTGACGGTAGTCCCTCAAATTCAACTTTGCTCACGTTAGCTGCTTTTGGCCCTTCCGAATACACAGGCTTTTAAGTTGAAACTTGGAATACATTTTGAAAACTTTTAATACCTTTTCATACAGAATAGATCTTGTATACTTAACACATGTATTAACACCCCTCAGCCACTTACACTCTGCGCTGCTGGGTTTTCATACAGCAATAGTCTGGTTTTCCATGATTCTAAGAGATTTTAGTAGTCCTTTCGAGTCACACTTTTTAGTAAGAAAAAAAGGATGCTTGTCTATACATCCTCAGCTGAAAAACCATACCCCTTCTGTCAGTTTACACAGTCATCTCTCATCTCCTATTTACATACAGGACAGAAAGGCACTTCCTACAACCACTGTGGCTTCTCCATCAAAACGTAATCACTTTGCTTGGTACTCTACTCTGCTTCTTAGCAGTTTTAATCCTGCCACAAAGAAGGTGACAGATCTAACAAGGTGTTCTTGAGTTTTATATACCAAATAGATAACAGAAAGTAAGCAGCCTCAAAATTTCTTCCAATTCCAATAAAGGGATTCCTCATTTAAATTCAAAACACACCATCTTTAATGTTTTCATACTACTACCTCACTTCCAGTTCAGCTGCTTTCTTCACATTTCAATTGCAACTGATTTCCACAACAACTCTGAGTGAACTAACATTTACATAACCAAAGTGAAAACTGGAAACCTACACAGCTCAAGTGATGTGAACCTAGCTGCTGTTCAATAGCCTAACAAAACATCTTCCAAATAACGAAACTCCATTCTTTAGGCTACTTTAATTCTACTTCAGGCTTAGTCTTACAAAAGGACAGGAGGAATGCCAATAACCCCACCGGCAGCTCAACTGACCAATTTAACTAACCTAAGATTAGAAGTGATTGTTTAGGCGGGTTTTTTGGTTTTTTGTTTGTTTTGTTTTTTTCTTCCTGGAAAACATTGTAACATTTTTACTCATTTTCTCTTTTAAGTAACAGCTACAGCTTTGCTGACATTCTCTGCAAGTGACAGGAAAAAGGAAGCATTTGTCATTGTAAATACTGTAAAGAGAAAAATATTTTGTCTGCTCCCACGTACACCAAAGTTTTCTGCTTGTTCATTGATTGCTGCATCCATTGTGTTTCACCAAAAAAAACCTGTGCCTCCTGTTCAAATGAAGGGAAGCCCGGGAGATCTCTTAATAGACCCTTTCCTTATAAAAAAGTGGAGCACGCACAGAGGCAGAGTTTGAAGAGCTCTGCCCAATACCAAACACCCACGAGAGATGCCAGAACATTTTCCAGCAAATGTCACAGCCCAGGCTGAACCTGATAACCTCCACATGTAAATACGGAAATGAGAATGCCAGTTGTTAAATATGCTCTAAGAGTTTTTCGATAAGCATTTGACATGTCCTTCTACTGCTTTAAGATTTTCAGTGGCTGCAAGACTAAGCTCAGTGCAACTTCCCCGTTATGAGAAGTTATCACTATCAGAAGTCTTCATTCACTGCAGCACTTACGAGCTTATCAATTCTGTGTCATCCCTCTACCCACACATAAATGTGGAAGTTGACTATTAATACAGCTGGCCGGGTCTTCCAAAACTGCAAGATTACTACACATGTACCCGTTTGCAGCTACGCTGGGCAGGCTGTAAGTCTACCGTGGTAATCTGTCATTTTGCTTCCAACAGGATTTTTTTCCCTCCCCCCCCCGAGAATGACAAATCTCAGTCCTTCCACGAGGAAACCCACCCAGGCCAGCACCCTGACTCGACAAGGAGTTTCGACATGGAAACAGGTTGCCGAGGGAGCCTCGGGCCTTTCAGAGGGGACCCAATCTCTCGGAGCAAAGGCAGCTCTCGGCCCTGCTTCAGGGATGCCTGCTGCAAATCACACCTCCTCCTTCACCCTCATTAAATCAGACACGTTCAACGGCAAGCACCGGCCGCGAGCAGCACCGATTACGCCGTTTCCCACTTCCCTCACAGACTTTCCTTAAAAACCCAATTAACGCAGCCCTCATTGTTATTATCACTACTGCCACCGTTGTTTTTTTGAGGTTGGTATTTCGGGTGGGTTTTGGTTGGTTTTTTTTTTTTTTCCCCACACACGAAATCGGCAATCCCCCTCATCTTTCCAGCGGTGAGTCTGCATTTTCCTCGCTCGCCGCTCCTTTTTAGGCATCCGAACGGAGCAAGTGCCCAGCCCCGCCCGGGAGCGATGGCCGGGGGTGCCCGGGGAGGCGG
>JANZLQ010000030.1:3527922-3541334 GCA_026212715.1 Elanus axillaris | reverse complement strand
GCGAGCCGGAGTAGCAGCATCTAAGTTAGCCGGGGGGGTGCCGGCGGCCGCAGCACCGGGCGTCCACCATCTTGACTGGGAGGTGGAGGAGGAGTAGGAGGAGGAGGAGAAGGAGGGCGGGAAGGGGGAGTCGGGAAAGGAAGCGAGTCCCCGCCCGCGGAACAAGGGCGGCGGGGCGGGGGGAGCTCGGGTGTCTCCGGCTGCGTCCGGCACCGGTCGGGACGGGGCGGGGCGGCGCAGGACGTCAGCACTCCCGCCGAGCCCGCTCCCCATTGGCTGGGAGGGCTCCGCCGGGCGGGGCGGGGGACCCTCGCGGCGGCGGCCTGGGGGTTATTGGTTTATTATTATTATTATTGGTTTGGGGTTTTTGTTTTATTTTGGTTTGGGTTTTTTTAACCGCTTCCGACTGACGTCCGCCCTCGCACGCAAGCAGCTGCCGGCTCACCGGTGTGCGGAGGTCGAGCTGGGGGGGGGGGGGGATGTCCTAAAAAAATCCAGTCTGTCAGTCAGTCAGTCAGTCAGTCAGTCAGCCCGGGGGCGGGGCGTGCGCGCGCGGGGGGCGGGCCTCGCCCCACGCGGCGGGAGGCGGCAAGTGGCGCGTGCCGCGGCGGCTGGGGTGTGAGGTCACAGCCCGTCAGTCACGTCGTCACTCGGAGGGGTCGTGCGCGGTAAGAGCTGCCCTGGCTGTGGTGTGGGAAGGAGAGGCGGTTACTGCTCGAAGGGGGGTGGGCGGTACGTAGTTTTTTTCAGAAAGGTGTCTTTAAACAGCATCGACACGGTCCATCACGCCGCGGTCGGTCTGTGGTGTTGCTGGGTTTTTTTCTTCAGTGATCGCAGGGACCCTTCAAAATATTTTGTGTCGTGGACCAGTCCAGTTAACATAAAGTCAGCGAAGAGCTCATGGTGGAAAGTGCAGTTGGGGGCTTGGTTAAGGCGCATCCCGGCACGGTCGTGCTCCTCGTGTTAAACTGGCAGAATAAGACTGTCTGCAGATAAGGTTGAGGAGAGAGTGGCAAAGTAGGCAATTTAGCGGTTGCACAAATTGATAAAGCTGACTAACACATCTCAAAGGCTTGTGGTGAACGGTCAGAGACGTTGCTGATGAGCACACTTGAAATGCAGAAGTACGGCTTCAGGAATTAAGCTCCCGAACCTTTGATAAGTGTTAAAAGCGAAGGTAACTTCAAGAGAAACGTGGTTCTGTTAGTTTATCGCAGTCAGATGATGTGGAAGTCATCCACAAGGTTCCCAAGGCTTGTATTTATCTGAAGCTGTATAGCTTGATGAAAAAGCTTTTGTGCAACTACCCCTGCCCTAATTTCTCTTACAGAGAAGAGATTAGTTTGACTGAAAAGATTTTTTTTTTTTAAACATTATTCTTTTGGGCAGCGGGCGCAGGAAAGAGTTCCAAATTAGTACCCCACTGGCAGAAGTGGTTGCAACGTGAATTCCTTTCTAGCTGGCCTCACACCATCCTCCCAGCAAAAAACACAACTGGGACAAATGCTGCTGTTCTCTAGCAAGCAGACCTGGGAATAGGAATATAATATTGTACATCAGCACAGAAAAAAAAAAAAAAAGACCTACATAAGAATATTAAAAAATGGGTAAGTGAATGGAAAGAGTTAATATAATGAGTAAAGAAAAATAGGTCTCCTGGAATCTCCATGATTTGAGCTTTCAGTGGCTGGCGAGCAAGAAGTGCTTGAGATTATTTGTTTTCTGAATTTGAATTAAGACTTTGATATGCTGTGCAACACTGGAAAAAGCTTTGGAAAACTGTCCATCAGCTATTGAAAATAAGATACTGTCTGTTTCCACTTAGTTGCTCATCCGGCACACCGTACAATTTGTCAGTGGGTGCTAAAAGGCCAAGGTTCATTTGAACAATATTGAAGGCTCTGTGACTGAAATTTGTGCCTTCCCCTGTCCCCTCCATCTGCTGAATTGCAGGAGATGCTGGTTTTGTTTTTCTCTAACACACAGATGCCCTGAGCCATGTCCCCTACTACAAGGGCCTCTCATCACTGCGAAAGTGACTGAGAATGACTAGTTGCAATTCAAATTCTCCACCTGCAGCAAAGGTGGCCCTTACAGAGAAACCTTCAACAGCCTAATATGTTCATATCCTTTGCAGCATTCAGAATCATTATAGCGATACAGCTGTGTTCACGCTAATGTTCAGGATGCAGTATTTACTGAAGAGGAAGTTAAAAGAAAGAAACAAAGATAGGAAAATGACATTATGACAAAGTTACTTAACACACTGTAATAAAACAAGGATTTCATTCACAGGTATCCACCTTAGATATCAAATATGAGGTTTAATATTTTGACATTAGGAAATTAACTTTCTTAGTCTGGTTCTTCTTGATCACTTTAGGTTTGAAACTCAAAAAAAAAAAACAAAAACCCACAACCTGACAAAAAAACAAGGTATGAATTGTCTATGTGGAGAACGTTGCACATTGAAAAGTTGGCATGGGTTTGCCTACTTTGGAAACCTGTCATTAGGGAATAGCCGTATTCTCTGTCCTCAACTCCTGCTTCGCTTGTCTTGGGTTTTGTCAATCTGCAAGTGTTTTTGCATCAATTACAATGGTAAATGTGGGAAAGGAAAAAATATTATTCTTCACGTAAAAGATATTTTAAGGGTGCTGTGACCTGCTTGAATATCAGTAGTGTTAGGGCTGAGATTCAAATCAGAGATTATTTAAATAGTACCCCGGGAGTTTTAAAAGCTAAAGATGTTGAAATCATGCTTAATGTCTGTACCTACTTTATATATATATATAAAAGCATTTAATTTTATGTAAGCAAATTGTTCAAAAAGGCCCCAGTAAAATACATGCCCTAAGAGAAGTGTTGTTTCATTTGAATGTCCTTTATTTTTCCTTGTATTGTGTCTTACTCCGGTTGAATGGTCAACTCTAAAATCAGTATATCAATGCACAAAGTTCTTTATTCCTGTCAAAGAGGTCTCTTGAGGGGAAAGAAGCTTGCCCTGTGCCTAGCCTTCAGTATCCAGGCTGAGAAGTGTCACATGTCACCTCCTGTTTCATCCCTAAAGGAATATGCCAACTGCATACTGCTTGAGTTCTTTTCCTGCAGCATTTGCTGTCCACTTAATGAAGAAAACAAAAAAAAAAAAACTAGTTTGCCCCATTTCTACCAGATGTTAAAGAAAGCAGGGCAACAGCCTGATTTAAAGTCACTGATGCTTACAAGTTTTCAGGAGAAGTAAACTAGAAACTCATTAGTTTGGACATGCTACCAGACAGGAGATGATACTGACCTGGGTGGTCAATCTGAGTTGTCTCCTTGCTCAAAACCAAAAAAGCCTTCAATTATTAAAAA
This sequence comes from Elanus axillaris, assembly GCA_026212715.1. Lineage (NCBI taxonomy): Eukaryota > Metazoa > Chordata > Aves > Accipitriformes > Accipitridae > Elanus > Elanus axillaris. The sequence goes on along the minus strand of JANZLQ010000030.1, from coordinate 3,537,977 downwards.
AAAAAAAAAAAAAAATCAAACACAAACCCAGCCCAACAACCAGGTTGTTACAATGGAGTTCTCTTCTCATAGTTGTTCACAAGCTTCGCCATTCACTTCACAAAGCAAAACGCAGAACATAGAAGGCACTGTGAGGACAAGACTTCCACGTGGAAAAGGCTTGAAGGGAAAATGCCTGTGGATTTCTCTTCAGACTAGCTAGCCTGTAAGAACTGCTTCATACAAACGTTATTTTTCTGCAGCAGGCTTTTGGGGGATTCCAAATGAATCTATTAAACAAGTCAGAATAACTTGTGATTAAGTAGTAGAGACGGCCGTACCAGTTGCTACTGTGCTTTTAAGATGACAATTCTTTTAAGTTTGTAGCAGTTAAGGAAAGCAATCGAAGTTATTAATGTGTACCACCTCTGAGTTGCTATCTGGTTTCTCATCTAAATGGTGCTTGTGTTACAGCAACATTTGTCAATTTCAAATTATTCTCCAAGCACAAGATGAATCTCTTTTATCTGTAGGCTAGCACTGAGGCATTTTCCAACTGTTATCATTATAATCTCCCTCTTTTCTGCAGAAGCATCCACATCTTTTTGAAGAGTTGTCTTGAACAGTAATAAGCCTATGTGCTCCACTTTACTATAAAATCAAGTTCTCGTTTCATTGTATGAGTTCTGGCAGCTTTTGGAACTTTTGCCTTGGCCTCTTCATGGGTTTTTCTACTTTTCTGAAAAACAGTAAAATTTTTTAGTATCTGATAGCAGATGAACTACCTATCGCCTATGTAAAATATTGCCAGTCTACTTGAAAATATTTTCTCCATACTTCCACGGGTAAGACATTCCACATTCTTACATTTCCTTGTAAACTTGGAGCAGCACTGCCAGCACCCACCAGGGCATAACGTTTCACGGATACTCTTAGCACCTGCAAGGAGAGGTTTAGTACACTTAAGTCAAAAGCTGTACAGGGCCAGTGTTTGATGGTCACTACAGCTAACATTTCCTGCTTATGTAGTCATGTCTGTCAAATCTTAAGCAAAGAATCAAGCAGGTTTTTAATAACCTACAGACCAACTTGTGTGGTTTTGCATATCACTTGCCAAAAATGTTAACCATCCTGATTTTATTTATAACCAAACCACTTTTTTTTTTTTAAATTCTCACCATTTCAATGATGTGATATCTCTATAAAAATCCAGCTCCGAGTTCTGCTATGTGGCATGTACTGACTTGTCAATGTCAAGGACACTTCTGTTATGTGTAGAAATTACACCAGCCGTCTGATGTTTTATAGACTATCGGTGGTCTATACGCCATCTGTTGAGTAACCTCAGCCTAATGAAGTGTCGTTTTTTGTTTTTATGCTTAGGCACTCGTAATTCTACATTATTGTACAATTATTGGTGGCTGAACCACTCGCCTGCATCTCAGACAAGTCATCCTGTTGCCTTTGCTGTCCAGGTTTTTAGAAACACTTGTTCTCTCCATGAAGAAGTATGCATACACGTAAATGGACACATGCATACACACCCTAATTTCAGATTTTCTATTGCTAGCATTAACATGGAAGCCATACTGGACTTCCAAAGAGTATTTTCCTATTTGTCCAAGGTTTCCTAGGCAAAAATGCACGTGGTGCTTGAGAGACTTTCTGAAAGAATTGAACTTGCTGTGCCTGGTTGAAAACAACATGCACATTCACTGTAAGATGACAGCCTAGATGGATCGTATCCAAAAATCCTAGCAGTAGGACAATGCATACTAAAGCCTCTATGGGTGACTTGTTCCTCTTAATCAGTTATTCTCAAGGTGGCATGACTTCTTACTCTGCTTGTAAAAAAATTTTCTTCTCGATATTCTGCAGTGTGCTCCTCACTTCACAACAGATCAAATTACATATTCTTGATCACTTAGCATTGTCATCCCTGAATTTTCGATGACCAGGTTTTGATTAAGGTATGGCTCCAGATAACTAAAGAAGAGGGAAGTGATATTTTTTTTTTTTTCTTCTTTTCGTCTGGGTTAAGGAGACTGGCAACACTAGTTGAGTTCATCTTAACCGATGAGGAGTTAAATACAGTTCCTCAGTCTTTCTTTAGCTTTAAGAGCATTTTAAGAAAAAAGCTCAAGGGACAAATGCAGCATTTTCCTTTTCTTGTAGTGTTCCACCTTCTACTGTCTCACATGTTAATTCTTACAAGGAAAACCATCCAGTGTCAAGTCTTTGTAAGTTTAAGTTAAGAAATCAGGCTCCCAGCAATCTAGATCAACTGAAACTGTTGATCTGTCTGAAAAGAGTTAGCATGGCTGGCTTCAAAGCAAAAGCTGTAACACAGTTGTTGCTTACACATCAGAAAGCATAAAGAGTTTGAAGCTGTACTTATTTCCTTCGTAGGCTTCCAGAATCTTGCTTTCCTAGTTTTGGCTCTTTAAACTAAGCAACTGAATGGTGCAACCTACTCCCTGGCTTGTGTCATATCATTCCCCTTGTTCTCGGTGTACCATACTGCCAAAAACCTCTGTATGCAAACTGTGTTAAGCCCTAAAGGAAAGCTTCTTCATCAGGCCTAACATCCTCCATAGGTCTGCCCATTTCTTGCTCCTGTTTAGGGGATGTTACAGAATAAACAGTTGCCAACAGCAAGGTGGGCTCCTGTCCAGCTTACGTTACCAGCGCTATCAACAATCAGTGTGTGTGTATGATTACTGCTGGACAGTATTCCAACGTCATGGCATTTTATGCATTGAAGGCATCAGTGATACCTTACTTGGTCATGATACACAAACAACTTGTGTCAGAACAACCTTTGCCCTTCATGCCTAAAAATCACTAGCACGTCCACAGAAAAAAATGCACTGTATGTACAGAAAAAATATACCGTATGTATCTTGAAACACAGACCGCTGCTTTGTATCATCGTGATTGAAACTCAGAAAAACAGGTCACCAGTTCAGCTAAGCTATTATGCTAATGATTGCCAATAGATCAGCAGACAGCCTTACTTTATGTCACTTACTTACACCAAGCGTTTTGACATACCCCCTACTACATGTATGAGAGAACTGTTCACTTAGTATCAAAGCGGTGTTAAGTCCAGTTGACAATTATCCTTCTGCTTTACCAGTAATAGTCTGTTAATTGTACAGGCTTGCCTACAATCAGTTGTCAAAGAAGCGTGTGAGAATTGGCATAAAGCAGCACACAAGAGCCATGCGTAAAATAGAATTGTAATTTATGAGCCTAGACAAAGTGAAAAGTCAATCAAAAGTGAAGTTTAAAACAAATGGCATCCTGCTTCAGGAGTTCTCTCCCAGAAGAAGGCATTTAAATCAGTTCTTCTGCTTGTGTGCTTGTATGCATGTAACTTCATCAGCATGCTGGTTTAGAGTTGCCCAGATTGGAAAGCATCTTGGATGCCTGTGCCTGTATCACTTCTGTCAATCAGTGTCTTGTAAGAGGGATTGAAGAAATTTGAGTAATTGCTTATGCAACAAACAAACCAAAAATGCGTAATTCCTTTTCTGTACACACAACTGAATTGCAATTTGAGTAATGTAGAAACTGACACTTTTTAAAAAATATTTACAATACTGTTGCATCTGGTGCTAGGGAGTTAGTTTTTATAGCAACCTATGTAACTCCTAAGTTTGTTGGTTTTATATGACTTAAGTCTTCATATGGTTCCCCAAGATGGTTCCCCAAGAATGCATTCCATCCCTGCTGACTTTACTGCTTTGAAAGAGGAGTATAGGTTTTTCGGCCAGCTGATAGTTACAATTGGACCTTGAGGTTTTCCAGGTTCAAGAGCTCAATAAAGAGACACTTCCAAGATGTAGAGGATTTTCAGTCAGGGCACCAGTGAAGGCTGTTCTGCCACAGTGGATCCAGACTGCGTGAGTGCCCAAACAGATCCCCCAGATTGGTTTCATTTGGAAAGAATGGATTTGCTCAGAAAAAGGCTTTCCAAATTCCCAAGGAAACTTCTTGAGACCCATGGCATTGTTCCCCATCACCACCTGCTGCTGCAAGAGGTGATATCTGGTATCAAAGCCACATTTTGCAATCTAATTTATTAATTTCAAGGGATATACATTTATAATGATTTCTCCTTTCCCTTGGTTTTATCAAGGTTTTGTCTCCAGATCGGTCTTTTTAGCATATCCTTCAGTTTCTGCAGGTTTTTCACTACTGCCTGTGGTCTCTATACGTAACGTGTGATTTGTTCAGACCAGTAAGCGAATGGTTTTGCTTAGAGAGGTCAGCTTCTAGGTGAGGATTTCTCATTCCTTAGTACCAGCCGGCCAACATTGTCATCCTAGCTGATTATGCTGTTAGCTAGACAGTAGCAACAGATGTTTTCCCTGACATTGCTTAGTCTTAATGAATTTTGTGAGGGTGCACAGGCATGAATTGCCAGCCTTGCCTTCTTCCAGGAGCTGCTGCAATGGGAAAGAACTAACCAACGTGGAACAAAGTTTCCTAGTGTTTCCTTTGCTCATAATCAGAAAGTCAAATTCCTTGCCACGCCTGGGAAGCCACTTGGCTTTCAGCAGCAAGAAAGCAGCAGCTGCAGCAATGCTCTGTGGATAGAGGACAGTAGATAAACTTCTTATTTTTTTCTATCCTCTACAATTTTTCAATTAGAAGACAAGTCCTCTTTTCTTTTCCTTCATCCTACTTGGTATATACCCTTCTCCCCATTGTACCACAGCAAGCTAATTGAGCAAAATGCAACCGTTGCCAGCATTTTGCTCCTCATGTGCTTGCTTTCTTCTCTTTTCTATTTAGCAGCTAATTTCACGGGTAGTCCCAGTTTCCTATTTTTAATTGAATAGGCTACTTGGAGTGGAACCCTTGGGCACAACAGTGCTAAGTTTTTGACGTTGACCCTGAAAGGTATCCAGCACATACTGCTATCGGCATGTTAACCCCGGTTAGAGCCAGTTGCTTCCGAAGACATTCAGCAATGGGAAGACCGTTCAGGACCCGCTGGCTCACTTGGTGTTCCACATTCCCTCCAGGGTCTCAGCTGCTGTTTCTAAAGACAGAAATGCAGAAGGACTTCAGCTTCCAAGTCTTTCTAGTCCTTAGCCCCTTTGCCAATACTTGTATGCAAGACTGAAGACATCATTTGTGCATGCTTTCATTCTGGAATAAAGGGCTGTTCAGTGTGTACATGAAGCAAGTTTACAGATCACGTGCTCAGCGTGGTTTATACTGTACCCCTACCTCTCAATTCTCAGAGAGGAGGAGCAGATAATGTGGGACAGGAGCTGTATTTAGTTGGCAGCACTCCCAGGAAATGCCTACAAACTTCTGGGCCTTAGCATAATTGTAGGACACAAGCTATCTTTGCATTTTGCTAAAATGATTCTGCCCCTTGGTGCAGATTAATAACCCAAAATAATCCTTTTGCAGGTAGAAAGCTACATCCAGTCATTCCAGCTGTCACTGTTATTCGTGCAGAGCCTTGAAGTTTCACCAGTTGTCTCGTTCGCGTCGATAAGAGGTGGGAAATGACTTTTTGACAGTAAATCTTTAGCAACAGAGCAGCCAGATCAGGCACAAGTGGGATGCCATAGATACCCATTTCAGTTCATTTACTAAGCAAATGTGTAATGTTTTTACTTAAGCCCTAAATTTCAAATTATCAATACTTCTTAGTGAAGGATTTCGTATTAGGTCTCAGGAAACAATCACTTGAAATTTTGCTATTCAAATTTCTAAAATTGCCTAAATTTCTTTCCTATTTACTGCTCTGACCTGACAGAAGTATGTCCTGCATGACACCTACTGACTGTAGTGGCCCAGGTTTCCCCTAGACTTAGGCACTCGTCCAGTAGGTTTGGAAACGTGCATGACTTTTAAGAAGCTTTTGATTTGTCATGTCTGCAAGGGCTTTGCAAAGATGCCTTCCAGAGGAACCACAGCGGCTCCTGTGACGACTTGTCTTTGCAGCATCCAGTGAAGATAAGGACCAAATTGTGTCCTCTAGCCAAATACGGAATTTTAGCACCTTCATCACACTATGGAGATTGCATGACAAACAACCATTTCATTATAAAAGCAACTTTTCCTTGCTTGGGTATTTCAGCTAACATGTTGCTTCAAGCTCTGTCTGCTCATTTAGAGCATTCTTCATAGACGTTGATTGCCAGGTTGAGCCATGAATCAGTACGACTGCTATCACAGCCTGCCCCTACCTTTTGTCCAATAAAAGCCGTTGTTTTTGAGCTTGCTGTAATACATACTGCACTTTTGTCACTTTACTTGCATTCCATTAGTGTCTGTTGTGTGGAGTTTGATTACTTTGAATTACTTTGTCTATTTCTGCTGTTGATTACAGTGATGAACTTCTAAGCTTCTGTAATAATTAAATGCCACATCTAACAACAGTGCAATATAAAAATTGTTGTTATGCTACAGGAGAGGAGTAAATCCCGTCAGCCATCTTTGGGGTGGTGCTAATTTTATTAAAGTTTTAGTTCACCTAGAAGTAATAATTTCCGATTTAACTGAGTATCAAAAGATACTGCACAGGTCTGACAGATCTGTCATACCATAAAAATATTTTCTTTCCTACAAATGAAGACAATGTTAGGCTGTAAGAAGCTAGGAGTGCAATACCTTTAGGAGATCTACTGTGATCCCATTTTCACCAGCAAGTGTCACTCTGACTAACTAGAGCCCAGACCAACTTTTATGATAAAGTCACAGTACAGAGTACTTTAGTTACATTATTCATTAATTCCTTTTTTTTGTAATTCACTGGCTTAACTTTTGTCGTATTTCCTAACATGCAAGGGAGTATGCATGTGGCTTTATCATTTTGAGGTGAAAGAAATCCTGTTTCCCATCATTTCACTCCAGACTAACATCTACTCCAAGGACTATACTTGCTCACAAGCTCTCAAATTCTGTGCTTCACTGTGGGTTTCATTCTTCGCTGTTATGTCTTGTGCTGTGTTTGATAAATGTAACTACTATTTAACACAACCATTCTGTTTCAAATATGTTCTATATAACATTTAAAGATGGAAATACTTACACTGACTTTCCAAAACATCTGCTGGGCTTTTTTGGGGCTTTCCCTAAATATGGTATCAAGCCCTACAATGAAGGATTCAAAATAATTTCCTGTATCTGTTAATTGAGATTTGTATACAAGGAGTTTTTCAGAAATGTATTCCTTATGGTTTCACTAAAGTAAGAGTAATCAAGCCTTTTGCTCCTTTTATGCCATTTGTTCTGTACTAGCTTTAAGCCATCAGTTCGCTCCAACTGCGATTGCTTTGGCAGGATTAAAATCCAGTTTCCTCCTTTTTGACACATAATGAAATGAATTAACTCCTTCATCATTCATTCATGAGGCACATTCTTTCCTTGTAATATATTTAGAAACATTATTGTTTCTCATTGATTCATCAGCGGTATTTTTATTTCTAAATGATGTTCAGAAAACAGTTATATCCCATCCTAAATATTAAAATTTTAATGTATGTAAGAGTTTTAATATTTTTACCTATCGTAAGCTATTTAGAATATTTTAAACTAGGTAATAAACTATTCTGTGAAAAAACTGAGTATTGCAAACATCCCAAAGAATGAAATTTTGCTTTTAGTAACATTGAGGTTTTGTGAACAAGGCAGGACAGAACTTCACGAACAGACAAAACAGAACTGCTCCCCAAAGCATTACCAGTGGCGGAATGTGGGGGCAGCTGAAGCTGAGGACCAGCGGTGGAGATGCCGAACAGCTTCAGACGGCTGTCAGCGGGCTCTGCCTACACGTGCACTGAACAAACTGAGTAAGCGGATGGGAAAGGAGGTGGGGAGAACAGGTAGTTTGCTCTGCTGGGATAAACACGCAACTAACTGATTTTCATGTTATCTATGAAATGAACAGTTATAAGTGACAGAATTGTCTGTTTTTTCAGCGACTGGTAACTTTCATATGAAATTGTGAGCTCTGTGGTTACAGTGGAAGATTTCTTCTCTGTTCACTAAACACAAGCCATGTGCCCTAAAGCGTGAAATGCTGCTCTGAAATGGAGTCCCCTGTCTTGTTTCAAAGAGCAATAGATACCAAATGCTACAGAGAAATAAAATAGTAGTTTTACGAATATTGGAAGTTTCTTTCTGGCCTCGTACTGCTATCATAAATCCTAAACCCCAAGTATCGCTATCCTTTAACATACTTCTGCATTGTGACTACTGTACCTGTAGGTGATAAAAGTTAATTGGAAAACTAAGTAGGAAAAGGTGGTATCTTTGATCAGATGAGCTGGTACAACTGGAAAAGCCAGACAAGCTTTTAGACACACACGTTTTTCAAACCAGCTGAAGTAGTCTTGTAAGTCCTAACATTTTTTTGCTAACAACATTAGTTGGCTTAAAAAAGACCTTCTTTTCACCAGAGCTTGGGTTTTTCTTAGATCCTTAGGAAATCATGGCTACAGAAATCTTATTTTAAAATGTTATGAGGTCATTAAATTGTTTCTTTTGATTGGTTTTGAACATACTGCTTTTTAATTAAGTAGGTTATTTCTTTTCCCTTTTGCATTAGAGAAAACAGTAAAGGTACGAGTCCTTCTTACTCTCTCCGTGCCATTTACCAAATTAAACTTCGACCACATTTGCAGTTATCCTTCTCTGTTTATTAAATGGTCTTAATTTTTTATGTACATTCCTGTGTGTATGATATTATGCTTCTAAACTGTTTTGTTCATTTTTTTCTGGACTCTGTTGCTCCTTTATCTTTTGTAACAGACAGTGTACTAAAAGCTGAACTTATTACATAGTTCATCTCAAGCTGCGGGTTTCCTATGTATTTATGCAATAATATTATAAGTTCTAGTGTTAGTATTACATAAATTGGTGACATAATCTTACTTTAGTCTAAGCTATGAGTTGTGGTCAATCCATCTAAAAAGTTCATGTAACATAAATACATTTGTTGCACCTTTATAATATCCTTACCTTATACTGGGGATTTAAGCTTGACGGAGGAATAAGTTTTACATTTTCCTAAGTTTCTGTTTGTTTTTTTTTCAGTTCCGGTATGATAATACCAACAAAGAAAGAAAGCTTAGAAACAAATGAAATTTAAAAAAAGTAGAACTACTTTGATTAGAAGTATGGACATAAATACGTACTTCCATGAACACAGAAAGTTTGGGATAAAGTTGAACGAATAAGCATAAGCAGTGAAACAGATTGAGTTCTCCTTGCCTTGGAGGGGTGTTCTAAATTGGATAACCTTTCAAGGTACCTTCCAGACCTGTAATTTTACAGAATGAAATGCATCATTAAAATGTTTAGACCTCCCTGCACATGCATTAATCTAAGTAATTTATGAATATTTGCATATTACTAGTCTCTCTCTTTCAAATTGCTAATAAATTGAGTAGATAACGGTGGTCTTACTATAGTGCCTTTCCTCATTTAAATCAAATATGAGCAGAACAGAAGTTGAACAGTGACTCCTCTCACTCTTTCTCTACTCTACCTCAGTTTACCTTTTCCTAATTGCCCTTTACTCTGCACTTGCTTCTTTTCTCCTTCAAAGGAACTTATTTAAGAACTTTTTCACGTGGAAAATAATAAATGCATGTGCTAATATGTCAATTTATACAGTAATTTTTATATCAGCATGAGTCCTTTGGTAAAAACCAGAGTATTTTCTTCACTTTATACTATGTTGCTTTGGAAGGTGTTTTAACTACAGTGAAAAGGCTTCTTTTAATCTAGAGCAATCATAGCCATGCAAAGATTAATGCCATTTTAATGGCTGCATATTGATTTAACAATATCACTGTAAAATATACAGTGATATAACTGTTCCTATAGAAACAGTCAAATATTCCAGCATAGACAGAACCTTTCTCTGTTACACGATTATTTGGACCAGCTAGCTTTAGAAACCTAGTCACAAGTGAGAACGAGTATATGACTGTATGTGTTTTCATTAATTTTTAAATAAATAGATATTTCAGTAGACCGTTGTAGGTGCATTCCTCTGTCACCAAAAAACAAAAAAAAAACCCAAACAACAACAAAAC
>JANZLQ010000030.1:3517772-3527822 GCA_026212715.1 Elanus axillaris | reverse complement strand
CGTTTTATGGTGATTACCATGTAAACAAAAAAAAAAAAAAAACCCCAAACAACAACAAAACAAAACCAAAACCCCCCCGGTCTCTAGATTCCTTATGAGAATCAATGAGACCCTTACAAGAGATTAAAACGAAGCTTTGGAACATCAAGCTTTGGCTGTAGGTGAATCCAGACAGTGTACATCTAGGTGCTTTCAAAGTCCATTGCTAATTGTAGTGCTCTTCTAGATCCGTTTCACAGGGAGCCGTGCTGTTTTATTTTTCTGTCCTAACTGTTGAGTAATTGGGGAGGATCAGTTTTCCATCGATTGTACATGTGCTACCAGAACCTCTGCCTAAATCCTACAAAGGAAAAAGCCTCCTAAGCTGAATGCATGCTTCCCAGCCAAAAACCCACCTGTGTGGGTTGTGTATGTATGTCCTCCAGCCCATGGCTTTTCAACTTTTATAAAGCGAAGGATCATCTTCTGGTTTGTTCTTTTTTTAAATCCATAGACAAGCTTATGGAGGTATTATACTGGTCTTCACTTACAAGAAAATTAAATTAGCTTAAACTTCATTTGTCATTTTAGTATTGTACTTTTTGTCCCATTTTCTTGTCTGCTTGCCTGGGAATCCATTATTTTACTTTTTTTCAGTCTATCTTCTGATGCCTTGTGATTTTGCTACACTTTGACAGCCACTAATCTGCAAGGATTCTTGTCATCAGGAGAGAAGAGAGGGTGAGGAAGGCTCTGTGAGTTGTCTGCTCTCGAGGCACTGAGGAGACAATGGGTTGGGAACCTTCATGGTGGCTTCACGGACACCTTTGTCTTTCTCTAGTGAGCTGCCATAGTTGAGAGCAGGCTGAGAAAAGATGTCTAAAGAGGTCCAAAAATAATCTGTCCTGAAGTAGCAATATATGTGTAATGATTTCCTCCCTTTGCTGCCTCTTCTTTAGGTCACGAGAGCACCATATAAAGAGGCGATCTTGCTCACTGATTACTATTCATATTTGAACAGGTTTTTCATTGCTGAGTTAGCAGCTGTCAGAATCTACTCCTTGGTGAGTTCTTAATTAATGCTATCTGAATCGTAGTAGAGCTAGATGACATCTGATAAGGTATAGATCAAATAGGCATGTAAAAGTTCCAGGCAGAGGTAGTTTCTACGAGTTAATAAAAGATCCCAGAGATGGATCTTGCACTTTTAGCTACTTTTTACTGACAGCATTGAGACCTTGCCCTGTAACACGTAAATCAGTACTTTCTCTCATGGCCAGAAGAGAGGCACTCTTAGTTAAAGAATGCATAACAAAGGCTTCCTTACATTAGTCTCATGTGGGTGCAGTACCGCTAAGCAATTGATGGCAACAGGGAAGAGCTCAGCCTCTCTCCTTGTGAAATGGAAACACTCCGGCAAACAAGTCCACACTCCTCTTGTAGCAAAGAAGTGCTTTCTCACAAGAGCTCCCTGACCAGCTGACACAGCATGGTAAGGACCCTTCCAGAACAAATACCTGCCTCCTTTTTACAGTCCCTGTGATGCACAGCAGCGCACATCCAGAAATAAAATGTGGGGAGGCAAAACTTGAGAGTTGGTGTCAAACCCTACAGGCAGCTTAATGGCACGGACTTGACCCACTGTTAGTTTCCCCGCCAGGTTTCCATCTTCCTGCAGCTGATCTACTTCAGGTACTTTACGAGGCGTAGGATACTTTACTTCCTCGTTACAGTGTCCTGCCTGTCAGACAAGGCAGGGTCACGATGTGGGCTAATCCCTTGGTTTCTACAAGTTCAGGGCTTGCAGGAGGGCTCTGCTATGCCAGAGCATGCCTGGACGGCTGGAATTCATGACAGAGGACTTGGCTGGGCAGATGCTGCCATGCTTAGACATCAGCTTAAAAGAAACTGTGAACATTATCTGTTCTGAGGACAGAACAAGTGAAGCGCCTGCGTCCACTCTCCCTTGCAGTCCCAGAAGAGGATAATCTTACCATTTTAAAAGTTAGACCCCAGCCTTAAGAAGCTTTTAGTGTCCTCTGCTCTCAATAACTTACGGCATGTGAGCCAAAGTCTGTAACAGGGTGAGTGGTGCTGCATCAGTTCTTGTTAAGAATTAATAGTGGGATGCTCCGATGTTTCTTAAGTTTAATGATGGGACCACAAGTGATGATGTGAATTGCAGATGGTAATGGTTCCTTCCTGTCTGATTCAGCTTTCATAGTTCCTTTGATGTAGAAGAACTGTGAGCTTAATTTGCGTAACATTACTCCCACTCCTATTAGTCTGTTGATGAGCTACCTTTATTAATTTTTTCACCATTTTGGGATTATTTACATACTTCCTGATTTTATAATGAGATCCTGCTTTACTACACAGGGAGCCTACTGATGAACATCTGGTACCTTCTGAGTTTTGATACTCTTAGCACGGTATTTAAAATTTTGCTCCTGTTACAAATTATTCCACTCCATCAGAAATTACTACCATTCGTAATTGACATGCAATGTCTTGTCGGGGAAATGGCAACTGGAGATGATAAAATGAGAAGCAAGGTCAAAATTATGAACAAGTTCAATTGGTGGCTTTGCCTTCTATTAGTAGGAACATACAGGATATTTTCAAAATAAAACTTGAGAATAAATATATTTGTGTTTTTACAAATTCTCTTCTAAGTTATAATGGTCATGTTTATTCTAACTCCAGCTTCCTTCCTTCCTTTCTTTCTTTCCTATAGCAGTCTTCTGAAAAAAAAAAAAAAAAAAAAAAAAAGATTTCTCTTACTGCTGAGCAGTAGAGTGAAGATCTGTTTTCACAGATCCCTTGAATATAAAGAACTAATTTCTGGCCAGAAAATAGGTTAAGTTTTTTGAAGCTCTGTTAAACATGAGATGCACACACTTACTATTCTTATTTTCATGAATCAATGCAGTTATAATAGTTAATGTTTTTATTGACAATACCATATGACATCACTCACTTTCCAGTTTCTGACACTTTTTACTCATCCTCTAGTATTTTGTTCAACTTTGGTTTTAGAAAGAGGAAAAAAAAAATCCAGATTTGCAAGCATGAGAAAGATTTCCTTCAATTTTTTTTAATTTATTTTTTTTAAGACTCATTTCAGGAGATGGAATCTGATTGATTGCCCAAAAGAAAGAAGCAATCCTAGGAGCTGTTCTAACCCAGTTTGCAGCGGCCCCCCGGGCATACCCCTGGGACTGGGGAGAGGGAAATGCTGGTGCACCTCGGATCAGGGTCCAATACTGATTACATTTGGAGGCTTCCGCTGCAGTTCAACTAGCAATGAGAGCATCACTTGTGCAATATACGGCCTATTAAAAGTACTTACACACAAGAAAGAGCTTACTTGGATACAGATATACACAGGCATTAAACCAAAGATTTTTGGGGGGTGGGGGTGGGCAAAGACAATGGTATAGACCACTCTTTAGTTTGCAAAGAACTATTTTTCTACCAGGCAACTTTTGTGAGTTTTTATTTCACAGCTTGCCATCTTTCCCATCCTTTAAATGAGAGTGTCTTAATGCCTGTGAAAGTCCGATAGTGCTCATTACTAATGAGTTGGTTCTTGCTGGAAATAATGTACTGGACTCACTGTGAAATTTAAAAAAAAAAAATCTGCTTTTTTTTTCCAATTTAAAGAGTAGTCCCTTAAAATGGAGTTTACTGAACAACGCAAGGTATTCCAGGAATTAGGTACGCAGGGTTAAATCAAACATCAAAGAATTACACCACTAGCTTGTTCTCAACATGTCTACTTTGTAATCTGTAGAACATGTCCATGTACAAGAGAAAAGTAATTTAACCTGAATCTCTAAATGGTACAATCATTTAGCCCATGTGATTCATTTTGATTGGAAATATCTGCTCATTTGCCTCTCCCAATGTAACTGGTAATTTGCAATTTGAGAGATAATATGTGGTTAAACATGAATGTTTCAAATGATTTTTATACCTGTACAAGGTCTATAATAGATAGCAAGTTCTGTAATTACAAATAAGGCACTATATATAACAATGTTATATATTTTAAAATGCAATGACTTTTAGATTGTGCTTTTCCTTCTTTTAAAAGAACGCTGGGAGTTTGGAAAGGTACATGGAGATGATCACTTTTTATTTGATGAATCGAGTTTATTATAAACTGGCTCCAAAGACCAAATAAAATATATCTGAGATGGCAGAAGGCAGGATATTAATGTACTGATATCATCTGGATAATAATACAGTATGTTCCTGAACTTAGAGCTTTTCAGAAACTTTAAGAACTTAAATGACGATGTTTTTCAGGTATCAGAAAGTTTCAAGTATCAAAAAGAAGTACGTTTTATAGTTCAAAAGATGTACTTAAAAATAGGTGATATCTGCACACATGGAGTTGTGTCTGCCTTGCCCTGATGAAGCTGCAGAGTGAGTCCGTAAGGATCAACTCTCTTCCGGAGGAAGTTTCCTCTACAAGGAATAAGCGGGCCTGCAGGACTCCCGTGCGGCTCCATACCTGACAACGCAGGAGGCAATGATGCAAAAACCCTGAGACCGACTGCAATGTATAAACATCTCAGCTGTCCTCAGGTGGCAGAACAGCCCTTGAGGCAGCAGGTAGCTCGTGTTGGTGGCTACATCGATAGAGCAAATAAGAAGGCATAAAATTCCTCTGCGTCACCTTTGCCCTCTTCTTACACCCTCAGGCCAAGCACAAGTCCAAATTTGTTGGTTCGCATGTGGCCGAGTTCTTGAATACTGAGCATGTCCCAAAACCATCCCTCTTTTCACTGCTCTCAAGGGTTAATTCAATAAACAAAACACAATAAAAGCCACTGAAAAGTCTAGAGCAGGAAGGAAGCTGGCTTACTGCTCCTCGGTTTCCCATGCTGCAGTGTAAAAAATTGCCATTTTCAACAAGGTGGCTACAGCCGGCTTAGCATTTAACTTCCTTTTATTTTTTGTTTTATTTCTAAGTGTAAGAGTTAATACATCAGTCCTAAAAGCATGAGCCTTTGTCGTGGGAGGAGGAGAGGGCAGAGGAGTTTCATTGCTGATGCACTCATGCTGGGAAGATGCTACTTTGAAAGTATCATCCATCGTGGGTGATCACTGGGGGGTGGAGTAAAACACCCATCCTAAGCGACCTGGTTGCAAAATTTCCTTTAATGTCTCTAAGGACAGGAATCTGGCTTTGTAATTTACGCAAAAACCTGATGCATATTTTTTAAACTGCTAACAACATCTTATACCAACTTTTTTCCTGCTTCCCAGCTCCCTGGCTTGACCTGGCACTTAAACTTGAGTATGGGAAGGACTTCTATCACCTTCCTCATGTATCTACTCCCTTTCATATGGCTATGCTTTCCCTCTTCTTTTTTTCTGTTCAGCTGGTTTGCTGGACGGCTAAGTGTTTTAAAAAGCGCGTATGTTATATTGAAATATGTTTTTCCATATCGTAATCGCACTGTTCACTCCATATACTGTGCTAAATCTCTGATCACTGTCTAAATTTTAATTAAAACATAGTTCAAGACAATAGTTTAAGTACCACTTAATTATTTTTAGATGGCAGACTTTCTTTTTATGTAGATTTTTCTGGGTGTGGGTATGAATGAAATGCATGACAGTGAAGAAAACGACACTGGTTGTGCTTCAGCCTTTCAGAGCACTGAATAAATACAGCTGTACGGTGTTTCTCTTCAGCTCCGTACTAACACACAGGCTTGACCTGAGGATGCAAATTCTGTAAGGGGGTAATTTTTGAAAGCAGTATTTTAACTTCTGCGCATGCAAATACCTAATTGTTCACAGGGCATTTAAAATCACGTTTTAAAAGACACAAGCTAAATTCGTGTCCTTCATAACGAAGGAACTTGTTCCTTTATTCAGCAGATTTTTATATCGTATAGAAGAGCGGTATCTGCACAGCATTTGAAAGCCAGGCCTTTGTTTTGCCGAATATTATGTGCCTCTGGGACAGGAAGAAAGCCTGCGCAACAGGTTTCTGCACCCTCACGGAGGAGACTTGTTCAGGCGAATTAACTTGTCCCAACGAGTTTCGCTTGGTCTTCCTGAGGGGAGGTGGAGGGGTGTGGAGTGCCATAATGCTGCCTCACTTTTTCTCAGTGGACCTCTTTGATTCGTAGCTATTTGAATGGATTTTTTCTTAACACAGGTGACACTCCCCCCTCCAATCTCTGCGCTTGCGTAGACCTGTAACGTAATGTCAGCCTACCTCCTTCTCCTTAGAGTAGGTACAGCCAAAACAGACAGCTGTTTCGATCACCCTGGCAAAGGAGCCCATCGGTCTCACCCACACTGGATGCACGTACGTGGTCTCCTGGCTGTCAGACCCATCTGTTAGGGTGGTGCGGTGCCCATCCTCAGCCTTGTGAGATAGGTTTGCTGCAACACAGATACAAAGCGACCACGGGGTTTATTTAGGGCAGGCGTTCTATACAGCGCGGCAAATAGTGTCTGTTATATGGGAAATAACACCTTTGGGCTATTAGAAGCGCCATATGTTTATTTAATGTATATGTGTTATGTAGATACATGTCATGGGATATGTGGATACAAAAGACAAGGGTCAAAATATTTGCACCTGGAAGCATGAAATTAGACTCTCAAGTGTGTATGTCTGTGTAGATACATACATATACACACACCTATATATGTGTGCGTGTCCTGTTTTTCAAAGAGCAGAGTACACTGCAGTCCCCTCTATAGAACCTGACATACACTCAAACCTTGTGAAGATCAAACCGCTTGAAAATACGCACTTGAGAGACATCCAGCGTGGCGTTCTTTAGCAAGAAGTGCTCCTTAACCTCCTGGTTTTGTAAATGTTGGTTATGTCTGACACCGCTCTGGATAAGACAATGCCATGTGGAAGTGAGACTTTGAAGAAACGGGCTTAGTCTCCTAAGCACGGTCAGGCAACGCACTGATGTGTACGGAGAGTTCTGCATTTGCTTGCGGCGGAATTGCCTCTGGAGCATCGCCTCACGAGCACGCAGGCAGATTGGCGTGGGGTGTTTTTTTCAAATAATGGACTGTGGGGCTCCAGCAAACTCTGCCTTTGGAGTTTTGCGTACAGCGGCTCTCTGTGCACTCTCGGTGTGAGGTCTTCTGACTTCTCACTCGGTGTGAGGGCGGGTTAGCGTTCGCTGGAAATGTGGGCTCGGTGCCGTCAGCATGCTGGCAGCAGGGCAGCAGCGGGTCCTGCTTTACATCCCCAGGGCCAAACAAAGGGCCTTTTGTGGGAGCACAGCAGCCTCCGAATACACAGTTTGTCATCAGCAGTTGTCTGGGTGTCATAAGTGAAGATCTGCCGCAACACCTACAACCCCAAAACACAGCGTGCCTCTGTCGTGTAGTTAATTATATTTTTTTGAGTCATTATTACACTAAATTCCCTTTTTTAACAATCTGACTAAGTAAGAGGGTCTATACATCACCACATATAATGGACATACAAAGTTCCCCAAGTACTATTAAATGTTGGAAGGTTGTAAAAGAGCAACAGAATAGATGAAAACCCATCCTGTATATCTTTCTGTGCATTTATGCTTAGACCTCTCAGAACTGTGTGAATTCCTTATTGTTTTAAAGAGCCCTGTTTGAAACACATAGAGGTCCATTTATAGCCTCGGTGTTCATTACGGACTTCTGAATAGAGGAGAACTACGGGCGGTCACTGGTACTATTTTCAAAATTTTTCTCTTTTCCAACATTCATTTAAAAGAAGAGGTTTATTCATTTATTCAGTTAAATTCACCAGGGATAGCTGCACAGAGGAAGGGACTGAAAGCTCCAATTCACTTTCATTTGTCTGTTTGCTTACAGTCTGTATTGGAATGCAGTAGCAAACAGCCAGGATTTTTTATTTTTTTTATTCATGAACATACACTTTGAACTAAGTACATTTGAAAATACGCATTTAGTTCTGTAACCATGAATATAGGTTCTGGCTCCAGTAAGAGACAGGCAAGGAACTCTATCATAAAAGCACTGCAGAATTAAGTTCTTTGTGGGCCTCAGTGTGGCGGAAAGTGGAAATCTAAAACTCTGTGATTCACACCACAGGGGCAAGGGCTCCTCGCTGAGGTAGGCACTGGGGCCTTGCTCAGAGCTCGCTGTTGGAGTGAGGTGTTCTGAAGGGCCTGATGTTACGCAAATGCTAAATCTCAGTGAATTCAGGCAGGGAAATATTTTGCTAATTCATGCCGTGAGAGGGCTGGCAACCCAAAGAAAGAAACACAGAAAACCAAGAAAACGGGGAAGAGCAAACGTTCAGCATAGAACTTCAGTAGACCCAGGTAAACTCCAGAGTCCCGTTCGTACCTCTGTGTTACCACCTGTACCCCCCACTTGAAGATCCCCAAACGGTCCAGAGGACACGGGGGGTTTGCAAGGCTCAAGCTGCCGGGGCTGCCGTATGAAACTTCTCACCCCCAGCCTGGACTAAGCAGTGGCTTTGCTGCGTGGAGGTCCGCTTGCTGCAGCGCTGGGGCAAAATTGCTCATCCCCAGCTGAGCCGATGCCTGCGCGTCCTCACCGTGCCCCCACCGACCGAGCAGGGCCCTCCAGAGCTCTCCTTTACCCGCCGCGGGGTAGGAACTAGCCAAGCCCTTGCTTGGTGGGTGATCAAGTGGGTCCTTCTGGCCCCAGAAACAACAGGTTGCAAGTTGGCCCAACTCTACCTTTATTGGCGAAAGTCCGTCGATGAACCATCAGAATTATCTAGTTCTCCCCCCCACTTTTTTTCCCCCCAATATATGATCTACAAAGCAATGACATCTTTACAGAGGAAGTTAAGTGTGTGGCTTCTTTAGAAATCACGTGTTGTTTGATAGATCTCAAGTACTATGTATGTATGTATGTATGCATGTATGTGTGTATCTCTCTCTCTCTCGTAGTTCTCGTTCTGTTTTATTCCATTTTTGCAAGCAGAGAATTTGAGTGATATTTGCTGTGGTCATAATATTTGATATATAATTCTCTGAATGATAGATAAGATATCATATTAAAACCAGTAATTATAACCTGAAGTGTAATTACAAAATGAGATGCCTGTTTAAATAAGTAAGTACTACTGTACTTAAATTTTTGTTTCCATGTTTTCCTTCTAGCCTAGGAAGCCTTTCTGAAATAAAAATGTGTATCGAATGTATAGCCCCTTGTCCAGTTTTCTCTTTTTTTCTTCAAATTATATTACATGATATATATTATGTGATATGTGTCCATGTAATTTAACAGCTTTAAGAAATAAACAAGCCTTCTTAGTTGTGCTTAATCCCGTTAACAATATTCCACAGTCTGTGGAATTACTGTCCCACAGGAATTTTTCTCTGGATATTAAAATAAAGGCCTGCTTGTACATAAACGAAATATTTATAGTTGGATAAAGACACAATCATTTCCTAAATATGCAAATTAAATAACCACTTCAGCTTTGCTTAATGTACAGAGACGGTGGGACAAAAAGTGCCTTTGTACCTGTGTGTCCCCACAGATGTGCCAGCATCTTACTACAAAGTTACTACTATTAAAAAAAATCTGCTGCATTTCTCTGCAGCCCAGAAGGCAGCAGAGCCAGAGAAGTGAGCTACGTCATTCTGAAAACCACTCACGCTTTTCTTTATCAGAAACATCTCCTGTATTTTTAAGCCCTCAAATAAATTACAAGGCTTTAATTACTTTACAAAAACTTTTTTTTTAGTAAAACAATTTTTTTCAAGTTTTCTCGTGCTGACTGAGTGACGTTGATCACTATCAGGCATGTTTGCTCCCTTACTGCTGGGTGGAATGTGACATTTTGTTTAAGCCTGTGTAGTGAGAGAATTTGTTCCAGGAGGTTTATTTTTCCTCTTGGTAACGGTGCCGGTTCCCACCCCGTACCCACTGACTTCTCTTCCCCATTCAGTCCCCCGGGCTGTGCCAGCCATCTGTGGGGCCACGCACTGCGCTGGATGGATGGACTGATGGATGGATGGATGGATGGATGGATGGATGGATGGATGGATGGATGGATGGATGGATGGATGGATGGATGGATGG
>JANZLQ010000030.1:3502694-3517672 GCA_026212715.1 Elanus axillaris | reverse complement strand
AGAACAGTAGAGGCATAGACGGTGGACACCAGTTACAGAAGACAACAGCCATCTCAATATAGTTATCTTTTTCACCTGTTATTTACACTTTTCCCAACACTTTTGATCAGTCATAACAAAGCATTTCTAATAGCATAAATATTTGTCTATCATATCACTTCATGATGAGAAGTTCAGGACTTAATTTATTTACTGTCTTATATCCCTAATTCTGGGTGATTTTGTGTGTATGCACAACAAGGTTCCAAGCACAAAATCAGTTCAAACTTCTAAGTCAGTATTCTTCTGGAGACTTGTATAAGACAAAACCAAAAATGTAACTGCTAACTTACACGTTCAGTCCTTGAGTACTCCTAGCATTTAAATGCTGCTATCTGCACTGAAGTCAGCTTTTATTTTGGCCTTGGTGTCAAACCAGAGGTCGCTATCTCCAAGAAAGCCCAGAAGCATAACCTGAAAATACCGTATTTTCTAAGTACTCACTCCCAAGTCCAGGAGGCGTCATGAAGGGACAAGAATTAGTCAGCTCAGTCACTTACTTACAGATTGGTTGACTGACATACCCACTGTGCGCTTTGCCACAGGCAAGACCGAGTTAATTACATCCATGGAAAGGTATACCTCTCCTGATATATGAG
Organism: Elanus axillaris; assembly: GCA_026212715.1. NCBI lineage: Eukaryota > Metazoa > Chordata > Aves > Accipitriformes > Accipitridae > Elanus > Elanus axillaris. The sequence goes on along the minus strand of JANZLQ010000030.1, from coordinate 3,517,034 downwards.
GGCAGAACACGTGTGTCTAAATTGTGATTAATATGGGTGTGAAAGAGACTTTTCTTGCCGGCAGAGTTTGACCAAGCAGATGGTATGCATTTCTTCAGAATTAGCTTAGTTGCCTTCACTGCAACTTGTTGACACACTTTGAATTTTAACACAATAAATGATTAAGAAAAATTTCTATGCAGTGCAACAGGCATGAAGGAGGCTGAAGACAGCAGAAAAAAGAAAAGGTGGCACAGAAAATTGCGGTTTTCTCATTTTTATCCTAGCTTGATAGTTGGCTAAGAAACAAGCTCAAGAAAATATCTGTTCCTTTGGACATGGAGACAACCCTTGTGGTGGTAAAAAGGGTGATCTAAATTATGCCATTGACATAAATGAATCAAAGAAGTCACGATTAAGTGTAAAGACTGTAATTTATGACCACTAGAAATCTGCAGGGCTGTTAAAAAAGGTAATAGCAGGTACTGGCAGACAGGGTCAGAAAGAGCAGAGCAAGATGATTACAGCCAGGAAGGGAGGTGGGAGCGTCCAGGAGTCCTACGTAAAAGCAGCACGCCAAGGAAAAATGCAAACTGAGGTGACTTCCTCATTTTATCATCTCTGGAGAATCGGCTTAAAGAAAAGAGCTAAAATATGTAAGTTTCTTTGATACAGGAAAGAATATTTCAACTTTGAAAAAAAATTAGCAGTGTTATGAAGATGATACATGAGATATTTTATATGGGTGGCATTCTTCCTGTTTGGTGTTATTTGAAAAGTATCATGTGAGTAGCTGTAACTGCCTTTGCAGCACGGCAGATGAGGATGTGAGCCGGTTCTGAAGATGAAAAAGTTCCTTTTCTTCAGAAACGTGGAGTTTCTTGGGATATTCCACTGGAGCTCAGGAAGGTTGGACATCCTCCGACTGTCTGCAGCAGCCTGAACCCCTCGCCGATCCTCTTGCTTCAGTCTTGTCTACTCATTTTGAATAGAGCTAAAAATTACCTATTTTGGGGAGGGAGGGATTGTCTAGAGACACTTACAGACAATTACTTTGATAATTTTTTTGGTGAGGTTTTTGTCCTTCAGTAAGTTCACTGAGCTAAGTACACTACCTACATCTAACACACAACCCTTTATAAAATGAGGAGTTACTGATGGATTTCAGTAGCTTCCAGAACTGGCACCGTGAAATGTGAATTTTGCAAGGAAACGTAAAAGGGAAAAAAGATGTGAATATGTACCATCCTGGCAGTTTGTGTAAAGAAACATGGTCTGGTTCAGTCAACAACAAACAGTATTTAAGCCATGATTTCCTTCCCGTATCATTCCTTTCAGGTGTTTCTCTTCTGCCTCTTATCAAGACAGCGAAATGCCAGTTACTGTATTTCTCTTTTTCTCACAAAAATCAGTCTCTCAGCATGAATCATTTGCCTACAGATGAATCATTTTAAGCGTATGGCTTTAAAAAGTCCATTGGAAAAAAGAAGTAACTTTTGGAATCTAGGCTATTATCTTTTCTAAATTTCATTTGCCATTTAACATCATTTGCAGTGAGTCACAACGTAATATCCATTGGTAGCTTGACTTGTATTCTATGTCAGTGTGAACCAAAGTTTTTGTTCCAACATTCTTGTTAGGCAAATGTTTCCAAACCAGTCATAAATGCTGATACGAATGGTCAGGCATTTTTTTTCTCACTGTTTGACAATACTGTTTTTAAGTCTGAACTAGAAATACATGTATGGTCACCTGTTCTGTTTTCTCTGTATTTCTCTTCAGTGATCAGAATTACAGAATGTCTGATAGAAAATTTAACTACTATGATTTCAGACAATTCTTTTTTTTCCTTACTTAATACCCTTAGTCTCTTTCTAAAGGAATCGGTCTACTGTCAGGAGAGGTATCTGGAATCACAGTGACCACTGCATCAATTTTTGCGGCATCTTTCGTAATTTAAAACAAGTATTGGAAATGGTCAGGGCTTTTCTCTCATTGTGAAGGAATTTCTTTCTGTTTGTAATTTCCTGCCATGAAAGATTTCGTGCAGATAATGGTTTTCAAAGAATGTGATTACTTGCACAATTTGAGATGATAGCTTACTAGTTTTTGCTTCCTGTCCCAGCCAAAGAACAATAAGGAAAGCTTGACAGGAGCCTCGCAAATTTTAGGCTGCTTTACCCTTCTGTTGCTGCAAACCAGAAATAACTTAGTATGATAGAATATAATTTATATGAGCTCAGTCACAATAACTGTTACTTACTGACCTGCTCTCTTAATCTTCCACCTTACAGATTTTCAGACTACATCAGATCGCTGGGTGGGGCTTTTTGTAGTGATGGGATTTCTGGAAGAGTGCTTCTGGTCAGAGCGACACACAGAGCCCTGTGACAGACATCAGGCTTCAAAGTAATTCTGGTTTACAGTATGTTTCTGTCAGTCAAAATCACTGGAATCAGATTTTTAATTGTATGGTCAATACATGCATTATCAGCTTGATAAGTGTACTATGTATTGTTATTTTCATGTAAAAGTATTTATAAACCCTAAGTGGTTTTGTATTCAAAGCCCGTGTTCCCTCAGTTTGAGATATTGCTGCCCAGTGAATTATTTCGCATGTGCACCGAGAAAGCAGGTCTGCTCCTGGAAAATCAAAGAGAATTATGAAAAGTAATTGCCCATGGATTTCAGTTCTGCATTAGTGTTTCATGTGAGTCACTTGTCAATTCTGCAGCCTTCAACACTTCATTAATATTCAAGAATATTTATACAACAAATTATGGCCTCTAAACACTTTATATAAAATGTTAATATAATCAAACCTCTATGCTTTATCCCCAGGTTCTATTCTCTGAACATGAAACATACTGTTACATTTAGTGGAGTGTTTTATTGTGATGATAGTCATTTCCTAAAGGTATACTGGCATTAGTAATATGCATTTGTATTCCAGACAAATAACAATCTTGGTTAATAATAAGGAATGAATATTATACTTACCGAGACTCAATTTTTATTTTCAAAGCAGTCTTAATCTAGGGAATAACAAATTATTCAAGTAGAAAAACAGAAGTGATGTTAATAGCAACAACTATAAGGCAAATTGAAGGAACAAATTAACAGATAAAATAGCAGAAAGAATTGCCATTTATTATTCATGTAAACTTTGTTTTGTTATGATTATGTGCTTTGTATTAGCAGTCCTGAGTACTATAGACTGGTGAAATGTGCACATTAACAGTAGGGTTTCATACTTACCCAGCTTTCTGGGGGGAAAAAAACCCCACCTAGAAATACAAACTGTAAAGAGGTTTATACACAATTTTACCTTTTGAGGCAGAATTTTTATGTTCTTGATATAGAAAAAGGTTCTACGAGTGTGAGAACTACATATCAGCAAATGTGTATTTTCTGATGTGTTTACAGTTTGGTAGTGTGGAGCATCTAAGACGTTTTCTTCCCAATGGGAATGGTGAAAGACGTGAGGAAGGAAATCTTTCCTCCTCCATTTTTTTCTGATTTTGAACCTCTGTTTCCCACAAAACATTTTCTACAAAATTTCCTTTCCCACTAGACGTGTGGCGGAGGATCCACCGCCATTAGCCCATCAGCTTTCCTTTCTGCCGGACCTCGCAGCCTCCTCTCCCCAGGTCCTTCCACCGCCGTCCCCGCACGTTCACGGAAGGAAGGGAGAAGCTGTGAGGGGAGGCCGGGGAATTTTTCACTCCTCGCACGGTGCCAGAAGAGCCCGAAAGACACGTGGGACCGCACAGCCAGCCAGCAGAGGTTTCTGTTTGAGCCCTGAAATCTTGTACGCGAGGGGGAGAAGACAGCAGGAGGCTTGAGTCACTTGTCGAGGGACAAAGCCACCATAGCAGGGGAAACAGCTGCCTCTGGCCGGCTTTCCAGAGGGTACAGGAGAAACGGGAGGAGCCAACCAGGAGCTTGTCCGAGTCCTAGACAGATTTACTGGGGGGTCTGAAAGTTCAGGATCAAGATCCTCCCAGTGGACCTGGCCTGATTGTAGCCCCAGTTTGTACTGATCACCATCACCGGTGGGTGCCGTGATCCGGCGCAGGGGCAGGCGTGACGTGCATGTCCGCCCGCAAGGAACCAGCAGCTGCCTGCATTCGTATGAGGGTTTATTCCCTACAGAATCATCCCATCCTTCTGTTTGGAAAGACAGTAATACGTTATACTCGTTACAGGTGAAAAACTCATCGGTAAGCGTAATAGGTTACATGAATCACTGAATATAAACTGAGTTTGCAAACAGTGCTTTAGAAGAATTTCTACATTAAAACTCATTGTTTTCCATACCCACAACTTTGCACAGCGTTTATCTTTGAGATCACCCACGTTTCCCAAAGCAAGCTGTGGGCTTAGAGCCTTACCCTTTGTGTTGACTTCTGCTACACTAAGGGAACTCAACGGCCCACATCTAAATGGCCTGCACTGAGTAAAAAAGCTTCCAGAGGTCTCTCCTCTGCTCACTGCCCTGCCTATGGCATCTGCACGACATGGTCAGGGCGGCTCCGATGGCTGCTCCAACCTCCCGCGAGGCTACGCAGGCTGTGGCGTTTGCGTCGGGAGACGCAGACGAGCGGAGCTCAGCACAGAGAGATTTTGTACCGTCATGGTCTGGAAAGAGAAGGGCTCGTAGTGCAAACTGGTTTGCGCTGCACACACAAAACACCACAGACAGTGGTGCAGATTAGACTCAATTTTACAAAGATTTAATCCAAAACGTGTTAATGCAAACTGTAATTCCCAGTCTGCTGAGACAAGAATTGAATTTAAATGCCATAGTCAGACAAGGTAAAGATGGGAACTGTAGGAAAAATTTATGAACAGCACGAACTACATACCAATTTTCAAATTAGTGTTGCGTAATAACACTAAAGTGTTTTCTTGATCTTGAACGACCTCTCTGGGACAGGAATCTTCAGCAACGGCCTCTCAGTGACCTGTGCCCTGCCGTTCAGGACTGAAAGCTGATTCACCTCCAGCCTTTTGTAGGTCTCTAACGTTTTTGATGACCAAGAAAGTCACGTTGGCCCCTTTCCCAAAAGGCGTTTCAGAGCTGTCTGCGGGAGGCGAGCTGCATAGCTTCCACAGCCGTCAGAGGCAGGGCAGCATTCCTCTGCTCCCAACTCTCACCCATCTGTCCCACATCAGCTGGGGGATACTAAAATAGATCAGGAGTGGGCCGATGCAGAAGCAGTGTTACAGAAGGTATGTTCTCCACAGGAAATGTGTAAACAAATATTTGGAGGATCTAAAAATATGAACAAAGAGGCCTCTCTGGCACAACAATGAACCTTAAAAAGTCTACAGCACATGTTCTACACATAGTTGTTAAATAGCAAACTTAAATTGCTAAATAAGCCAAAGCTATAGACTCTTCAACCTCAAGGTAACATCCTTCATAATAAGTTTTTAGTTTAATGTCTTGCTCAGTTTTGGTATAGCCTCATCTGTGTAAAACAGCGATATTAGGTACATTAAAAATAAATATTATTCCAAAGCATCCAATGAGAACTTGCTCAGACTCCTGCATCACGCTGTCTTTTGGCCTAGCCTTTGTTACTGAAAAAAAAATTCAGGCTTACATCTGTAATATTGTTCAAAAAAGTTTTGGAAGCACTGCTGGAGGTGACTGTATCTGCCCTGAGTTGTGTCTAGTGCTAAACACTTGAGAACTTCCTACCTCAGCACCCGTAGTCCTGCTCCCTCACTGTGCTTGGTCGGTAAAAAATCTGGAAGAAGCACAATGTCAGAGCGGTGCTACAACATTTTTCCTTGTCCTGCCTTTAATCCACCATTTCTCCCAATTAAAGCACACAAGTAACTCATATCCTGTTGCTCTTGCTCTGCCCAAGACCTTCTGATGTTTATGGCTCTTTTCCCCTGTGCTGAATCTCTGCCCAGTTATGTGTCATGAGCAGACTCCGCTCCCTTCCAGCCATATTCCCTCGCCCTCTCCGGCCAGAGACGTGCATGCGAGGAATGAAGTCACTCCCAGTCATTTACTGGTCCCTGTGGCACACAGCTCTTCATATTTCTCTAGGCCAAACTCTTATTTTGCACTACTGCTCTCTGCCTTTGCTATACAAGCTAGTCCTTTATCTGTGCCATTAAGTGACCCTTACAATATTTAATTATCTGCTTCATAAAGAGGACTTTGACAGGCTTTTTAAAGAGGTTGTAAGGCAAAAGTGCTCTAAAAGACCAGGTAAGTTAGGAGCACAGTTACTCAGCCATGTTTTTCAAAAGAAGTCTGATTTGTCAAAGATGAACTTCCTTTCTGTGACTTTATGTGAATTATCTCCAGTTAAATTCTAACTTTCTGGGGGTTTCTTGAGTTTCACTCTAGACTGTACTTTGTCCTCTTCTCTTCGTTCCGGTAGGACCTTTCTTGGCAATGAAGGACTGAGATTTTCATGATGGGATTTGTTTGCACGGTCACAGCCATGTATAGGTTTAAATAATTTTTGTCTGGTAAAATTTGATACGTTTCATTTTTTTAAAGGTTTTCTTTAGCAGCTGGAAAGCAATCACATGCAGACTCTTGTGTTTTGTAACAGTAGCCATTCCAGCTACCAGACAGTTTTCCTAGGTAAAAGGATCTCCACCCCTCACAAACAATCCTGCTTGATTTCAGGGCTTCCTCTCTCATCTTTCTCAGCACGGACACTTCTGGATCAGTCCTCCAGGCACTTCTCTGCTCCTCCCAGTGCCCTACCGGATCTCCTTCCTCCAGCTGTTGGTCCCTCCTTTCCAGAGAACCAGTGAGGAGAGACGGGAGAGCGTATTCCCAGAGCACTGCTGCTTCTCTATATTGTTATCAACCCTCCACGCTCCTACCATGTCAAATTTCAACAGGGTAGCCCCCACCCCCACCAAAGGGCATGGGAAAAATCACTCACTTGGTCTCCTGCCTTCAGAAACTGCAATAAATTTTTCATTTGTTGCTTTTTAAAAAGAGATCAGATTCGTAACTCCAGCAACAGGTTAGTTTCCCTTTCTCTTCCTTAAAATAAGTTTCATGAGTTAGTTATCTCCCTGTAAGCCCAGATTTTCTTCATTGAAAAATTCCTGCCTGTTTTCTGAGGTTGACCATGACACCTTTCCAGTTCCCACTGTATCTGTATCACAATTATAATTTCTCTTTATGACTAATGCTTGGGCCTCCTGTCTTCATGTAAACGTCATTTTCCTCAATATTTATTTTTCCTCCTCTGAGAAATAAATGTACGCTAATTTTTGTTACCTGACAGTCATGCACATGGGAATATATTTTTATAACGTGTATTTAAATCTATACATATGTATTGTTTAATAATGATAATCCTTCTGCAAATTACTTTTTTATCTCTAGGTGGAACACAGAATAGTTCCGGATGCTTATATCACCCAGGCAAAAAGTCACCAAAAAACCCCAAACAATTTGTGGTTCTTCCGGGCCGCTCATGTGGGATGCTGAAAGACACAAAATGTTCTTTCAGTTCTTCACCTTGGTTATAATCGTTACTCTGGTGGGTAATCAGTCTCTGCAGGCCTGCCATTTCCCCTCCCCAATTGATGAGGGGGCAAGTGAGACCAGGGAGCTCATGGAGCTGGTACGTGGATGTACAGGTGTGTGGGGGAGCACGTCTTCCTTTAGCTTTGCTCGACAGATTGCCTTTCTGGAACTATGATAACATACTATCTCACGTCAGCCTCACAAATTTGCCTAACAAGTTACAGCAAAATTGGAAGCAATTCCTCCCATAATCAAGTGTGACCATGGCTGCCTCAGATGAAGATTTTATCATAGCTATATTGTGTTTGACAATGTTTATTAACATCATAGATGTGGGTAATTACTATGTTCCTGTCCTCTGGAGAACCATTGGTCTTGATTGCTTTGTGATACAACACAATGTAAGTCTTCCTTATTTTCCTTACTGCGGGCTAGGATTTTTTTCATGATCACAATAGATAGTGCAGCTCGATTTTCCATTTGCTTACTAAATTGACATTTGATGTAAGTGTCATAATCCGTCTGCTTGAATTTGTAATATGCTTTCTTGTTGTCTCAATAGGGGTACGCCTGTACGAGTGCAACATCTCATAGTTTTGTGGTCTGTTATAATTAGTGAATCTGAGATTGCTGCAGTTCCTATGAATTTAAGATTACTTAAAAGAACATTGCTGAACCTTACAGTCTCAAAATCGATTCACTTTTTACCAAGAAATTACAATTTAAAAATGACTTGTTGATTACTGAATAAATAAATAAACAGAGCCTTCTAAGGAAAGGCTTTACTCTGGCAAAGCACTCCTCATTCATCTGATAGGCAACCTAATAACAAGAAGTTCAATGTAAGTCATTGTAGCTGAATACTTGTACTGCAAAAAAAAGTAGATTTTGGACTTGTGGTCATGGTGATAGTTAGACAGTAGACTCAAATGCAGAATTTCTGCTAGCTAGGATTAGATGTATTTGAGTGTTTGGGATTATCTCCCCCTCTAGCGGCTGGTTTATGCAAAAATAAAAAAATAGGATTATACCGATTTACTATCATTGGGGGGGGCAATCATAGAATCATTTAGGTCAGATACAAGTAACCGAAGTGGGCTGTTTATTTTTACTGTGCTGGATTCAAGTAAAAGGGTGTTAATGTAAATCAGAAGAAGATTTGAAATTTTTTATTTTCTTAAAAGCTTGACAGTGATGTGGATATGTCACAGGCTAACTCACAAAACTATGAACTTGTGGGTTTGGATGTGTACAGTCATGTATTTCTTTTGTCCCACTGTGATCTTATACTTTTTTATTTGGTATTGCCCAAAATTTATCTTCAGTGCTGTACAAAGCCGTCGTAGGTGTTGTTACCGGTTTTATCCAAGCTGGGTGAACAATTATTACTGCTGCTGGTATTGCTAGGAGAAGGTGAATGGATTGTAATGCTACCAAGTGAGGCAGTAGCCATTAATGTTTTATTTTTGTTTTATCATGTCTGAAGACTTGTCACCTGTCTAACATCAGTCCTTAAAAACATTTGGATCCTAAAGCATTATCACTGAGAAAAAAGATCCCTCAATTATAATAAAGAATTACATGTAAACATCCACTCAGTGCTCAGTAGCAGTCAGCAAAGCGAAGGACATGCTAGAAATTGTCAGGAAGGGAATAGAGAGCAAAATGGAAAATATAATTATGCCACTGTATAGACTGGTTGCCCACACCTTGAATATCCTGTGCAGTTTTGGTTCTTCCATCTCAAAAAAAGACACATAAGAACTAGAAAAAGAAAGAGACAGGCAGCAGGGTAATCAAAGAACTAGAATGGCTTCCATAAGGAGAACGATTGAGTTGGCTGGAGAAGAGGTGCTTCTGCAGAACAAGACATGATAGAAGTCTACAAAATTATGAGTGACATGGAGAAAATGGGTAGGGATTCAATGTTCACCACGTTTTCCAAATGCAAGTATTGGGGCCATCAGATGAAGCTAGTGGGAGCCAGCTTCAGAAGAAATACTTGGAAGTTACTTTTCATGCAACAGGCAGAAAACCTGTGGATCCCTTTGCTGAACAATGCTGCCGACTCAACAACTTTTTATGGGGTTAGAGAGAGGCTGGAGGAGGATCTGGAAGAGACCTCCACTGTGATTTCCTAAGCGGAGAAAACCTGGCCTTGGCCCGTCCCTGTCCCCAGGGAGGTGCCCAATGCCGGGGCTGGGGCTGCCCCAGTGTCCCCGCAGTTGCCCTGCTCCTGGCTGGGGTGGTGGGACGGGTCCTGGCTGCCGGGCCCGGCCGTCACCCCCCCGGCGAGCCCCTGGATCCCTGGCCCCACAGAGCCACCAGCCCTGGTGGTGACAATAGGCTCTAAAAACTGCCTGAGCTGGAAGGTCAGAGCATTAATCAAAAATATGACGTAAGCTTGCCCTCTTCTTCCCTCTCCCAAGGTGTCTTGTGACCACTTTGGGTAACAGAATATCGAGCTCTGGAGTTATTCCCAAAAGCACTGTCTTGAATTTATTTAGACACACAAGTAAGAGCGTGACATGCGACTAATCCTTTCATTCCACCCAGAATTAGTAAAGCAACAGCTGGAATGCTGTTTTTTCTATAAATTAAGTTGGGAAAAGAAAACGCTTCTATGCTTAAACTTTCATATAACTAATACCTGTAAAAATGCACACTAATCTTCAGTTACAAAAACTTGTATTAGTAACTATTCCAGTGAAATGGATTTCTATTTTTAGAAATGCCATTTTTTTTTAACAGTCTGAAATTCAAAAGAAATTTTTGTAGAAATTGCTTTAGAGACCAGCTCCGTCAAACACCTTGTCGTGAGTGGAGCTGAGGGAGATGATGGTGGCAATAGGTGACTGCCCGGCAGGTCCACCCGAGGGAGCTGACTAACCTGAGTCGGCATGAGTGAAGCGGCTGCTGAAAGGAGCTCATCAAGCGACAGGCAGGCTTGGGTCACTGACAGAGGTGAATAGTGTCCTGTAAAATACTGATGCCACTGAAGTCAAAAGTGACACAGGCGAATCGAGGGACTGAGGTGACTGTAGTGACTTAGGTGTGATGGAAGCTGAGGCTTTCTGTGGTATTCTTGGATATATACACCTATATAGCCCCCTATATACCAAATGTGAGTACTTATTACATTGATGATAAAGGGTTACCTAATGGCACCACTATCAGTTCTGAAAATATGAAATTTTTGTGCGTTTGTCATGTTTCAGCATGTATTCAAGAAGGGGATGTTGTGCTTAACCAGCCTGACAGCCTTCTACAATGAGATGACTGGTTTGGTGGATGAGGGGGGAGAAGTGGATGTTGTTTATCTTGACTTTACTGTAGACTTTAGTTATGGGACCATCTCCCATAACTTCCTCAATGACACATTGATAAAGTACAGGCTAGATAAATGGAAAGTGAGATGGAGTGAAAACTGGGAGAACTGCCAGGCTTAGAGGGTTGTGGTCAGCAGCACAAAGTTGAGGGGAAGCCTGTCATGAGTGGTGTACCCCAGGGGTCAACACTGGTCAAATACTAACATCTTTGTTAATCATCTGGATGATAGGACAGAGTACACCCTCGGTGAATGGGCAGAGGATACAAAACTAGGAAGAGTTATATATAAGATGGTGGTGCCACCATTCAGACGGAATTTGACAGGCTGGAGTTATAGCGCAACAGAAATCTCCTGAAATACACAAAAGGATTTACCAAGTCTTGCACCCGGACTGTGCGTGGGGAATAACCCGGCAGAGAAGACCAACTGCATCCCAGGCTGAATTAGGAAAAGCATTGCCAGCAAGTCAAGGAAGGTGATCCTTCCTGTCTACTCATCCCTGTGAGGCCATGTCTGGAGCGCTGTGTCCATTTCAGGGCTCCCCATTACAAGAAAGACATGGACATAGTGGAGCAAGTGCACCAAGGGCCACAAAGATGATGAAGGGACTGGGGCATCTGTTCTATGAGAAAAGGCCGAGAGAGCTGGGACTGTTGAGCCTGGAGAAGAGAAGGCTGAGGGGGATCCTATCAATCCCCTGAAGGGAGGGTGTAAGGAAGAGGGAGCCAGCCTCTTTTTAGTGGTGCCCAGGACAAGAGGCAATGGGCACAAACTGAAACACAGGAGATTCCGCTAAAGCATAGGAAAAAAATTTTTACCTTGAAGGTGGTCAAGCAGTGGAATGGGTTGCTCGGAGATGTTGTGGCATCTCCATCTATGGAGATGTTTATTGAAAGGTCAACTGGGCATGGTTCTGGGCAACTTTTTCTGGCTGACCCTGCTTTGAGCAGGGGGTTGGACTAGACAATCTCTGGAAATCCCTTTCAGCTTCAACTATTCTGTGATTCTGTGTTACAGTGGCACCTTCAGTATCCTTAATGATATTAAAATGTCATTGAGGTGCCTTTGCTAAGATGTTTGTCCTGAAAGTTAAAAATTAATAATATGGAGAATATTAGTGCTAAGGCTGAGCACAAAATATAGAGATGATTATAACAGGCAAACTGTGGATGGATAAAATCAGGAGTCATCCAGAATGAGCAAAGGATAGAGTAAAAAAATAGCGGGAAGCCTAGGGAAGACCACAATGCTTAAGACCACTTTTTCTTTGGTCTTAATAAAATGCAATTTATGACAAGACTGTAAAAAAAATAGGAAAGCATCAGATTAAAGAAATACTGTGAAATATTTATATCATTTAGAGCTATTCAAGACAACGAGGAATGAAATATACCTTTGAATGCTGAGAACAATCTCGCAAACAAGATCAGTTTTTTTGGAGCACTTCTTAAAGTTGGGGAGGGTCTCAGGGTCTTAAAGAGTGTCAGACACAGCACCTTTCCTTAAAAATGGGGGAAGAAGAATCCTCAAGAGTACTAGAACAAATTATTGTGCTATCATTTCCCAATAGTTCAGGGGACAAGAACGGGAAAGAAAATGCACTACATGGATTTTAAAAAAATAATTCAGGTCAAATCAATCCAATTACCTTCTTTGATAGTGTAGCTGCTTGACAGACATGTATTCACCTACTGGGAACTAAGACCTCTAGCACGCCTCTAATTTTTAGCAAAGTTTCTGACGCAACTCTTGTAATTCCTATTCTTTTTCAATTTATAAATTTTTTAAGAAACAAGACAGATATGATCTAGTTTAAATTACTGTGATGGAGGTCAGCAACAATTCAAAAGACTGTGCTCAAGACAAGCTGTAAATTATTTTCAGAGAAACTGTGAAGATACTATATAAGGTCTTAAAGGAGCCTGGCTTTCTAGGACATTGTTCATCAGGGAACAGAGACTTTGTATTCACATACAGTACCAGGCTGGGAGATCTGATCCAGATGTGGCTCGGAGGTTGGGAATGCAGCTCAAACCAGTTTTCATTAAAGAAGCAGAGCATGAAAGAAAAGCTCGGAAATTCAGTGTAGTACTCGAGAAAGGAAACCTCAAATGAACAAGTATAAGAGGGAATAAATATCAATATGCAAAAGTGTATCAGGAAACGATACGTGAGATCCTGTGGGTGTCGAAGTGAATATCGAAACAATCCAAAGTAAAAAGAATAAATGTTGTCTGGCAGCATTTAAAAGTTTATTTTCAAACCATCAGTAGAAAGCTTCCCTTTCTGCTCTGTGACTTCTAAGGCCACCATGAGAGTTTTCTGTCCCGTTTTGCATGTCACATTTTGGGAACAGTACCAACAAACTGGAAAATCATAAAGAACAGAACCTATGAATTCCAAGGAAATGGTGAAGTAAATAGCGTTTGGCTGAAACAATTAGCTTCATTCTAGGAGAGAAAAAATTGAGAGAGAAGACATTCCTGACAGGGGGGAAGTGAGGAAGTAGCTGTGTGGGCCTTAGTTGTCTACCAGGGTTAATCCACAACAAACACATTAAAAACTATGGCTATAAAGGCCATTTTTTCTGCCTAGTCACTGAAGGATAGGTGGGGAAAAGTGTACTTTGAGGTAATAATAGATATTAGTAAAAAAATAATGAAGTGGGTAAATGAGAATTGGACCACACCCCCTGGGAGGTTTGTGTAGTCTCTGTCTTCCAGAGATTTTTAAGAGTAGGTGGAAAAATCTTGTTAGGGAATGTTTAGGAATTGTTGGGCCGAGAGATGGAGTTTCTGCAGGTCTTTTGCAGCTCTGCATATGTATGTTTCCGTAAGAGAAGCAGGAGGCTCCCTGGTCCAGAGGTCAAACTACATCCAAAGCAGCAGAAGAGAAATATGTTCCAAGGTGAAATACTTGAACTCAAGACTGGGCATTGGGTTTCTTACACATTTCTGTGAAGAATTTCAGGTTTTCTGCTCCAAATTACCTGTGCTTCGCTCCTAGCAGTTAGCTTTCATGTTCTTATGGATGTGTTGACGTAGATTCAGGGCGAACAAAAGCTGCTGATGCCTCAGTGTCAGGCCGTACATATTTAGTCTGTTCTTCATGAATATTTAATCTTAGGCAGCTTTCAGTGCTTCGGTGTATGCATTGTACCCATTTTCTATAGCACCATTCCACCCTGACTTGCGTCCTCTGTCAGAAGTTAAGGAGAAAGAGATCTCCTCGGGGACAGATTTGTTTACGAACACATGTGGAATTTGATTTATAGATAAACAATCAGTATGTCTAACAGATTGCCAGCAAGTTATTTCTTCTCACTGCTACATTCTGGCAGTAAGGAGTGCTGGAAACCTGCAAACAAGGCGATTCTCTGGTCATTTAGGAGGGCAACGCTGACTGTGTATTATGTGCAGCAGTAGCATCCAGGTGTATTAAATTTCTTTGCCCCTTTGTCACGCAGTTGGAAGAGCAGCCTTTGAGGCCTTCAGCTCTCCCGCCC
>JANZLQ010000030.1:3492070-3502213 GCA_026212715.1 Elanus axillaris | reverse complement strand
GTGGAGGTGGTGGAGGTGGTGGTGGTGGAGGTGGTGGAGGTGGTGGTGGTGGTGGTGGTGGAGGTGGAGGTGGAGGAGGAGGAGGATGATCCGTGTTTCGGGGAGGGCACCTCCTCGTGTGTGGAGTCTGGGTGGAAAAGGGGGTTTTAGAGCGGCTTCCCCCTTCCCCCGCCCGGTCAGGTGTTGTGGGACGAGGCAGGGAGAAGGAGGGCGCGGGCAGATGGAACCGCCGTTCTCGGTCTTCTGGGGTGCTCGTAGGTTGATAAGAGAAAGTCTAACTGGGGGTAACTTCCCCTCTTGCCTCCTCTGAGAAGGTATTTTTACCTGCGATGAAATTCACAAAGTTTTGTTGTGTATAAACAAAGTAAGTGGTGGTGTGCTTTTAGGAGGGTAGCTGTTCCTAATGTTAATTACTTGGCTTGAGACCAGACTTCAGGTATGAAAATGCTTAAGGTTCTTCCTCAAGTAACAGTGGCAGAGGATGCCCTGGAGACCTGCTGTGAGAGAGGAGGAATAATACAAAGCGCACCGACAAATCTCGGTTCCTGCCTTGCGCTGGAAGCCTGTTGCTTTCAGTTCTACTCTGATCGTTATTTTACTACTAGTTTGGTGTAGGCGAAACACACAAGCTATTATGCAACAGTTTTTCAAGTGTTAGCATTTAATGAAACTATTTTTTTTTGTTTGTTCTGGTAAACGGTTTTCCCTTTGTTTTGGCTGAGTTCCCAGTATATCTGAAAGCAAGAGTTTGCTGTATGGTCCTTTGCTCTTAATGGAAACTAAGTTGATTACCTTTTCTTGGAAGGGGTGTGTAGTTAGTAGATCCCAGGGGTGGTTGGATTCCATTAGATTTCCCTAATATTAATACAAATGCAACTCACTCTTTAACTTTTGCAGTAGTCTCTAGGACATATTCCAAAGCCATTCGGGCTGGTATTTCTGTACAATCACAAATACAGCAAGTTATCGTGCCTGTCTCTTCTAAGAGAGTAACTTGTTTACCAGGAGGCCTGTTCTGTTAAAACTTAAACTTTCAGGTCAAGAGAATCAGCCTAATGCTGTGATAATATCATCTAGAATACCCTAAATTTTAATAAAAAGATATTACTGGGTTTACAAGAGGTCAATTAAGGAAATGCAATTAATTTGTTTATACGTGGACCTAAGGATAAAAATGAAACCACTATCTTTATTAACGTTCATTTAAATTTTGATTGTAGTGTTACTCAGTTAAGAATTCAACTGCTGCTTTTTTGTTTTGCTTTCAGGGATATGTGGCTATGAGGTTAAGTAGACGGAACTTTTTTAAAAAAAAAAAAAGTCTGTGGTGTGATTATATTATATATATCATCTAACACCTTAATGGGCTGGAAACTTTTGTTCTTGTGCAGCTGGGGAATTAAGTCCATATTAGTTTGTGTCTTGTTTTGTCTCTTTTCTAGAATGGGGTTTGTTGCTTTAACTTCTTAATGACCGAAAATACCCTCCTATGTTTTAGCAGCCTATATTTTGCAGAGAATAGGGTGGAGGAAGATAGAGATGAAGGAGGATTCTTTCCACACTTGAGCAATTCAGTTTAGCTACTGATGACAAGAAAGCAGCTGTGTTACTCTTGTGCAGGGTGACCTGCCTTGATGGGAGCTTTTATTAAACAGACCAACATAATAATTGTTAACCTTTTCATTTCTACCTTGAATTTGGGGATGTTCAGGCACAGTAGCCCGTGTGGGAAGAAATGTTCCTTTTCCCCTGCCTCCCCAATGGATGTGCAGTGAACTTGTAAAATAATAATGGGAGATATGTAACAAATGCCTCTCTTGTGCTTTCCCAGGAAAAGAAAAATTCGGACACTAAGAACTGGTCAATAGGAGGTATAGAATAGTGTAAAGAGGGAAAAGCATTTGATGTATCGGTGAAAATAAGGGAAAATGTTTAAGACATTGCCAGATAATTCTCATGAATTTTATTGAAAGAAATAAAATGCCCTGCTCTCCAGTGAAAGATAAAATTTCAGCCTAATTCTATATGCCATCATCTTGGTATTGTCCTGGTAGGAAATGATCCTTAAACTTTGTATTTCTGTTCTGAAACAAACAAAATAGGGAAGAGGCCTTGGATTCAGCTTCTGCCAGAGGCAGATTGCTGTAAGTCACTGAAGTCATGTATGTGTGCTACAGCAGTTATCACCCAGCAAGTCATTGCTAAGAAAAATCCAGCATTAAGCAATGTACATCAAAATGGGCAGAAAGATGCATAATTTGTCTTTTTGAGGAAGCATGCTAAGTTGCAAGGAGAGATGGTTTAAGGTGTGGGAACCAGCAAGAAGTGGATGAGAAGATGGAACTGCTTCTTTAATGGAGAGAGAAATTCTGTGATTTTTTGCTTGTATTTTTTTAAGTAGTGATTGGATATCTTTGATCAGATTTAAAAGTATCCACTTGCTAACTGGTGGCAGCCAAACTATTGGATACAGTTATGGAATCTTGACGATGGCTAATGATAGCTAACCTGCTGGAAGACAGGAAAAGCTGCTTTTTATTTCATCACCAGTAGGCTACTACAAGTAGTTAAAAGACTATGCAGCGATGGAAAGAGGAACCCAGCATGACAACTATGGGTAGATTTCTTTAATTTTCTCACAGGCATTTCTGATCAAAAGCCAAGTATGCTGTCTTGTTTGGAATACGGTGACAGTTGAGCAATATATCGATAGGGATTGCCTTTCCTAAATATATTTGGGCAAAGCATGACATCAAATGTTTAGATGGGAAGGGAGGATTTAGTCAGGCTGTGACTGGTCAAAGAATGTCACAGGTCCCTACTGATTTCAGTAGCCAAATAATTTGAAATGCTTAATAGAGACTGGTAATGAAGGAGTATGTCATCATAAGACTTACAGGTAGGGAAGATCTCTGTTGCTTAATCTAGATCAGAAAATGTGGTGTGCTCCAAACACTTAGATCAAGAATGGTAACGCTTCAAGACAAGTAATGCTCAGGTACTACAGAAGCAGAAAGAGGTTTAATAAGGCCAGCAGCCACAAGGCTTCTTGTATGTTGTCTGAACTCCTCCACTCCGAATGTGCAGTGGGGAGATGGCAGGCTGAGGAAGCAGCAGTTGCATGGCTCCGGTTGCTCAGCAACAATTCCAGCTTTCTGCTCTGTGTATGTGTGCCAGCAGTAGCGGTGGTGCTGTTTCCAGAAAGGTCTCATTTATCACCAAGGAGTAAATTCCTCTCTGACGCGGTTGGAAGGTATGCCACGTAGGCACGGGCTGCCCACGTACAGCCCTGAAAGCCCAGGATAACTTCTAGCTTTGCATTACTGCCCCTTTTGTGGAGTTGAATGGTTTTGGTATTGTTTTTGTAATTCTGGAATCTGTACTTATTACAGTGCCAAACTTATATAAAAGGAAATGCTTGGTTATTGGCAAATAAAGTTCTGCTTCTGTTCCTTGGTTTCTGAGTAGATGTCTAAATTACCTGAAGGGTGTTGGGGTGAGGACCTAGGGTTGAACAGTGGGGCAGGGGACAGTGCTGGATGCCTTCTGGCTCTATGCTGTTGTACTGCTATGTGGAGAAGCCGCGACTGGTCCAGTTTAACTGCACAAAAAAACCAGGCTTGATAACACCAAGAGTTCTGGGAAATAACAGCACAGCTCACATGCTGTTGTGTTTCTGGGGTACCCAGTGGATTGTGGGATGTGACACTGAGTTTTTCCATAGTGCATATGAACACAGTGCATTTAAGGAACCATCAGACTTTTACTACAGAAAAAACTTTTATTTGGTGGATAATTGTGGGTGGAGTATGCAAGCTAAGGGATTATGAGATCATAACTTGGATGTGCAATCAGGTGCCAGAAGTTGGAGGAAGTAGAAAGTAGTTTCTGTTTCATTACCACTTGATTTCTAAAAATTTATGTACCAAAACCATTTTAAACTTCCAGCATGGAGAAAATAACATAATCTCTGCCATTTATGAAATTCTTTTGGCACATTTTAAGATGGGAAAATGGAAAACATGGAAATTGGGATTTGTCATATATGTTTCTAATGATTGTTAGTTTGAAAAAAAAACCCAATACAAAACCAAACAAAACTAAAGCTTGCTTTCTTCATGCTCTGGATTGTTTTGTTTTCAAAGGTTTTGACCCCTTCAAGAAAAATACTTACCGTGGGGTGAATTGTTAATATAAATTAGTTCAAGAAGCACAGATTTGTATTAAATAATTTTGTTTACTCTGATTTTCCATGAAATTCTGAGTGTGTTGTACAAAGGATGTATAAACGAGAAGTTCATATTGACATAGATTTATTAGCAGGATTTGTAGCTGATGGCATACACTGACTCTAGTGGTGAAAGGTTTTTTTTGGGAGAGGGGGAGTATGCTCTTCCCAGTGTGGCTGGGTAGAGCAGTGATGGGTCCCAGTTGAGCACCCTCTTGGGCTGCCTTCTCTGTGCCTCTTGTGCAGCGTGTGGCAATGGTAAAGATGAGGATGCTGATGATGACTCTCTGCCCCGTCTTGTCTTAGAGACCTGTTTGAACTCCCTGTTGATTTTTACTCTGCTTGAAGTATGCTAATCAAATGCAAAAGTTGCACATGGGTTGTTAAATCTCTGTGCACATATATTATCCGGTAATGTTTATCAAGCATCTCTGACTGTTTTCTACTTTGTTATGTGTTGTGTATGGTTTTCTCTAAGGTAAACGAAAATCTTCAAAGACAAAAGGCAAAGAAAGAAGTAAGTGAGGAAGGGTGATCCTTTTGCCAGAGGGAATGGCTTCCCGTGAGAAGCACCCTAACAGCACTGGTGGAGTTTTCAGGTGCAGGCCATGGGGAGTAACAGCAGAAGAACAGCACTAGAACAGCAAAGGGGACCCCCCCCCAGCAGCACTAGAACAGCAAAGGGGGACCCCCCCCCCCCAACCAACCAAAAACCCCAACCAACAAACCTGTTGCAGAGATTCTGGAAAACACCAAAACACCCCACTGGCAGCTTGGGTGCAAGGTTACAGAGCTGCAAGCAGCAGGCCTCTAGCATTAGTGAGGTGAAAGCACCTGGAGGTACCATGTGCTGAGATGTTTCTAATTTTTTGCAATTTAAAAGCTGAAGTTTAAATCTACAGAAGTACATCAAGGGATTGTTACAGCCTCAAGAAAAAGGTGAGCTTCACTTTATATGTGGCAGGGTTGTTGTATCTCCCTCCCAGATGATGCTGACTAGCCTGTGGACAATTATTTAACTGTGGAGGAGAGGGAGTTGCTGCTAAAAGCTGAGGAGCTGGTGTTTCATGAGTGTTGGTTTAGCTGCATGCAGACAATGCAGTAACTTAAGGGAAAAGCTTTTGGAATTTTATTTTTTTTTCTCAGGAGCACTGTTACAGGAGTATTCAATTAAGAGGGTCCTTTTAAAGTTTGAGGAAAATGTGAATAATGGGGGGTTGATGTTGACTTTCCCCTGCCCTGGCCCCGAATTGCTGTATAGCAGTCATAGGATCATACTCAGAAAAAGGCACTGGAGGTGCTAAGTAAAAGATGAATCTTGATACAATGGCATGTGAGGGAACAGCCTCCAAAGGTACAGTAAAAGTAGAAATCTAAATCTTGGATTAATCAATAAATGAATAAACAAACCCCCAAAGGCTTAGAGCAAGCAGTGCCTTGATAGAAGATGACTGGTTTCAGAAAGAACCTAAGACAAAAATTTTACCAAACAGAGAGGGGGAGAACACTGAATTGCACTGCAGAAAAGAAATACAAATCTATGGCCTGTGATTATTACCTTTTTATTTTTCCAGAGGAAAAGAAAAGGTATGAAAGCAGACACTAATATTTTGGCTGGTTGGTAAGCGTTACGTTTTTCATGCCATAGATGCTACTACTAAAACTTGCCAAGAGGGTTGTTTTTGTTATTAGTCAAAGAACTGGGTAGCTTAGATGAAACATACTTAGTTGTTGGAGCTCTGTTTCACTGAAATCTTACTGAACTTAAATGGTAAGGAAATGAATAGGTAAAAGTTGCATTAACTGAGTCTTGTTTGGTGGTAAGTAATTCCAAATATATAGACTGAAAAATGAGTAAGACTTTCTTAAAGTTGACTTGGCAGTAAATGTTAATTATGAAGGTCATAACCTTATTAAATAAAAGAAAACACTTCCCCCCCCATCACTTTCCAAGTTTTGAAATGTGTTGAAGGAGTTAATTTCCTTTAATTGTACATGTATTAGTAAATTATGGGGAGGGAGAGGAAACAAGGAAGACACTTTACTTGCAATGTTTTTGAACTAAGGACTTCTTATATGAGCTAGTAATACAGCTGAACACATACCTCTTGCAGTTACTGTGGAAGAATTGTCATGAAACTTCTGGTTTTGGCTATTGCATGTAACTCTTCTCAAAGATGGACTGGAAGGCCCACCTCAAATTAAGATTAGTAGGAACGATCCAAAGGGCAGCTGGAGGTTTAAATAACTTCCCAGTGACTGGAGAGAAATCACCAAGCTCAGGATAGCTACTGGACTGTTTTAATCAATGTGTTGCTTATATTGTAGTGATAGAGTACAATGGGAATACATTTTTCTTGAAATTTCTAATGGTATAGGTTATTTGCATCCTGATTGCTATATGGCCCAACTCTAAGGTTTAAGGTTAATGGTTGGACTTAATGATCTTAAAGGTCTTTTCCAACCTAAATGATTCTGTGAGTTACCCAGTATGAGTACAGCATGTGTTAGCTGCATAACTAGCACCTGTATCTGCACATAAGATGTGATTTATTTATTTTTTTTTTAATTGTGACCCATAGGTCAGATGAGTTACTCTTGTGAGCTCAGTGCAGCTGTGAGTGGAGTTTTAAAAAGCTTTAGAGCAATTTAGTTCAGCTGTGTCTGAACAACTGTAATAGCTGTTGATTGCAGTACAAAAGTACTGCTAAACATGTGTAGTGAAAAAGTCTGAATTCAGCACAAGTAATCAAAAACTTCAAAATGTTAATATTATTAAGAGACACAAAAATTCCATCCCTGGAACTGATTTACTTGCTTCTGTGTGGATCCAGCTACACTTCTGGTCCTGGCAACTAAGCTTAGGATGGATTTGAGCCATGGAGCAACTTGCAGGGTCTGAATCAAATGGTCTTGTCTGATTGCCATTGATAGCCAGACAAAAATGTGAGTTTTTAATTGACATTTTTGTTGGTTATTCCATGGAAAACAAATTCTCCATATGGACACTGTTATTAATACTAAGCTACCCAGAAACATCACAGGTTAGTAGAATCAAGCTTTTTTTTTTTTTTTTATTTACTTATGTAGTTTGCATACTGGCAAAAAATCAGGTGTGAGTCTTTAAGGCTTATGCTGCTGAATCCCCTTCCAGGTGAAGTTAATAAAGAGCAGTAGAACAGAAAATACAAACCACTACATCACTGCCTTCACTTGAAAGGGTAACAAAACAGCTTGTAGAAAGCAGTAATACCTGTAAAAGTATTTACTACCTCAAAAAGAGATATATGATACAAATAGTGAGTTTGCTCATCTTGCCATGCTGATGTGGCAAATTTATGTCAATTATGTCTTGATAGGCTGCATCAGTAGAGGAAGCTATCATCTTCCCAGGTTTAAAGGCAGCAGTCTGGAAGTTCAGTCTATTATGGGTCTATTGCTAATCTGTACAAATACTTTTTTGGTCTTTATAGCGATAACTTCAGCAAAGAAGTTGCATTTTTCAGAAATTTGTATTTCCTCATCTTATTTTCCTAAAATGGAAATGTTGTAACTTTAGAAACTTGTCTCTTGCAGTCTTATATATATATTAGACTTGGTGTATTCTTAGACTTAATGAAAGAGAGAAGTTTTAACTAGTGATCCAATGGTAAGTCTTGGAGACCCTTCTCAGATGATGACTCTTGTGGTTTAACCCCAGCTGGCAGCTAAGCACTATGCAGCAGCTTGTTCCCTCCCTCCTGGTGGGATGGGGGAGAGAATTGGAAGAGTAAAAGTGATAAAACTCATGGGAGTTTGTTATGTCAGTATGTTGCGCTGACATAAAGGCAGTTTAATAGGGTAAGCAAAACAAGGAATTCATTCCCCATATCCCATGAGCAGGCAGGTGTTCAGCCATCTCCAGGACAGCCGGGCTGCATCATGTGTGATGGTTATGTGGGAAGACAAATGCCATCACTCCCAATGTCCCTTCCTCCTTCTCCCCCCAGCTTTATCTGCTGAGCACAACGTCCTATGGTCTGGAATACCCCTTGGGTCAGTGGGGGTCAGCTGTCCTGGCTGTGTCCCCTCCCGACTCCTTGTGCCCCCATCTAGCCTCCTCGCTGGTGGGGTGAGAAGCAGAACAGCCCTTGGCTCTGTGTAAGCACTGCTCAGCAGTAAGGAAAACATTCCTGTGTTATCAACACAGCACAAATCCAAAACATGGCACCATGCTAGCTATTAGGAAGAAAATTACCTCTGTCTCAGCCAAAACCAGCACACTCTCATTTCCTAAGTCATGCGTAAGAGCTACAAAAGGTGGCTAATGTTGTTAAGACTGTAAGGTATTTGAAAAGTTATGAACAGAGACATGATCTAAACCGAAACTATAACAGTTCTTCAGTTCTTGACTGTATAGATGGCACTCTATTTCTCTGGACAGCTCTGATAGCCCTTGGAAACAGAAATGCAAAAGCAACTTTTGTGTAAGGCACAATTGTTCAGGTTGGCATGGCCTGTTTACAGCCTCATGGAGAGTCTCTAACTTCCAGACATGAACCAGACAGAATGGAAACACTGTTCGGCTACACAGATAATTAGCAATTCTTTACAATAAAAATCATAGTTATTCATGCTCTTTTCTTGATGCTAAATGCTTCATTTACTGTAATGAAATTCTGCAGATGGCAGAAAGGAAGTGTTTCATGGCTTTCTAGAAAATACACAGCAACATCATCTATTAGCTTTGAATTGTTGACCCTGCGTGGCATGAGACAAAGAAATCTTTGGAAATACAATATTACAACTTCTGCTGTTGTGCTGATTAAGAAGTTGAAGTTTTAGTTCGAGGATGGATAAGGATGTCCTCACAATCTTTATGATGATACACTAACTTGTCTGCAGATAATGTGCAGGTCCTAGAGCGAGATGTTCAATTCTTACATTGAAACGGTGGTGACGGCGCATCTAAAGGAGGTTCCTGCACAAAGAAAGTATGCTTAGACTGTATTAGGAATAAAGATATATATTTCAGCTGCTGTGTAATGTAGCAGCCACTCTGATACAATAATTCTCAACATAAGTTTTGCCGTAGTGGACCAACTTGTTTAGTACTTACTGCTGTACAGAATACAGATAGATTCATTTTTTGTTCTTAGTGCTGAACTCTTATCACAGTAGTGGAAATAAAGCTAATTTTCATCCCTTCCTTAAGCAGGAGTCCTCAAGGAATGTAAAATAGTGGCATACCTCTAAAGGGTGATGTAAAGATCAAGGCAACTGTACTGAGACCACTTGAACACATGAATTCGGTGTTTGGGTTTCAGCACTGTCATTCCTGCTTAGACAAATCAGGTAGTCATGATGCCACATATTAATCCTACATCCATGCTTGTGAACATGGAACAAGGAGGATGTCTACAACCTATTAAAAATAATATTTTCTTAAATTTCTCCTGACTCAGAAATATTTGCCTTGACTTTTGGAGGCCTTGCTGTCTTAATAGCAAAATTATATTTTCCATGTAAAAGTGAATGGATGTCTGCAATACAGAACATGTACTCTGATGAGAGATGATATAATAGCACTTAATGCTAGTGTGTTTGTAGGGAGCTAAGTGGACAGATTGCTCTTTGCTCCATCAAGAGAGATAACCATGCTACAGGAAAGTATCTGTGAAAGGTCTGTATCTAATGCAAATGACCAAAGTCTCAGGACTGGAGTATCAAGTAAAAACACTCAAGATGCTATAAAATGTACATGTAAATATGCAGCCTTTTTACAGCTAGCTAATTACCAGAGATCAACTTCTTGAAAGTAATCTTTTGATGGTTTTGAAATCAAATGTATGATTATGTCTTTTTTTTTTTTTTTTTTCCATCTAGGTGGGAAAAGCCTTGCAGAACAATTAAGACAGGAAACAGCCCCCCCCCCC
>JANZLQ010000030.1:3474775-3491970 GCA_026212715.1 Elanus axillaris | reverse complement strand
TTAATACAGGTAACAGCCCCCCCCCCCCCCCAGTATTACCTATTCCAGGACTTATGTCCTCTGTTGTGATTGCTGGCAAGCTTCTTAAAAACTTTTCAAAGAGAGAGTGATTTATTTCAGTTATTTCTGCCCTATTGCAGAATTCTGATTTAGCAGTTTCTAGTAGCTATGTAGATAGCAAAGGGTAAGGCAGAACCAGGTACTTTGTGGTTTCTAGAATTATAGTTTGTTTTTTGTTTTTTTTTAATCTGGATGGAGGTGGTTACTAGTAAGATATCAATGTGACCCACAGAGGCAGTAAAATAACATGACTTGGAATCCTGAATGGATTGAGCAGGTTAGTTGGTTGCAGCTCTGGAAAGGTAGATCAGAACAAAAGCCTAATTTGTTATAAAACCTTGTATTTGATGGCTGACTCGCCACAACTTTATTTCTAAGGTGAAATGAGTGAAAAGTTAATTAGTCCATCAACTGTTATTGCAGTGATGCTTTGTTTGCCATGCAACAGCTTGAAAAGATAATCTTTCAATTGTTTAATGCTAGACAACAGCTACTGAATACCATTATTTGCACTTTCATTGCAGATGGTATCACAGTGTTGTCGCTGTATAGGAACCTGTGAGCTACTTTGCTGTAGAAACGGCTGGTGTGTGTGTTTGTATACATATATACGTACCAAATGTTGTCTGTTAGATATTTTTCTAACTATAACCAACAACTTGCTGAACCCCTTTTTTGACATAGACTGTCAAGAACTTCTGCAGTGACAGAATAAAATGGGAGCAAACTAGTGGGTGCTATAAGTAAGAAAAAGTAGGTGCCACTGCATATTTATTTTAAGATGTAATCTATAGTAGTTTGAGAAGTCCTCAGGGCTGAATTGTTAATTGGTAAACATTACTTCCAAGGGAAGTAATCCTCAAGAAATCTTCTGAAAAGACAAGTCCAAGTCTTGGATCCTCTTCCATATGAAACGTTGGATTTGGCTGCCTGTTTTATGCTGGAGGCCTGTATTTTTGCTTCAGAAATGTGGGAATTGAGAGAATGAGAACCTCAGATGTTTTTCCTCTGAGGGAGTGGTATGAGGAAGAAAAGGGGTGGAAACACTTGCTCATGTAATGCTACCCAACTAGTGAACCTTTATGTGATAAACCAATCCAACTATGCAAATATGAAGAATAGGTGTAAAATTTGGGGTGGGTTCCAGACATCTGTTGAATGTATGCTTAACTGCTACTTACAAAGAGGAGAAATCCAGACAAGCTAGGGAGGCTGTAGAGCTTCATGATAAAGTTCTGCGTTGAAACTGATCCAGTTTCATGCTTTATTGAAACCAGAGAGGATGGTCTAGAGCATCTTGCGCTTTCCTTGTTCCAGGCCTAGTAGTTATGCAATGATGGAGTAATCGTGCTCAGTGAGCCAGATAGGATGAAGAAAAATCTTGCCTTTTTTGGTATTTATTATTTAAAAAGTAAGCAATTGCCTGCCAGTTGTCTGCCTTAATTCTTAGTGGACAGTTTGGGGTCTGGTTTTCAGTTCATGTGATGCCATGTGTCAGTAATTGAGCCCTTATCCAGGATGATCACTAATTTCTATAAGTTAGCCAGTTGTTTACAAAGGTGGAAATAGACTTTATGGTACTAATGATCAGCTCAGATACCATCACTTTATATCTGAAAACAGCATTAGGGTTGTTCTTTTTCCATTTGCCTACACTGAATTTTCATCTGCCACTCTAACACATAGTTGCTCAGTCTTGGAAGTTTTGGTAGTTCTTTGTGGTCATCCTTATTATCTTGAATAACTTAGTTTTGTCTGCAGACTTTATTACTCTCACACTTCCCTTTTCTACCTGACTATGTGCAGATGCCTGGAGAGCTCCACTCGCACCTTACACCTGTTCTGTGAGAACTAACTATTCAGTTTATTTGTATCCTCTTCTTCCCAATGTTTAAATCAAGTTCTTTATCTCTGAAGGGTCATTTCCCTTATGCTTCTCCTGAAAGCATTTGGCAAATCCAGGTTATGTAGATCAATCTTCTTTACAGTAATGCTTGTTAACCCCTTCGGTGAACCTCAGCAGTTCATGATGAGTGTTTCTCCCTTTCACAAAAAACTTGTTGACTTTTCCTTGGGAAATTAAATTAGTTGAGCTGCCCCTTAATTCTGTATTATAATGCTTGTTATTTTACCTTGTCAGGCTTCCTCATCAGTTGTTTCTCATTCAGCTAGCCCTGAAAGTGTGCATTTTATAAGCCAGTGACCAGTCCTCTGATACTGATGCAGAGTATGTGTCACATTAAGCAGTCTTCCTCTTTTGTCTTTCAGTTCCTTTGTAATTTTTGGGTGACTACCCATCTGATGCATTACTTACCATTGATTTTTTTTTTTTAACCCCCTTTTTTTTGACAGCTTATAAACTCGTCCTCTGAGCTTTAATGTGTTGCTGTTCAAGTGGGAGGTTCCTATGAAGGAAATTTTGAACTCTTCTGTTTAGAAGTTTCCTACTTCTGTGATGCACTGTGAAAGAGACCTCATTATCAAAACTTTGTTTCTTGCTAGCTGTTACTCAGACTGCTTCATCTTGCATTACTGCATCTTTTCTAGGATTCTGTAGTTCCTTAACATGGAAAATGTATTACTTGCATGGTTACCTGAACTGAAATTTTCTGTCCTCACAATAATGCCTCTTTATTTGGTAAGAGCTGCACATCCTGTCTGTCTTAGTAAACAGAAGGCTAATTGTGTATCTGTCTACTTAATATATTCAGTGTTTTGTCTTTAAATTTTATTTTCTAGCCGTGGATAGAATAGGCAAGCAGAGCCTGGAGAACAAATGTCTTGCCTAAAGCAGGACAGGGAATTACAGTAGGATTTCCTACATGGTAGGTTAATTCTTTAAGCAGTACTATCTTTCACTATAAAAGGCTTGTTGGGCAGCAAGATGACATTATTATAGGTTAAAATCTTAGTCATATCTATTACCTCATCAAATAAGTAAGATGAACAGGAAGTTGTATTTTTCAGCTATGATAGCCTTTTTTTTTTTTTTTTACTTGTTTGAGCCGAAGACAGACATTAGGTGGCTGACTAATTGTACACTCATTAGATTCTGAAGAAAAAAAGCATTTTTTGGAATGACAAGCAACCCAAATGCCTGCTAGTGTAGGAAATCACTAAGTATGTTAAAGTTTTAGTTATTCTCAGCAAAGCAGTTAAAAAATCCTTGCCTTAATGAAAGGTATTGAAGCCTCAATGTTATTTGACCTTGAAAGCAGTTCAAGGTACGAAAGTCCATCCTTAGCTTTGGTTGTCATTGCAGTTGTGTGAAGAAAATGCAGCAGAGCAGGATATGCATTTCTTAAGTTCCTCCATTTCTGTTCAGTGTAGATTTTAATCTGTGATTTTTTTTTAAGCGATCATCTCCATAAAGGACAATTTCAATTGCCAAACTTTATATAGACTGTATTTTGTGGTCCTGTGGAAAACAGCGTAGAAGTAAGGTACACTTTTGGCTTTTAACCACTAGATGGTAGCTAACCACTATCTGTAATTACCCGTAGTAAAAGAAACTTGGTTGCCAAAGCTGTGCAAAAAATCAAAATCAAAATCAGCTATCAAAAAATCTTTTGCCATTGTAAGATGAACTTGCATAATTCCTAAACTAATATGACAACTTAATATTTTCATCTGAAAAGTTTTTCTCTAATGCAGTTGATTGTGTGCTTCATTGTTTTACTGATCTGCATAGAGGTGATTTACCCCAAATCTGATTCAATGTTTTTTAGGGTGCTGAACATATTGTCATCTGTCTCTGGATAGCCTTGACTAAAACTATTCTGAGAATGCTGTGCTATAATACAAGATTGCATATCCTCCTTAATGTATATATTATATTATTAAAAATAATGCAACTTTACCCTGGATCTTACATTCCTGAAGCATCTGGGGAGGAAATGTATTTTTCAAATCACAGATCTGGTTGAGGATCACCAATCAAGTAAAGGTCAAAAGATCATTTTTTTTTTTAATTTAAAGTCGATTAAAAACTGCAAGAAAACTTTTTTTGCAAATGATAAAAATATTTTTGTAAGTGTTAAATTTGGTGGTGTGTTAAAACAAGGAGTCCTTGTTACTGATTACGTGACCCTACCTCAGCAAGAACTGTTCTGTTCAAAAATCTTTAAAATGAACCTGGATTATTGGGACCAGTTACACAGCCATGATATACTATTCAAACTAATGCTCTTGTGGATGTAAAGCAAATTCCGAAAGCAATATTTTTATAGCAGTTTCAGCAGTTATCAGCTATACCAACTTAAGGTATGCTCAATAAAACGTGAGCATTATTTGTTTTTGTGGCTTGTAAGGCAAAGAAGCGGTAAAGGTGGTAAGAAGTCTTGCTTATAGTTGCAGACCAAAAGGTTGCTTTTTAGCCTTCTGGGTTGTAGGTTGTATTAACGGTGTGCTAAGTTGGCTCTGCTGGAAGCCTGGCTTTTGACCTTGGGACAATAAGTGACCTGACAAAGGCAGTTAAGTACCGTCTCAACCATTTCGTTATTTTCAGTTTTCCTTTTTAACACGTAATGAGGTGGAAGATCACAGGAAGTTGCTTTCAATAAGTGTCAGAAATCTTTCCATGACTGTAACAGAGATCAGCATATTATCTGGTACTGTAAATGCAGTCTACTTCAGCGGTTCTGATTGAGAGCTGATTGAGGACATATTACAGCTGCGAAGAGGTTTTGTGTCTAAGTTAATGACTTGTGATTATTTGATATAACATATATATGGGTCCCCTCCATGGGTTAGACTATCCCTGTCATGATTGCCAGTCATATTAACTTTGCCAGCCTTTCAATTAATGTAAAAATGCCACATTCCGAGTTACTTAAATGACAGATTTCTGGAGTGACTGTTTCTTTTTGCAGATAAATGAGCTGACAGAGGTGCTCTGCTGAGCTTGCCCCTCACAAACAAAAAGAACTAGCTGAAGATGTGGAGGTTGAGGGAAGCCTTGACTGCAGTGATCATGAAGTTGGGGTAGCTTAAAACCCTGAAAGAAGCGAGAAGATAAGCAGCAGGGTCCAACCTTAGATCTCAGGACAGCAGATTTTTGACTTTGAGGGATCTGCTTGGCAGGATGCCATGAAGGACTTCCCTAGAGGGAAATGGGACTGAGAAAAACTGTTTGATCTGCAAGAACAACATCCTTGGAATGCAAGGACAGGTCATTCAGCATTCAGAAGGAAGAGCAGGCCTTGCAGAAGGCCAGCATGGATAAACACGGAGACCCTGTCTGGGCTCAAACATGCAGACTTCCATAAAACGTAGCATCGTGGATGGGCTGCACAGGAGGAACATAGAGACAATGCCTGAGTGTGCAGAGGTAGAGTTAAGAAAGCTAAAGCTCAGCTGGAGTTCAAACTTGTGAGACGGGTGAAGGGGAGTGAGAATGGCTTTTCTAAGTACACTGGCAGCAAAGGAAAATGTAGGCCCATGCTCAGTGGGACAGGGGACTGAGCAATAAAGAACATGGGAAACGCTGAAGTATTCAGTGTCTTTTTTACCTCTGTATTCATGAGTTTGGTTTGCCCTCTGACTTTCTCGGTCTTCAGACCTTCTTGCAGAATGTATGGAAATGAAGGATTACTCATGGTAGCTGAAGATAGTGTTAGGAACCACTTAAGCCAATTGGATGTATGGAGATCAGAGCAGGTGACCGAGCGTGCTGAGGGAGGAAACCCATGTCATTTTGAGGCCTTGCTCATCTTTGAAAGGCCATGGTGATCTGGAGAGGTTCATGGTGACTGGAAAAAAACAAATGTCACACCCATCTTCAAAAATAAAAAAAAGGGAAGATCCAGGGAATGACAGACCAGTCAGCTGCACCTCCATCCCTGGTAAGGCAGTGGGATAAACTGTTCTGGAAGCCATTTTATGGCACATGAAGGACGAACAAGGTGATTGCGAGCAGCCAGCATAGATTTACCAATGTCAAATCCTGCATGACCAACTTGATTGCCTTCTATGATGAGATGGCTGGCTATGTAGACAAGAAGGAAACGGTGGTGGTGTTCTTTATCTTGATTTTAGCAAGGCATTTGACAAGGTGTCCCATAATATCCTTAAGAGTCAAGCTGGTGATACCTGGACTGAATCATTGCCTGATAATTTGGGTGGCAAGTTGGCTGGACAAGCAGGCTTCAAGTAGTACTGAGTCCAGCTAGTGGCCAGTGGCTAGTGGTGCCCCTCAGGGACTCATACTGAGGCCAATACTGTTTAGTGTCTTTACAAATGACCTGAATGATGGGACAGAGTGCACTCTCTGCAAGGCTGTTGATGATAAACTTGGGGGAGAGGCTGGTGTGGGGACGGCAGGGCCACTATTCAAACAAACCTGGACAGGCTTGTGAAATGGACTGACAGGATCCTCAAGAAATTCAATGAAAGCAGATGCAGAGCCCTACAGTTAGGATGGAATAACCTGGTACGACAGTACAGGCCAGTGGCTGACTTGCTAGATAGCAGGTTTACAGAGAAGGACTGAAGGGTTATGTTCAACAGCAAGTTGAATGTGAGCCAGTACTGCGCATCACAGCAAAGAATGTTGACCACAGACAGGGCTGAAATAGCCAGCAGGTTGACAGAGCAAGTTCAGAAATGGGTCACCAAGATAGTCAGGAGGCCAGAGCGTGTGGTGTATCAGAAGATACTTAAAGAACTGGGTTTGTTCAGCCCTAGGAAGAAAGGCTAAGGGAAGATCTTACTGTAGCCTACAATCATCTAATGGGAGGATAGGGAAAGGGCAGAGCTGAACTTCTTATGAAGGTGTATGGTAATAAAAGCCAACATACACAAGCTGGAGCCTAGGAGATTCCAGTTAGATGGGAAGAATGTTTATGTTGGGTGGTCTGTTACAGTGCCCAAGAGGTTGTGGTATCTCCATCCTTTGATATATTCAAAACTCAGCTGCACAGATGTAAATTGGATTTGCTTTGAGCAGAAGACTGGACTAGATGACTTCCAGAGGTCTCTTTAAACCTATATGATTTTGTGGTTCTGCAGGTTAGTTGCTGTGACCTTACATCATTTCATGAAAAAGCTCTATGATTCTTAGGTGGTTCTTTGAGAGATTTATTTAACCTTCCCCCCCACCTTGTTTTTTTAAAAAACAGCATGGCAAAGTTAAGCCTGTTGGGCTGAGTTTTTACATTAGAAATCACATGCATCCTGCAAAGAGGTAATTCCTCAGTGTTCTGAATATATCTATCAATTAACTCAATATGTAATATTTAATAGCATGTTTTAATTTTAAGAGAAGGCTGTAAAGTGTTCAGAGAAACCGACAGATGTTTACTTTTACACAAAGTGCAGTTTTCTTCAAGTCTTTCTCTTTCAAACATATACACAATCAGATTTCATTATAGTAGGTGGGAAAAATTGTATGGTAAAATCAGATAGTGTGGGGAAAATGGTTTTTACTCATGATTTTTAGCAACACTGGGGTGGTCAAGTCATTTTAGACATGGTTCACATTGATATGAGCGGAATATTTAGAAATATTTAGGGGCATTCTAAGCCTGAAATAGCTGTAGAATTTTCTTGCTTTTCTTGTTCCTGATATTGGATCATCAGTTTGTTTTTCTTGGCATTTCCAAGAGGACATCAGATTAGATTCTGTCACTGAGGTGGAAAAAATTAAGGCTATTTTAAGAAGAAAAAACAACATTACTTGCTGAAGAAAAATTTCTGTATTAAGCAACCATTGTATGACTGAAAAATAACTGAGACTGAATGTGCTTGTATAAAAAATATGTATAGGAAACTCAGTAATTTAGTAGTCTGTAGGTAAAAGCTGCTTGAAAGCTGCTTGACTGTTGTTGCTATATATTTAAACAATCATCTCTGACAAGGAAACAAAGAGGTCTGTTGACATGAGGATTACTTAAGAAGGCTAAACACAAATCAGATAAGCAGTTACAAAATTGACTTTTGCAAATGGTTATGTTGCCCTTGAGCATGATGAATCATACCTAGCCGTGTTTGTATATAAACAATATCACCTTAACAACACTGTAGTTGGTAGCAGTAATTTTAAACCCCTAATCCATAGGTGGTTAGAGACCTCTAGTTTCTAAAGCAGTCCAATTTAGTTTTCAAGTAATTTAAATGCACATTAGAACTGAATTTTAAATGCAGAGCTAAAGTTAACAGTTGCTGGCTTTTTAGTCCTTATTGTGTTTTCTAGAGTTTTTTTGGTGTTACTACAGAGAAGGAATGAAACAAATGTGAATGATTGGGGGGGGAGAGTGAAAAATGATGAATCAGAAATCTTGCTCCACTGTTTAAGGCTTTGTTGCTGAAAAACAGTACTTGATGCTTATATCAGCTAGTACAATGTTTAGAGCTGGAAGAAAGCAACTTTGGAAACAGAGCATTGGCAGAGTTATAAAGGTAAGGAAAACTGAACTTTGGACTAGGTAGAGACTAGTAACTATATAGTTTGAATAAAGTGTGAATTGAGGCGGGAGGGTATAGAAAAATGTGTGTGTTAAAATGGTATAAGTGGATGATGCTGGTTTCACAAAACATTCCAATTATATATTGGCAAGATAAACTTTGCCTTTTAAAACAAAACATATTATTTGGGATAGGTATTTGTTATGAGAGGTGTTTTTATTTTTCTGTAACTGGTCTTATAAGTTAATTGGTAGGGTATCAGTCAAGGCTTAGTTGCATAATTTGTTTTGAAAGGTAAATATGCACCAGGAGATATTTATTTGTTTGACTACTGGCACTTGTATCTTATCCAGATTGTTGCAGTAGTCTGGTAATGGTATAATTTCACAAATATTATACCGGTACAGTAAAGAGCTTGATGCTAAGTCTGGCAACAAAGTAGGGGTGGGCTCTGCCACCAAGGAAAGTTGAAATTTAACTTCACTCTTCCCATAACTGTAAAATGGGAATAGAATTTTGAAGACACTATGTAGCATTTAGAAACAGTAAGAAAATACAGAAGTCATTAAGACCCTTAGACTAAAAGCTGCTTGTTTGAACAAACTGTTTCTGGGTTAATGCGATGTTATAACAAATGTGGGAAAGCTCTGAGTGATGCTTGATATTTAAGAGTCAGCCAAGGGGACTGCCCTAATGCTGTAGGGTATGTTGTTTTTGGACAGGAGCAAGTAGCAGGGTGCGTATCTGTTGAAAACTCGGGGTGCTTGGAAAGCGTGAAATGGTTTGCAGTTTACTTCTACAGGGAAATAAATCTATGAGCAATGCTTATGCAATATAAAACATCTTAATTAAAGGAGAGACAGAGGAATGCCATGTTGGTTAAATAAGTTTTTGGGTAAGACAGTAAATTAACAATAGAACAATCTTACTTTTTGACTCTTTTACTGTTGAACTTCCCAGTAAAGTTCAAGTGTATTGCTTATCTGTAAGACTCTGATCTGAGAGCATCTAAATTCAGTAACTGACAATACAGTTCAGTATTCTGACAACCAAACACATAATTTGCTGGATAAACTGTGTTCAGGAACAAGTTGTAACTTGTGCAGTTATGACTTGCATACCAAATAACATTGATGCTAACTCTGTTTAGAGTGTCTGCAGACACGTCAGCAACTGCGCTCTGTAATGGGGAAGTTGGCATTAGTCAATATTTGGCTTCTGAGGCTGTTGTTTCAAAGGAAAAATCCCTAGCATCTCTGACTCCTGATCTTTTAGTACCTTCTGTTCTAGTATATGTACTTATATACTCTTGTGGTAGTTAGAAAACACTTTTTTTTTTTTTAAGTTTTAACTTAATCCCCACTTGTTGCTTCAGACAGATGGTGTGATGGTTATGGGTTTAGGCATATGTTAAAATATATTTAGGAATCTCCCCTTTATTCTGCTTCAGGAGAAGATGTCTACTGAAATTAGTTTCCTGTGCTACATTTTTGGTATTTAGGTACTAGGAATTTTAAGGTTTTATGTAACATAAAACAAGTTACTTGTTGTAACTAGACTAATCATCAAAGAAGGACTTTTTGGTTGAGCATTGGACTTGCATCTGTTGTAGGACTGTGTCATATGGCCTTTCTTACCTTTGACTAAGAGGGGGAAAGGAAACCCAAAACTAAACATGGCTGTGCTGCTGTTCTTTAAATGAAGAACTGAGGTAAAGCTGTACCATATAAAACTTGGACAATCGTTTCAGATATTTAAGTGAGAAAGCATTTTTCTCTTGTAAATACTGTTGCATCTGTATCATCCTACATCATGGGACATTATGAGGAGTCTTTGTTGTATGACCTTGATCAGAATTTCTGCTGAGACTTTTCAGGGTTTGTATCTAAGTGTTACTGCATATACCAGCAGTTCCTCTCTTATGTATGTAAGTGATAGCTTATGTGTTTTAGCAATCCTTCCATCTTCAAATCTTACTCTTTCTGTGGTCTGTTAAATGATGTTTATTTGAATTACATAAACCTGCCAGGTTTTTTGGTATTTTTTTGTACAGATGCTGTTTAGGGATAATTACTTCTGTAGTGAATCCTGCAGGAGGTAAAACATAGAGAAACTCCTAGGCCATGGCCACACTGCTGGTTTGAAGCAAGATGTGGGGGTGGTTAAAGTTAGCATCTTGAATTCCAAAGACTGAACTTTGGAACAGGTTAGTGAATTCCTTTGCTGAAGTTCTGATTGATACAAAAGGATTGAGGGCCTGAAATGCACCTCTATGCAAAAATCGGGAAGGAAGCAAATCTGAAATAGAAATCTACTTGTTCCTCCATGAGCCCTTTGCTCATGATGTGAACATATCAAGGGCCATCTGTATTGTATAGGTGGAGTTGGGAGCTGATAGCCAATGTAAGATGAATACCTTGTGTACCGATATATCTGGAGTTCTATGCTGAAAACACAGCAGAGTATGAAAGTAGTATCTCTGTAGTTTGAGTAAAATAAAAAGAGATTCTTGCTGGATTAAATAGATGCTAACTAATTGGCAGAGTACTGGTGGTATTTTTCCATGTTAAAGATGCGTTATCAGTTGTGCTCAAATTACTGAAACAACGGTTTTTAGGATTTTAGTGTTGTCTATTGTGAAGCTGATTCATCCCCAAATGGTTGCTTTTTGTATGTCTAACGAAGGGGGAAATTTCTACACTGTTTTGAGAACAGGTAGGAAAGGCCAATCCTGTGATGACACTTCACTTTTGGGAAAGTGGAGCCCATGTTAGGGAATGACAGAGGTAATATAGTGTAAAGTACATGTACAAATTAATCTGCTACTGCATTCTTCAGTCATATCTGTGTAAAGAACAGGATTTGTATGTTTGTCTCCTACATGGGAAAACATTTCCAGTGCATTCAGCATTTATGAAGGCATGCCAGTAATTACAAGTTTACCAAATATTTGAAAATTCCTTCAGAAAGGAAAGATATTTACATAAGGGTATAAAGTATATTATGCAAGTCCTATTGGCTCTGCAGAAGCTTGTGGATAAATCACTTGGGCATACTTTATAGTTACTAGGTTTTTCATAATCACTGGGGAAATAAAGATTGAATTTACCACCAATGAAACATAATTCTAAATTTCTTTTGAAAATGAAATGATATTAAATCTTGTAATCCACAAGCACAATAATACCAGTAACTATTCCAGAAGGCTATTTTGTCTATAATGTAATGAGGTATATTACATATGGGAATTCAATTTAATTAGAAGAATAGGCATACTGCTTGAAGAATGGTGTAATAGCTATAGTAAAGCATATTTGTAAACACTTGTGTACCTTGAGGCTCGTGGCTTGTTTTACTTCTCATTATATTAAAGAGAGAATGTATGAAACCCTAGCTTCCTCCAGCAGCATCTGTCTTTATTAGAGAATGCTTACAATATCTTCCACAAATAACAAAGACAGGTCAGAATCCTGTCTTGATGGTCATATGTGACTAGACTGAAAAGCTGGGACTAAGGACTTCGGGTGTTGAAGATAACTTGCAGAATGATGGAGCTGGACATAAAAAAAATACCCCCTTTTATTTTTTTCTTCTTTCCCCTACAGAGCCTTTCAACAAATAAATAATATTGTACAAAACATTGATGATAGAAATCTTATGCTGAATCTGAAAATAGTACACAGGAAATGAACTGTAAAATCATTAACAGGGGTCGCTTCTAAAAATGTGATTTGAGTGCCTTAAATGAACCACAAGTATGGAAGAATGTAATAGCCTTTACTTTTAAAAATAAATTTTAGATTTTTTTTATTTTTTGTCTTCAAAATAGATTGTGAATTATTCATTGTCCACTTTGTGTTTTGTAACAGCAAAAGCTCAAGGAAGAGAGGGAGGCTAAGCGTGCTCGGCTGGATGGCAGGCATAATTACTTACTGGATACCATTGCCTCTTGCATAAATCTGGACAAAGCAGAAGTAGAAGATGCTATCCTTGATGGTAACCAGGTAATATGATGAATTTGATAGTGGAGCTTATAGGGTGCTTTAAAATTGATATTACTGTTAAATACTTGGTGAGATAGTTGTCAGACTGCATGTCTGAGATTGCTCAGGTCTTCTCATTACAAAAAGCTGAGAAATATTTTTTCAGTTAAGTTGAACTGAAGTGTTAGTTTCAGGACCTATTGTAACACTCTTGAATTGATTAGAATTTCTGCTTTCCAGTGATTATAGCTAGTACAGTAAAACCTGTGACTGTATTTCATACTGGATCTGCAGCATGAAGTCTCTAAATCCTTGAATATATAAATTCAAGAGTCATGTCCACAGTAGGCTGCATGCTATTGTTCTTTCCATTAGGCTACCACCAGTATTTGTTGGACTACACATCTAGTTTAGGAAATTACATCAGGTGGAAACTACTTGACAAAATAGAATGGCTAAGTGATCTGACTGACTACATGAGGGTTAATGCAGGGGGTGAGCAGTTAGAAATATGTATATTGAGGAAATGGTGCATCAAAGTTGATGGTACTGTATGCAATAGAAATACATTTTGTGATTTGAAAAGAAATAATTATTTTTTTAGAACCTAAGTAGACAGCAAGTAGATCTTGGTTTACTCCCTGACACTAAAGTAAACATGGCTGTGGGTTTTTTTTTCCTCCTCATATTCTCTTTCCATCTTTGTACCTTCAATTTATGCATTCCCATTTCATTGTTAATATTGTTGAGAAACTGAAGGAAGTCCAGTGGAAGACTACCAAGATACTGAGGGAAATGGGACATGAGAAGAGGGAGAGGAAGAGACTGAGGGGCAGTCAAATAGTAGCCTGCAGTTGCTCAAAGAGTAGTTATGAAGATGACAGTTCTGAACTCTTCTCAGTGGTTGCAGATGATATGGCAAAGGCAATAGCCACAACTTGCAAATTGGTCAAGAGACCCTTCTTCATCAGGAGGGTCGTGCAGCATGGGAATGGGTAACTCGACTGAGTTGTGGAATTTCTGTCCTTGAGGTTTTTGAGACTCAGCCTAGGCAAAGCTCTAGATGTCCTGAGCTGCTATTGATGATACAGGAGGCTGGCCTCCAGATCTCCCAGAGGTCCTTTCCAACATTTCTGTGATTTCATGTGATATAGGATAATAAGCTATGCAGAACACTGTCATACAAGTTAAAAAGCAGAACTTGTTTCAGCCTTTGAGCATTCTATCTCTAAATGGGTTTTCTGGCAAACGGTACTGCCTGAGAATAATTGTCAGATGAAGAAAATATTGGCAGCTGTTATACTTGGACAGAGAAAAGCATAATAGTTGTTTTGACCTCATCTTGGAGGGCTCAGCCAAGATTTTCTGGAATAGCAATTTGTTATCTCAGTGTAAGTGAGGCACTTCATTAATAGAAGAGGGATAGATGTGGCTTTCTTCCTGCTGCTGGTGATCTCAGCCTTTTTCTTGCACTAGGAAGCCCCAAATGGTACCAGCAGATGTTTCTGAAGAAGAACCTCCAGAAGTAGCAGCCTTTTCTGCTGGAAGATTGCTATGTAGTTAGGGACTATGTGAAACAATGACTCAGATCGAGAAAAAGAATGGATTAGGCCAGACTTTAAAGTGCTGAAACACTGATCAGCATACTAGCATAGAGCAATTAACTTTCTTCCTAGGCCTGTATGACTTATACATGAGATCCGCACTACCAATACATGGTTCAAGAATGCTTGATGGCAGCCTTAAATTGATGGACAACTGTGAAATTGTCCTGATGCTTAAAATACAAATAAAGGCTTCCTCTGTTGCTATGATATGGAATAATTGCAGCTGTGTGTTTTCTGCTTTTAGTTAGTTAGCTGGACGGCAGTAAGAATAACAGGGGTGAGGGACTTCAGTGAGGTGCTGCTGCACTTCAGTAAATGAAGAAACGTCCTGTGCCCTCAGTTTGAGTGATGATACACAGCATGTACAGTAAACTGAAACATGGCCTGGCTATATTCTATTGTGTTCAGCATGGAAAAATTTGAATGATTCAATTAAGCAGGTGTGTGCTGCTAAAGTACAAGGCATCTCAGTCATTTTTGGGGGAGTAGTAACTGGGCCTGCTATAACTTTATTATTGAACAATGATAATGTTATGAGTATTTGTCAGCCTTTTTTGTTAAAAATCTGAGCAAGTTAAACTTTTTGTAGTGGGTGTGCTATGCATAATGATCTCAACATTATCTTAAACAGATAGAGCACATGGACAAATTTCTGGCCCCTGGAGGTCTTCGTCATCTGATGTTCTACTATCAAGATGTGGAGGTAACAGATACAGGTAAAGCAACTCAGGTTCTCCTGCAACATGTTTTAGTTGTGGTGAGCAAGCGTGCAAGGAGAAGGCAAATAGTAAAGTTCTCACAAACTCGGGCTTAAGGCAAGTCAAGCTTGGTCACACTGGGACATCAATCCTTGCTCATGAAATGAAGATGGATGAAATTACTGAAGCTTATTAGTGCATTTCTGCATATTGCTAGTATGTGGCAGCAAGGTACTTCCTTTTATGCCTAGCAACTCTTGCCTGGGGGTCTGGGAAATGGTTTTTGATAGTTAAAAGATGACTTTCACACAAGGTGAGCAGTGACAGGTGCTCTGTCCCCTCCCCTGCAGTAATGCCACCAGTGTGTACTGGAAGCCCTCCACATTCCTTGGCTTATGACTGTCCATGCAGGTGGCCCTGTTACATGAGAAATGGTCCCAGGAGGCCTGCATGGGTAGCAGGGCCATTACCCCAGAAGTCCCTTCTGCTCATATCCTTTTCCCTTCCTCAGTGCTGCCATGTT
Organism: Elanus axillaris; assembly: GCA_026212715.1. Lineage (NCBI taxonomy): Eukaryota > Metazoa > Chordata > Aves > Accipitriformes > Accipitridae > Elanus > Elanus axillaris. The sequence continues at coordinate 3,476,696 of JANZLQ010000030.1, read as the reverse complement.
ACCACATGTCAGGGAGATGCCTCTATTTTGCTTACCCTGGAGGCAACTCAGGACCCCTGTGACAAGGACATCCTCCCTTTGCCCATGGCTTCTGTCCCAGAGCCTCCAGTGCTGCTGCCGTTGGGACTAGCCAGGTGCTATGTGACCTCTGAGACCTGGGACTGGTTGGTGGGAGTTCACCCCACTTGTTTATCCTCATAAAGGCCTTGTAAATATATCTGTTGATATCTGTATAAATATGTGTTTATGCATATGTAGACATACCTGTATAAGTAGGTATTTATGTATTTTCAGTATGTATGTGTGTATATACTGAAAAGGTAGGAAAAGACTGTTTAATATGCTGTAAGCAACTTTAATAATTAAAATTTAAACGTACATAGAAAGAAAATAAAATGAAGATACAAACTCGGCCACTAATTTAGACATCTGCTAAGCAAGTTTTAACATGCTTGAGAGTTGAGGTGGTGGAAGTATGTTGGAGAGAGCGTGAGGCAAGGGGCAAAGCCTGGGAATCTAATCAGTCTCCCTCACTCACCCCCAAACTGATCAGATGATCCTACAGTATCATCGTGGCAGAGTCTGTAAAAGAATTTTCTGTGCTGATCGTGCTGGGGCTGTGGTTCACAGGCTAGCAAAGCAGAAATTGCAGTTATAGTGATGGCTACTTATCAGTAAAGTTAAGTGAATTTCTGTGGTATTACATGCATCTTGTTGGTAAGGGCACTTAGTATACATCACCTCAAATACAAGCTGGTTTTCTGACCCAGATATGGATCAGCAGACCCTTCTATTAGGGCAGAGGATGACCCCATGAAGGGTGCCTACAAGGTATTTTGTGTCCCTCCAGAGCAGGAGGCTGTGTATCTCTGAGGAAGATGTACTCCAGAGTCTGAAGGGTCCATTTCTAAGTCTAGTTTTATGCTCACCCTCACATGGAGATTTTTTGCAACGTTTTGAATGGCACTTTTAATATGCAGTGTTACAACTTCTACCATCCTTTTCAGTAACAGTATCTCTTTTCTAAAGAGACTGCAGAGTGTACCCCTTACTCTAGCTCCATACATTGTGGGAATGCCCTTGAAACTGGGATGACTATTGCTGGTCTAGCCTCTGTGATTACTGAAGTACAAGGATAGTGCAAGTTAATGTTAATTGGCAATAAGTCAAATTAATAAGATTCTCAGTCAAGACTCTTTTGCTGGTGACAGGGTCCTTGATGTAATTCTGAGGTAAACAAAAAATACTTCTGCAGGAGCTGTGATGAAAAAAGGGCAAGGGGAAAGGTGATGTGAGCAAAAGGGTGGGGACTTATCGGTGGCCACGTGATGCAAAATAGGGTTCTCTGGGGCAGGTGACCATGTGCCTGAAAGAAAAAGAGGCAAAGGACTTGTCACTTCTTGCAATTTTTTGGCTGTTGTCATTTAACTACCAGTATCACCAATTCACTTTCTGATCTTTTTATTGTTTCAGTGTCTCACTGAGATGTGTATGCACAGGGTTTTACCTTGAAGTAACACTAGAAAACTAGTAGCAGAGAAGTAACATGGCCAAAAACACAATTTGAGAGAATTATTCCCCCCCCCCCCATAGGTACTGCTGCTTCTTGATGACTCTTTACAAGTGTTACCAACAGCCTAAAGATGGGAGCAGCAGATTCATGTTGGAGGAAGGAGAAAGGATAGGGAAGTCCTTTGTAGCTTCCTTGCTGTTTTTTTTTGTTTGTCTGTTTGTTCGTTTTCCCCCCAAAGAATCTGCTCTTTCCTTGTTTGCAGAAATACTCTGTGTGGTAGGTTGACCATGGCTGGATGCCAGGTGCCCACCAAGTCATTCTATCACTCCCTCCCCTCTTCGCTAGACAGGGGAGAGGAGAAAAAAAAATATAACAAAGGGCTTGTGGGTCAAGATAAGGACAGGAGAG
>JANZLQ010000030.1:3443245-3469129 GCA_026212715.1 Elanus axillaris | reverse complement strand
ACTTAAAGTGAAATTGCTTCCAAACAGTGATCTGGGCAACCATGGTATGGCTCTGTTTGTTTCTATTTGCTGGATGGTATTAGAACAGTGTGTTCTTTCAGTGTTTCCCAATCTGATACTTGAGTCTCTCTGAGGAACAGTTAGTACAATACCCATACAAAACAGAGTTAAAGTGTGTGTGCTTGCTATTGGCACTGCACAGGGTCTGTTTAACTTGATGTGCTTTGTGCTCCCCGTATTGGCTTTTACCAAGGAGGAAGTGGTGCCAGCTTCAGAGATATTTTAACTTTTGAGAGGATGTAGCACTTGGGGTGGAAGCCATTGAGGCATGGAGTGTGAACCTTTCCCTTACTGATATTTACCTGTCAAATGTTGAGCACCAGTTTGGCAGTCCAGTAAAACTGTCATTGCTTTGGAAATTCAGTTGTGAGGAGGAGCTGTCTCAAAAAAATCTTTGTCTAGCCCACTCATGGGCTGAAAACATGACTGCTGGGCTTTTGAAATTACACTTCTCTTCAAAGTATTCAGTAAATATATTGCTTTTGTACACGAGATTTACTGAAAACTGTATAGGGTATGGAGAGTTAAAATGGATGTGGTGGGTTAACCTTGGCTATAGGCTAAGCACTCTGTCACTCCCCCTGCTCAAAAGGGTGGGGGTATAAATATAGGATGAAAAAGCTGATGGGTTTTTCAGGGACATCACTTACCTATTATCATTATGGGCAAAACAGACATGACTTGGGGAAAAGTAACTTAATTTATTGACAGTGAAAATAGATTTGGGATGTGAGAAACAAAGACAAAAATTAAAACCATGTTTCCACTCTCCGCCCCCCCCCCTTCTTACCAGGCTCAGCTTTACCCCTTCATACCTGACTCCTCTCACCTCCTCCCGGCCGAGGGGCACAGGGGGCTGGGGAACGGGGGGCTGCGGTCAGTCCATGGAGCTCCTCGCTCCGCTCCTGCCTCCTCACGCTTGTCCCTGCTCCAGCCTGGGGCCTTCCCAGGGGCCGCAGGGAAGCCCCTGCCCCGGCGGGGCCTCTCTCTCTGGAGGCCGCAGGGCCACCGCTGCCGGGGAGCGGGGCCTGGAGCCCCTCCTGCCCTCCTCCCGCTCTCCCCTCGGGGCTGGCAGGGCCGGTTCTCACACCGTTTCCCTCAGCCCTTTGGCCCTTCCTTTCTTCCCCAGGCTTTCCCCGAGGGGCTCGGCTGGAGCCGGCTGGGCCCGGCCCGGGGCAGCCCCTCGTCCCCCTCACAATGGCCGCCCCTGGTCTCTCCTCACAGTGGCTGACCCTGCAGTTCCCTCTAACAGTACCTGGGCACCTGCACACCAAAGAATGGGCTATAAGATCACCTCCTCCAAGGCACTTCATCTGTTGTATACAATTCTTTTTATGATCTAAATGCCAGTACTATAGGAAAGTTGTTCTTCATATTTCCTTTATTCAAATAAGTGCCATGAGGCTTAATGCAATTTGTGGGCTCTCCTTACACGTGAGCTTCCAATAGGTTTAGCAAAACAGTGTACAAACATATTTTTTGTGAAAATAAGTGGTACTTTTGAAGAGGCCTTTCCTTTGTCTTATAAAGTTTTACTCGCTGACCAGAATTCTTCCAGCCAAGACTCTAGTGAAAATTTTTCCCCCAAACTGAATTGTAGAGCTTGGAGGCTGAAGTAGAGCAGGCAGCTCTGCAGGAGAAGCCCAGGTAAACTGAGCAGAAACATTAGGAAGACAATGTTCATAAAGTTCCTGCATTCTTTAATGGGTGTCAAGCTAATGTATGGTAAGAGAACTACTGAGTAGAACTCAGACTGTGTTTCTTTCCAGGTATCCATGGTGGATGCTATTCCAGGACTCATAAATGCAATTAAAATGATTCAGAGTATCTCTCAGTATTACAACACATCTGAGAAGATATCTTCACTGTTCGTGAAGGTCAGTGCTACAGTGTGAAAGAAAATTTTCACAGATATTTTTTGTGTGTTCCTTGAGTGAGAGATGGAAAATATTATAAAGGGACCAAGTGATTGAAGAGGCAACATTTTGGTTAATTTAATGCTGCTTTTTCAACGTATAGAGAATTGGAAATAGTGATAAAACTACTTAAAAGTTAGAACTTATTTACTATCTGTAATTTGTAATTGTGAGATTTTTTTTAAGACTTCTTGAAGATCAGGGCTAGTCTCAACCCTGACCTGACTAGATTGAGGAACTTCTTGTTACAATGAGTTTTGCCTGTGGTGAACTGTTTTTTTTGTAGAACCAGTTATGTTAAATTTATATAGCCCTTAAACTTCCTTATGTTTGCATAAGGAAGGAAATGGAGTTGGAAGGACAACTTTTTTTTTAAATGATCACGGTCTCGTGGGCCCTTGATTTTACCTTTGCTTTCAGAAGTGCTGAAGTCTTATGACTTTGTAGTCCTCAATTTCATTCAAGGTTGCTACAAGGTGTTTAGGTTTAGGATGAGCATAGTTAATCAACAACATTTTGGTCATGTAATGGTCTGGAGGCTGGATATTGCAGTGATGACAGTTCTGTCTACGTGGCTGGTATTTGGTATTGCTATTTTGCATGCTTTAGGGTGGTGGAGTCAGAGGTATGGGATGAGACTGAAAGATGAGCAAGGTCCACTTCGTCTTGAAATGTATTTTTCACAAGGTTAAAACTGCTTTTAGGTGACCAATCAGATGATCACTGCATGTAAATCTTACATTACCAACAACAATACAGCCACCATCTGGAATCAGCCTCAGGAGAGAGTTATGGAAAAGCTACAAGCAGCTATTAGACTTAAACAGGTAGGTGGGAAGAGCATATGGAAAACAGAATATAAAGTGAGATTTAGGAGGGCATGATTAGGAAAACTCTATTTTATATGAGGAAGAAATGTTAAAATGAAAGAAAGTGAAGCAATTTAAAAATATCCTTTGGAACTGGAGCATTTATATTAGAGCTAACAGGGTATTTAGCTAGGTTTCTGCTGATGTTCTGCAAACAGGATTTTGATGCTTAGCTTAACTTAACTGTGCTTCTTATGTGAGAATCACTTGGATTTTCATGCCTGAGTTTCTCTAGAAAGTCTCTTCTTATGTGATGAGGAGGGATGTGTGGTAGAAACGAAAACAGGGGGAGTTACTGAGCTGAATATATTCCAAAGATGTGTGGATGACCTATACCTTTAGAAAGGGCAGTTTAGTGAACTGAGAAGAATTCAGCTGTTCAGGTTGCATAGACCCATTGGAAAGATAGCCTTTTGTGTGGGGTTTTTTTTGCATACACTTCCATGACCATTTGGGGATTTTTTTTTTAATTTTTTTTTTTTCCTTTAGAACATAGTATCATAGAATAATTCAGCTTGGAAGGGTCCTCAGCAGGTATCTAGTTCAACCTTCTGCTCAAAGCCAAAGCAGGCACAGCTGTGAGATCAAGCTTAGTTGCTTAGTCCTTTATCCAGTCCTGTCTTGAAGTTCTCCAAGGATGGAGAGACTGCCCAGCCTTGCTGGGCAACCTCTTTCACGGCTTGACTGCCCTTAGTTAGGATGAAAAATTTTCGCTTTATATCTATTCAGAACATATTCTGTTTCAATGTATGCCTGTTGCCTCTTGGCCTCTGTCCATGTGTTACTGTGAAGAGCTTAGCTCTGTCTTTTTGATATTATACCTTATAATATCAAAAGTTACCTTATTTTGATATAATTGTATTTTAAAGAGAACTTTTCTTGAAAGAAACCATTCCAAGCAAATCTGTTGGCTATGTAATCTGACTTTGGGAAGAATTTAATTTTAACATGTTTGGAATAAAGTTTGTGCCCAGTTAAGAAAGCAGATGAAAACTGGATGCTGTGATGGAGCAGCATTCCAGCTTCAGAAGGGTTTTTGTTCTGGAAAGTGATTTTTGAAATTTGAAACACTATTATTTGACAAAAGTGCCTAGCACACAATCATTATTTTCAGTCTCCGAAAACTGAAATCTGGGTTGTTATCTTGGATATTCAGTAAATACATCAAGCCCTGCTATAAAATAGATAGAATAGAATTTCACGCTAGCTAAGGATGGAATGTACAAGTACATATATGTGCAGTTCATTCATTTGATGAAATATGTGATCCTGTAATGGTGGTGTTGGTTTAGTGTTCAGAGACAAATTCTGTTACTGTCCTTATAATGTTCATGATTTTTTCTTGATGAAGCTTCTACTTGCTATCAAGTTAGGATAATATCTGTATAAATCTTGTTCTAGCTGATGACTGTGCCTTTTATTATATGTTTGACATTCTTCTTTAAAATTCTTTGGTTTTAGGAGTATCAAAATTCCTTTCACAAGATAAAAGAGAAATTGGAACAAAATCCAGCTGAAAGACAGTTTGATTTTAGTGAGATGTATATCTTTGGAAAATTTGAAACCTTTCATCGACGTTTGGTAAAGATAATAGATGTGTTTAATATGATGAGAACTTACTCAGTTCTACAGGAGTCTAAGATAGAGGGATTGGAAGGAATGATCACAAAATATGAGGTACACAGTAAATTTGGGTATCCTGTCAGTCTGACTTGAGCTTTAAACAATAAATAATAATGAAAATGAGAAAAGTGTTTATCAGCAGAAAAATTAACTCTCTAAGTTGTGTTAAAATTACTGTGTAATAGCAGTGTAAGTATGTGATTGCTGGGGGGGCGATCAGACAAGATGAAATGGGGCAGGAGGACATGGGAAAGAGTTATGTTAAAATCAAAGTTGATTGAAAAAAGCAACAAAATGGGGGAACTTTGTAACAGGAGTAATTGGAGCCATGGTTTTGTGTTATGATCAGGAAAAAAAAGTGAGAAGTGCACCATTTCTGTCTTTACAAATGTCTTGCTAGCTATGAAAATCTACTGTGACCAATATTGCACACTGTCTTCATCTCTTGCCCATTGTGCTAGGGGTACCTGACCAGTGCCTGCTGCTGAGGCTGACTCCATTGTCACAGTGGTTGACGCTGAAGTCAGATTTTCTTGCAGTTTGGGGTGAAAAAAGCCCCAGCTGAATTTCTGTGCTGCATAAATAGAAACAGATATAACTTTGATTTCTTCAAATACGTAATTAGAAAAACCCCAAAAACCCTCTAAAACTTGGATTCTCAGATTTACTTTGTTTCATTAAGGAAACAGTGAGCTTAATTCCAGCAAAACAGATCATTAACTTTACTTAAAATCTGTACTCTAGATCTAGAGTACAGTCATCAGCATTGTGTTTTATGAGGGGATGAAAGAGTTAATTCACATCTTTAGGGTGAGGGAGGAAGAGAAATGACTTAGCTGGTTTGCTCTGGAAAGCTCTTCAAGCTTAGGCTTTTTCTTTTGTAACAGCAAACCTCTTTTGCTTGTTAGTACTATTATTCAGGTTTCTTTCCTGGTCCTTTTATTTAGTAGTAGTGAGACTTGAACAACAAGGAGCTATTCTAAGAATATAATTATGCTAAATCATGCCCTTTTCCTTCTTTCTTTCTGAGGTTAACTTTCTTTTCTAGCAAGTAGAATCTTCCCTGCTTTTACTGAGCCTGAGTTAACTTACCTTATTGTGTGTGTATCTTAGCGCACTATTATAATTGCGGCACTTGTAAATATTAAATCACAAGTATTCAATGTGTGGAGTTGGTAGGCTGCTTTTAGAGATCGCATATGATACAGTGTCAGTACAGGCAAACGTGGTATTCTAATTTGCTTTACCCTGCCCTTTTGCTTTTTGTTATGACCATGAATAAATCACTTCGCTTTAGTTAAGTAACTGTAGGGTAGAATGTGAGCATTCCATGGTCCATCCTGGTTTGATTCACTCCCTGTTGCAGTCTGGGGTTTTGATTGATCGACTGCATTCTTCATAATGGCCAGTTTTCTCCTTTGTTCTCTTCTATAGTCATCTGAGAAGAACCTGGGCACAACTGGAAGGATAGCTCGGTCCAAGACTATTCCACATGGGCAGGATAGGTGTGGGCTGCTCTAAATTTTGCTCCCTTCAGTGAGACCTGCTCTCTAAAGCAGTGCGTGCAGGCTTCTCAGGAACTCAGGTTACTGAGAATTTTCAGGTCATGCTATAAAGATACTATTTTGGTAGGTGGAACACAAACAACTTGTTCATTTGGGGCATTTGTATTTGAAAAGCTGCCTGTGACCATTAGCCCAGGCTGTGATGCAGTCTGCAAACTCTATACAGATAGACAGCATTATCCCTTGCAGCATTCAAGTCCTAAAGTAAGAGCTTTGTGTGAGACTTATTTACGGTGAAGTCAGTTTCACTGGCGGGGGTAAGGGGAAATTATACATGCTTGGGTAGAAAATACTACATGGAAGGTTCTGGATAGTATGCATAAAGGGCAGAAAGTGATTGCACTTTTTTAACAGTGTCAAAATTGAGGTACTGGAGTATTTGATATGGACCATAGCTATAATTACGTGACTGATTATATTATTTAAAATTTTTTTCCAATAGGAAGTTATTATGTTGCAGTTATGCTTTACCACTTAGTTGCTATCTAGGATTTGCTTGCTTTTAGAGGAAAAGATGAAATTTTTATTTACAACAAAGCAATAAAACTGAAGATCAGTTGAGTTACAATAAAATGCTGGAAGTCTGCTGTGCTGAAAATATGTTGAGCCTCCTTAGCTGTACTGTGGTAAACTACTAGGATGTTGAACAGTGGTTCATCATTAGAAATCCTTTAACTGTGTGTACAGCTCAAGGGAGATGCTGATTAAGATGCGCTTTCATTTGAGTGGGCAGCAGCTATGTAAGAGTAGACAGGAATAGTAAGTCCTGGGCGGGTGATGTTCTGCGTCTTACTGTGACTTTTGAATGGTCCTATTTTCTATGGAATCTGTTAATTTAAAGACATGGAAAATACTAATGAGAAAATACTTTCCTATGTTGAAATTTGCTAACTTTTAAATAGAAATAATGAACCTCTGCATGAGATATTTAATCGGTAACAAATGTCTTTGATGAAAAGCAAGAGTCTGAATTTTCTGTCAGTTAATTGACTTAAACCAGAACTAAATAATATAAATGAAATTCATATGGCTATTGCACTAGCTTGTTTCCTGCAAATATGTCATTTAAGTGGTTTGCTTCTATTGCTCAGCAAATACTGGTAACTAATGGCACAGGTAAAATGTGATGTGCACAGCCTGTTGTGCTAAATATTTTGGCGTGGTAAGTCTTTTTGATAAGACAATTTTTTGGTGATAATTTTCTTTTTGTGTGAAACTGTTTAGAGCATTGTTGACATCATGAAGAAAAGGCCTTACAATTTCTTGGATCAACGGAAGACTGATTTTGACCAAGACTATGAAGAGTTTTGCAAAGAGATAAATGATCTTCATGTAGGTTTTGTGATTCGAATAAGAATTCAATTTACTGATAAATCCTCAGGAAAACAAAAATACCTCTGAGTTACCACCAAACAAATTATGCAAATTTCAAAGTTTGTATTCTGAAATTGAAAAATTATTCTAATGTATCTCCACTTTAAAGCTTGCATTTGTTATCTAACTTTCAGACCAGTTTCATGGAATAGGCCAGAAGGGGCCTTGAGGGCCTCCAACAAAAGGAGTTTTCATTAGTGTACTTTATTTGGAGGTTATGCGGGCAAGAATAACACAAAAATGGATGATTTCATTGGGTGAATGGGAACACAGCACAAATAAGTCAGTTAATCAACTTTCCCATAGTTCTGAAATCACAAGCTGGTGGAAGGAAAGGGTATCTGTAGAATCAAAAAAAAAAAAAAAAGTTCTTGGCTCACTGTGGCTGCCAAAGCGGTAAGCAAGCGTTCTTTGAGGGCTCTCAGCATGGTGCAACATTTGAGGGTACAAAAGCTTTTGTTGGTTGCACAGCTATGGTGGGAACTTGGAAAGAAAATACCTTGAAAGTTGGTTGTATTTTGTTTAATTCTTGAGGGAAGTAAGAAGGGGAAAATTGGTACTTACTGAGGTTACTTTCACATCAAAAAAATTATGTTCTAATATAGTGCATGATAAATCCTGTCAAATAATACTAGGTGTATTTGAGGTGTGTGCCTTACGTGGTTCTCTGCTGTAGAATTATTTGCTCTCCTTCAGGGTCAATTAAGGATTTTCATGGACATCACCTTTGAAAATATTCTGAACACTGAAAGAGCACTGAGTATGTTGAAGAAATTTGAAAGGTACTTTGTCCTGTCTAGATTGCTAGAATTCTGTCAGGCAAAGGAAATAACACTTTGAGGATGGTGGGAAGTGGGGGGAGCAGTGCAGGAGGCATGTCCTTAAATACAAAAACCCCCTTGACCTCCTCTCACTGAACTGTTCAGCTCTGTTAAGGGATGTCTTCTCAGCAGTGTGGATGAATAAAACCCGTATTTTTTGTATCGGAAAATACAAAATATAAGTGGACTTTGAACTACTTCTTTCAAAATTAGCATAAGTACAGGAATACTTTATGGCTGTTAGCATATTTGCCTTAGCTTTGTCCTTGAACGATGACATTAATTTGTTACCACAGTGCAGTTAGGAGAGAGTAAAATGCTTGTATTAAGAAACAGTAAAATTTGTCTTGATAAATTCGCATTGTTGCAAGGCAGCAATTATATTCTTATAATATTCTGTTTAATGGTGTAGTCTGCTAGTGGTGGATTGGTTACAGATTGCTGCACATAATTTTAGCTCAGTGTTTGAAAACAGTGACAAAACAGAAAATGTGTGGGCTTACTTGGAAACTTTTATCATCTGGTCTAAATCTTGGTTGCTCGGAATCAGGTTGTGACAGCATTTGTACAAGCTTTAGTGAAAACTCTGCTGCTAAGGTAGTTATTTTCTAAAGAATGCAAGAGAATCTGGAACAACTGTATTTTCCAACAATGGATCAGAAGAATTGCAGTAGTATTGAAGCATTTTTTTTAATGATTATTATTTTTCTAAGCAGATTACAAATCCCAAATCTTGGCATTGATGAAAAGTATCAGAAAATACTTCAAAACTATGGTCATGACATAGAAACAGTCTGTAAGATCTACACTAGGCAGAAGCAGGAACCTCCACTGGCTCGTAATCTGCCTCCTATAGCTGGTAAAATCTTGTGGGCACGCCACTTATTCCATAGGATCCAGGAACCCATGGAGTCTTTCCAGCGGCACCCGGCTATTCTGCGAACACCAGATGGCAAGCGTATAATCCGCAACTACAACAGAGTAGCAAAAGTTCTTACGGAGTTTGAGGTGATCTACTACAGGGGATGGCTTCAGCAGGTAAACCAGATGATTTTGATTGGGATATTTGTTTTAAAAAAATGTGGATTTTTGTTGTTGGTAGACTAACAGCATCTAGCTTTACAGACCGGGTTGGATTCCTGTTGTTTCAGGCCTCAGTGGAACACTGGGTTACAGCAGTGTGAAGGAATCTCTGGTTAATAGTAATAGTCAGGTATGCTAAGCTGTAGACTTAGGATGCCTCTTAAGTGAGGGATGGATTAAGAAGAGGTACTTCATAAGAAAGTGTTTCTATTAATGAACAGCACCTTACTGCCTGTAGCTGAATTTAGGAGCAATTGAAAGATCTTCATTATAACTACGAAGTTACAATGAAAAATATTTATTATGGAAATGTATAATGAAGATTCAGTGGTAGCCTTAGGTGCCCCTCTGTCTCTGCCGTGTCCTACTGACTCTGGTGCAAGAAGCTTGTGTGTGGGGAGAGGAGTTCTGTCAGCTGCTTAGCTTAAGGTAAAAGCAGCCACAGAGGTTTCCTCTGGTCTGGACAATATGGATTTGCTTTTTGAGTGACTATCATTGGGTACACTCCAAGTAAATGTACATATAAAAAGCATCCAATCTCAACAGATGGAGCATCCTGTAGAATTAATAGGGTACTCAGTGCACAAGTGTGTTTTTTTGACCTTCATGTGGGTTAAACCTGGTAATCAGCTAAGCACCACACAAACAGTTGCTCACTTCCCCCTGCCCACCCCCAGCCAGGCAGGGAAGAAGAAAGGAAAGCAAAAGCAAGAAAACTAGTGGGCTGAGATAAAAAGTTGTTTAAGTGAAGGAAGTGGAGGAAGAGAAAGAAAACCAAGTAAGTGTTGCAAAGGCAGTCACTCACCACCTCCCATGGGTAGGCCAATGTCCAGCCAGTTCCAGGGCAAAGGATGGCTACTTTCCTCAATGTCTGCCTCTCCCTTTTTGTTGCTGAGCAGGATGTTATATGGCGTGGAGTATCCCTTTGGCTATTTTGGTACATCTGCCTGGTTTTGTCCTCTCCCACCCCCAAGTCTGTTAATTGCAGGGGGCAGAGCGAGAAACAGAGAAGGCCTGTGCAAGCACTGCTCAGTAATAGCTAAAGCATTAGTGTGTTGTCAGTACTGTTCTGATTACAAATCTGAAACAGAGTACCATACAAGCTGCTGTGAAGAAAATTAACTCCATCCCAGCCAGACCCAGTACAGAGCCATTTCATTTCCTGTCAACGATTTGGTAAGGCATAACACTTTGTAGCATGAATATTTTTCAGAAAACATGGTTTACGTTAAGATCTAAATCTCATTTGACGGATTTTGCCCTCTTGGGTTTTGTACATAGAACAAAGAAGAAAAGACATAGGTTGCCTTCATATTGTCCGATGGCTTCTGCAGGGACTACTTATAGCCTTGAAATCTCTGCAAGTTTCTGCTATCCTATTGGCATGTTTTCCAGCTCCAGTTTCTCTGTTGCCTTGTCAAAGACCATGTTGTAGAAAAGTTGGCCTCAGCCTCTCAAATCTCAAAAAGAAGGACCAGAATCTCCAGATGACTCTTTTGAAGGTGGTGGCACAATTAGCACCGCATCTGCCTTTTGTTCTTGGAGCTCAGCCTCAACTTTTGTACAATGTGAAAATCTCTGGTGGTCTTTTCAAAGCTAATCTTACACCAGACTGGAGACCAGAGGTCCCTGCTGTCTCTTGTCCAGTCTGAATATACTAAGATTTCCTGACTCTTCTTTCCCCCTTCACACTTGCATTTGCCATCAAGGTTTAGAGGATCACCAGATCTGATTGTATGATACTTTTAAGTGGGAATATTTGTGTCAATTTGGTATAGTAAAACAGGAGAAGTGACTACAATATTAGAGGCTGTTTTATATGCTGTATTCGGATTGCCTTGGTTCTGGTGCTGGCTATATGTTACTGATGATTGATCTGGTCTTAACTGCCAATTGGGAATCAAGGAACCTGAAGAGTATTACTTTAACTGTTCTTTCATTACAGATTATGTTTCAGGTACATCAGATCTAAGTTTGGCACTACTGACCTCTGTATAATTGGTCGTTCTCCTGGGCAGTAATGAAAATTGCCATTGTTGCACTTAGAAAGGTCTTTAACTTCAGGTGCTTATTTGGTAACTTGAGAAGCCCATCTTTGATTTCCTGTGCTTTTCACGGAAAGCTAGTTTGGTATGTGTATCCCTCATGTTTTATGGAGGAGGAATTGTGATGCTTCAGGAGGCCTTTGGCATTTGTTTAGTGTTTCTATCTTGGTCTCAGTTTCTGTTTTGATGCCAGTACTGTACTGGATAGCTGCATCGTTCCTAGTATACTGATGATAGCTTTCACTGAATTGTACCTGCTGATGATATCATGTCCTAGTCTGGGCACTTTTAAGATATATTCTCTGTGTCAGCTATAAAGATTAAGGAGGATGGGTGCTTCATGTGGGGCTATACCCGTCTCCTTTGGCTAGATGATCTAGTGATCAGGTTTTCTGACATGTACCATGCATGCTTGGTGGAACTGTCAAGTGCATTCTCCTTTCATCTTTTATAAAATGACTGTAACATCTAAGGCATCTCCCCCAAACTGGTGCCTTTCTTTGTGAGGTCCTAGTGATCTGTGATCTGATTCTGATCTCTGCTAAAAGTAAGCATCTGGTTTCTTCTGAAGCAGAGTCAAATTGCACGTGGCAGCCATACAAACTTACTGAGCATGCTCCAACCTTATACTCATTATGTGGGTACAAAAGGAGGTGGATTTAAACACAATTTCAAAGTTTTGAAACGAGCATGCATGCCCTGAAAATACATGAAAACTATATCCGTATATCCACTTTAACATCAATGTACTTGTCTACCAGATACGGAAAAAAAAAAAAAGTGACTGCTGTTCAGTAGTTTTTGAGGCAACAAGAGTGCAGATGGATGTGTACATGTGTGTCCTAGAACACAAGGTGGAGCTCCTGCTCTACTCCTGAACAAAAGGAAAAACGAGAGGAGGGCAAGTGTCCTGTGGGAAATACAAATGCAACAGAAATAGGGCTGTAGCTCCTAATACTTTTTATTCTTCTATACAGTGAAAATAGTTAAGCTTAGTGGCACTTTCTGATATTTCTAAACATCCCCCCCCCCCTTATCTGTTTGTTACTGGATGGCTACTGCCTTATTTATCCACTTTCTTTAATAGCATAAGATTTAAAGCCATTATTTTTTGTGCTGTAGCCACTGATGTTCAATTTGAGCGTATTAAAATAATAAAATACCAGAAGTGTGAAAGTTAACATAATTCCACGGCAGTGTAAGATTTTTCTTCAGTGTACCCCTTACTTCTGTTAACTGTTTCTGTTACCTTAATAATGAAAATTATGTGGAAAAAAACCATAAATGGGAGAGGAAGAGATTGATAGTGGGAATAATGAGTCTGAAGTCCAAAGAAGAGTGCAGTAAGATTTGCTGGTGAATTTTGCAGAAAAAAATTCAGCTCTTCTTTAAGGCAGCTGTGCTGAGTGATTTTGATGCTAGTGGATAGAGCATGACAACTTCACTGGCAAAACTTGATTAGATGATTTCTTGAAAAGTGCTGTGTAAAATGTCATGATAATACATTATACAGCCGAAGGAAGCAGTATAGTCAAGTATATTTTAGACATTGAAAGGGAGTGCAAATTTTCAGTGTGTGTTCCATAAAACAAGAAAAAAGTACACTGAAAGAAATCAAGGGGTTCTGAAACTATTTCTTAAAAGCAAGCTCCATCTCAATGTAATGTGAAATTTGAGAAGTGAATAAAGAACAAGAAAATTATGTCAGCAAAAGGACAACTGGAAAATAGGAATAGCAGCAAAGCTTTTCATGTAGGGAAGACTTCCCTATCTAAGGCATGACTTCTTCCTGGTATTAGCCCAGTTTTCTATGTGTGGTGGTCTTATGAATGCTCTCCCTTCTAATTACACGGAGAACAAGTGGTATTCTGATATTAAAAAAAATAATAGTGTGATTAGCCTTCCCTTTTAAGAATAAAAAAAAAGAAATCTATAATAAACATTAATTTTAGTCTTTTTAAAAATTTGCTCAGAGGTTGGATATAATTAGGAGTTCCATTATGATTGGAGCATGGTATATCTGTTAGGTAGTGGAAAACAAGAAAAGGAGAAATTAGGATAAGTTTGTTCAAAAGATTCTGAAGAAGTTATCCAAGAATAATTTAGTTCATCAAGGAGGTTGTGTACAGCCTTGTTGCAGAATGTGCAATAAGTTTTAAGGAAGTGAGTCTTTAGATTTAAGAGGACTGACGAAAGTCTATGGCACTGCTTTGTCTGTTGGATAAAGAACAGTTAATTTGATAGTTAAGTATTTGGGTACATACAAATTCTGTTAATAAAGTTTTGTTGTTGATTCATACCGTATCAATCTTTATTGTCAGCAATACCTGATTTTAGTATCTGCCAAAGTGATATTTACGTCCAAAACCAAGTATTTTGTCTTACTGGCTTGTCTGATCAGGAATGATGACTTTGTTTCCTGCAGATTGAATTAACTAAAAGAGGACTTCAGGCATGTCTCTTGGTAAAAGCTGTGGAAACAGGAGAATTATTTGTGAATTTTGACCCTCAAATATTAACTTTAATCAGAGAAACAGATTGCATGGCTCACATGTGCCTTGAAATCCCACCATTTGCAAGTATTATTCAACAGAAGAGAGACTGGTATAAGAAGATTGTCAACAATTTGCATGTGGGTTTGTTTTAGTTATTTTATGTATGTGTAGTGTACCTTAAGATGTCTAGGTTCTATACATATGGAAGAGAAAAATGAAGAACAACTATTATGCATTAAGAAAACATTGGCAAATCTATTTTTCATCTTTATGACTGCCTTGAGGTACTTTCTGAAAGAATTTCTTGGTTTTGTATTTTCTGTGAAGTCACTTCAAAGATGCATGGGTTTAGGGAAGCTCTGCAACGCTTGGGAAAGAGATGAGGATGGGAAGGAAAGGAGGCTTACAAGATGCCTTGCTCTGTTGCATGCTTTCTAAATGATAAGCAATGTATCTGTCATCCAATAATGGAGTCAACATTGGATCCATTTAGTTCTGTGACGATAGCTGGGGGGGAGGAACAGGTGGTAATTCCTTTAAAGAGTATAAAGCATCCAGGAAGTAGCAGCATAGTTCCTGCACCAGTATTTTAAGCAGATGTCTGTGGACATTAAAAAAGAGAAGCTAAAAATTCCCCTTCTCTCATGTTTTAAATCCTTTGGATCATTTTGCCTGCCTATGAACAGATAAGGTTCCTGGTGACTCAAGATGAGGATGCAAAGGTAGCTGTCCAGAAAACTATAGCTTCAAAGGGCTACTTGATTCTGAAATAAGGAAAAAAGTCATATTAAGTCATAAAGTTATTGCACGGGCTGTTTTTCACAAAACATGCAGCTAGATCAGCCAGTTAAAGATGCAGCAGAAACCAAATACCATATTAAAGTTCTGGTAAGGTTGGTCTAATAAAACTGCTGAAAAGTTGACTTAGATGCGTTTTTTTCCTTGCACTTTTTGTCTCCTGGAACGTCCATTTAGAGACTGACACTTGCAAACCTTTTTCTATGTTGTGGTTTAACCCCAGTAGGCAGCTAAGCACCACACAGATGCTTGCTTACTCCCGCAGTGGGATGGGGGAGAGAATCTAAAGGTTAAAAGAGAAAACATGTGGGCTGAGATAAAGACAATTTAATAGGGAAAGCAAAAACTGCATGTGCAAGCAAAGTAAAATAAGGAATATATTTGCTACTTCCCATTGGGAAGCTGGTGTTTAGCCATCTCCAGGCAAGCAACACTGTATCACAGTTACTTGGTAAGACAAACGGCATAGCTCAGAATGTCCCCTTTCCTTTTTCTTCCCCCAGCTTTTATTTTTAAGCATCATGCCATAGGTATGGGATATCTCTTTGGTCAGTTGGGGTCAGCTGTCCCATCTGTGTTCCCTCCCAGCTTCTTGTGTGTCCCCAGCCTACTTGCCGGTGGGGCAGTGTGAGAAGCAGTGGTGGCCTCAATGCTGTATGAGCGCTGTTCAGCAATAGCCAAAATATTGGTGTGTTATCAATGCTGTTTTGGTTGCAAATCTAAAACATGCACCATGTGAACCACTGTGAAAAAAATTAACTCCATCCTAACCAAAGCCAGTGCAATCTACAAAGATGAATTTCCATGTCAGGTAGTACTTGCATTATTATAAAGAGCAACAAATAGTGAACTGCCAAAAATTCATAAAGAATTAGTTACAGTTTCTTAAGCATTTCAGTGATGTATATGCAGAGGAATTTTCTTCATTTAAGTTGTGATAAATATATGTATGTGAAGAAGTTCAAATCAGTGTATATTAACCAATGTTTTCATTCTCTGTTTATTTCAGATGATGCTGGCAGAATATAAAAGAATTAAACTGAAAATACAGCACCCTGTTGAAAAACTGATGGGTCCTCAGTTAGCAAATGTAGATGATGCTATCCAGCCAGGCCTAATGTTACTGACCTGGACATCCTTGAATATTGAGAAATATATTAATACAGTTTTTTATAAGCTAGGTAAGTCACCCGCCTCCTTCCATTAACTTATGCTTGCTTGTTTCTATACAAATGCAAGCTATATTATTAAGTTTACTATCCTTTATATGATTTGCACTTAATTGACTTATACATGAAAGAAATCAGAATTTTCACCTGTCCTGTACTTCATGAAGCCTCTGCTTTGTAACAACACCTTCTTTTTGTCTTGCATATTTGTCAAATTTTTATTAATATGAACAAAATGGCAGTTAGGATTAAACCAAGCATAAAGTAGTGTGCAAAAGGTCCTGTGTATTCCGAATTCAAAGGATGATAGCTACTTTTTAAAAGAGCTCCTAGGTTTCAGACTTTTCCTAATCTTGCCTTTTGTTTCTGTAATGTACAAAACAAGTTCTCAGGGAATAATATCTTGACTGAGTTGGCGCCATCACTGCTCAATAGCTTTTCATATAACCTTTTTCTTTTTTAACATCAGTTTCTTTAATGCACCCACATTTTGGGCAACAGCGTTAGAAAACAGATGATCTTGTAGTCTTTTCAAGAGATTATCAGAAGAGTGTACCAAGATGTGTATTGTTTCTGAAGATACCAAGCTCCTTTTGCTTCAGCTTAATTGCTTTATCAAACAGATTTTGTTTTTTGAAATGATGTAAGTAGTTATAGTGGGAATTTTCTTTAGTGGAAATGGCAAATTAAAATGCATTTTGGATGCTAACCTGACATTACACTCAGATTAATTTTGACTAATACAAGTAGTCTGAGTCTGGAACAGGCACCTTGCTGCTATTTCAATTTCAGCATTGAAAGCAAATTGCTATGAAACTGCAAAATTTCTAGTGATTGTTTTCTGTTAACTATTATTTGTCTTCTAACGTTTTTCTTTGACGGATAGACATTTTATTTGTCAGAAGCTTCTGTTGCTAGTAGGTTCTCCAAGTGGTAACTAGTTCAAGCTATAGGAGAAGAAGTGTTCTGGGACCTCAGTTGAATTTGAATGTGTTTGTGTTTGAAATGCATATACTTTAAACTCATCTCATATACATTGTATTTTGCCTATTATCTTTTAGGATATGCATAGCATATGCTAGATGAGCATATGTTATGTAAAAAATTAATTATGATTTCAGTAGTGAACGTTGCCATAGAAGTTTAGATGTTTGAAGTAAGTTGGTTAAGGTGCAGAATTTATATAAGAATAAAGGTGATAGTTTGTTGAAATAAAAATTTAAGGAGGGCTCTGCAAAGACTATTGTTTCAAACTTTTAAGCTTGTCTTGAATATTTTTGTTTGCTTCAAAAGCTGGCCTGGAGTTACTGCTTGATCGAGTGAATGACTTGGTTGAATTTCGCATTGATGCTGTCCTTCAAGATATGAATAGAGTGCCACTCTGCATGTTGCCAGAAGATGAACCACTGAGCTGTGAGGAATTTCTCCAAAAGACTAAGGTTAATGGATAAAAGCTTCATAAAGAAGAGTTCAGTGACTTTGCATTAAGATATTTTTCCGTTTTTATGAGATAATAACAGTGCAGAATTAATGAAGCATGTGTGGGAAACTGAAATGAGGAAATCCCCACTTGCTTGGCTGGGACCTTAAAAGGGAACAAAAATACCAAATGCAAAGAGGTCTGACCTGAGATGTTATTTTCTGAGCCTATTAATGTCAGGCCAACTACTATATGATACTTCTTTTATGCTTTGATATCACTCAACTTAAATGTTTTTCCTCTGTGGTTGTATCTTTTTTTATCATTGGTGCTTGTTAGTGCCTTTAAATAAGGGAATTCCTCATCTGATCCCTGTGAATAGCTCTATGACAAGTGCACTTTGGTGCCTGGGAGAGTAAATATTATGGAAATGATTGCATACTGAATATCTTTGTTAATCTCAGGCTCTCCTGAGTTGGTAATAGGATGTGCAAAATATACTCAGAAATACCTGGGTGAAGGTATTCTGGGAAGAGACCCTTCCTTCACCCCATCAAAATACTTTCATGTTGAGATGGATTAACTGTAAGCATGTAAGTTATTAGTCAGCTAGAAAGCTGATTTAATATATTTCTGAATTTTATTATATCTCATTCTTTGATTCCTTCTCCCCTCAGTTAGTAATTTTCTTGTTTATTCTAATCATAAATACAGCTTTTGGCAGATTTTTATCTCCTGTCTAGCTATAAATGGGAAATATGATTGGCTAATACTCCTTATGGCACAGCCAAGTAATCTAAAATGGCAGTCATTAAAAGTAAAGTTTAATCTTCCATGTCTACATTGGAAAGTCAAGAAAATTAAGAAGCACTTGCTTTTGGGAGCCCTTTATTGGAACCAGGCTTTGTAAATGCTGACTCATGATATTAACTATGGATGAGTCGTGATTTAGGAAACAAGCCATAGACATTTTGAAAGACATTTATGATGTCTTGTTTGCCACAACAAAGAATCCAACACTAAATAGTTTGGAACAAACCAATTTAAAAATAATGTTGTGTATTGATCTTGTTTTTTACAAATCTGAGACCTTGACAGTTGTGTTAATAAAGGCTGCTATGACTAAAATAGGCATGAGAACTGGGAAGATAAGAACATACGTTTGTTTTGGTTTGATAACAGGAGCTCTGTATAAAAGGTTCTCGGACTTTACATTTAAAAAGCTCACTGGTGGAAGACGCTGCTAATGAGCTGATTAACATGTTACTTGACACTGAGGTACAGGCCAAAAAAGAAGATAAGTCAGTTGTAGCCACTGGTGAAATAAGGGGAAAAAGCACAGGTAAGAAGTTTGAATTATAGCTCTGTGCTTATGTTTCTTTTTTTGATAGTATGTATTGGGGGACCTTGTAGCTTAGCTGGTTGAAGTATCAATCAGTACGTAATGTTTAAAGACTTCTGTCTGAATTTTCCTGGATAATAGATCATCTAACAATAATCTCTCATCTGCAAAGTAGGTCAATATTATCAGTCTTAATTTGCATGTTAAAGTGCTAATGCCATAGAAGCAGCTACTTACAGGTTTTGGTTAATTGCTGGACTTCCTAGAGAAAGAATGAAGAAGTAACATCTAAATTTTGGTAATAATCATGCCAGTTTGAACTGAGTAGAGAAGGTGAATAAGAGTAAAAGGACTGTTACGTTGAGGTACAGATTCCAAATGAGTATAATCTACGCTTCTGTAAAATTTAGTTATATTTCAGACACTCATGGAGGGTGCTGCTTTATTGTGTTTTCAAGTCCCTTAAGTCAATTTAACTAACTAGATTTATGATGCTTTAGCAACAGAAGAGGAAAGAAGATCAAAAAGCTTGACTTCCTCCCACAATTCCAGTGAGATATGGGCAGGACTGTGTCCTCCAACAAAGAGGAAAAGAACGGATTTGGAACTGTTAGAGGAAGAAGCCGATGAACTGCTTTCTTACTTCAATCATTGTAATATTGACGCCCTTTTGAAAGTCACTCGAAATGCTCTGGAGACCATACGCAAGCGCATCCATGCATCTTCTATCATCAACTTCTTAGGTGGCCCTATTGCAGTACTTTGCTTTCTTAGCCTATAAAAAGAAATATGTAAATGTAATATCCCAGACCTATAGAAAAAAGAGCTACATATGTTAAAGGAGGGGAAAAGAAAGGGACTTTGAATAAGCTATCTTTTTAAATCATAATTGGTAACATGGTATATTTCCAAAGGAATTTGTTTATCTCTGACAGTAGGAATACATCATTGCGATGCTGTTTCTCTTACGACTGACAGTGCTGTTATGAAGCTGGATACTGTATTTGGAGCTGGACTTGATAAGTGGTTACCTGTTTGACCTTGGCTTTTACATGAAACTGTATGAAAAAAACAATAGAGAAAGAGGTGTGTTCTCTTTCTCTTGCTAATTGCCTTCAGATCTTTCTACATGTTACAATGGAACACTCTTCTGAAGTGTTGTCTTGTTATGTACTTCTAAGAAACAAAAATAAAGGCATTTGTATTTGGTCTCTGTAGCATATAAGGTGTAGAATATTACAAAGTTTTAAGGAGTTTTTGTGCCCAGTTTAATATGCTGACTGGGAGTACAAGCCAGGTAACAAAGTTTTCTGCTAAACAGAGTTTAGCTGCACAGAGCAAGTTGAAGGGGAGCTTCATGGAGAGAAATAGCATGGCGCTTTGTTTTCACTTGTGCTACTGGACACTTTACCAATACATCTTGTAAATTACTCAGGAATCTTTTTTTTCTTAAGAAATTACACTCGATACTCAACAGTAGGATATATATATATTGGTTTATATCATTACAATGCCTAGTTCGATGTCTTGGAGAAAATGTGAACAACGTGTTTTTTTTTTTTTGTGTGTCTTTCATTAGGAAATCAAAATGCTTCCAAGCAGAAAAAAAGTGCTCAACCTATAATTAGGACTAGTATTAACCTATCTATCCCTAATATCATCATGATACCCTCTTTGGATGAGGTACAACAGACGCTTAATAAAGCTGTAGATAGTATTGTGAAAGTAATGAAAGGAGTTGGACAGTGGAGTAAGGAGAGAATATCCAAGGTTTGTGTCTTTGACAGCCTTACTTAAAACTAATGTTTCAAAACTACTGCAAATAGAAAATGAAATTTTATTTCTTCCCCAGAAGAAAATGTTAGAGAGAAAAGTGGCTGTGTTGCGGTGTGAGAGCAGAGACAGTGATTCTGATGATGGAATGAAACAGACTGGAAAGAAAAACATCCCTGGTAATGATAAACTCTGACATCACTCAATTTGAATGTTAGGTGAATGTGATTTATACAGAATGTGTTAAAGGATGTTAAATACAAAATGCATCAAAAGCAGTAGAATAAAGACTTCATAGATTTTTAAACTACCTCAGAGGAGAAATAGGATATAACAATGCCAGAACTTTTCTTTGTGATTAGAAACCAGGCTTGCCTGAAGATACTTGCCCATGTGTAGATTTCAGTAAGGGGGATTTTTTGTGCCTCTCAGCGTTGTACTGCTTTGGTCCATGTGAAAAGCTGTTAGGGTGGCAACTTGGGCAGCATACTAGAAATTGTGAATGAGTTTGGAAAACGATTACAGTCACTCTTGCTGCACAAAAGATCTTTCATGATTGGCCAGTGTGGCTTGTAACTTGGCATGTTCAAATGGCATTTTAACACTTGTGCTGAAGTTCCTTTGAGAAGCGTAAGATGAACTTAAACAAAACTTGGTATTGAATAGAAATGTCTACATAAATTGCAGTATGTGTGGAGAGGGGATTGTGTAGAGGATTGAATAGACTAAAGTTTCTGAAAGGATCTTAACTTAAACTGTTTTGTAATCTGACATGGGATTAAGTTGTTGAAAGCATTAATTCAAGGAGATTTAGGGTGGTACCTTTGGTTAGTGGGTTTTTCTTGAATGAAGCTCTGATTCAAGATGGTGCTTGTATGAACCATCTGAAATGGTTTAGAATCAAGCCAAATTAATTGTTCTGCTTTGTACTTCAGGTACTTAAAAAATATATTGAGTCTATTTAGGTTAGCTCCCTCTTATACACCTAAAAAGTAGGGAAGTAATACTTGAACTGGCTAAGAAATAAAATTGTTCTTTCAAAACTAAGAATTTCTCTTGTCCGAGATGAAATAAGAAATGATGGTAAGTTCAGTTTGCTAACTAATGGACCTTACTTTTATCTTTCTTTCCTTTTGAGGACTGGCTATGATCTCCTTGGATTTAGTGTTAATTTGTATTTTAAATTCTACATTGTGGTCTACCCCACATTATTTCAGAAAATAAAAATAGTTACGGAGTTGCTCAGTGCTGACATACCAGTAAGTCACTTAGGTGAAGTGTACAGGGTAAACTTGGGGAGGGGTGAGAGAAAATGAAAGATTATATTTAAAAGATTGCAGTAGAACTTGTTCCAAATTTGGCAGAGTTCCTAGATGAAGTGTTTCCTAAAATTGAGAGGTTTATGAATTTGTATCAACTATATTGGACAGCTAGACTTCTAGCTGCCCTTTTGATTAATAAGAATACGTAACTTTAAAGTGCATGCTTATTGAAAAATAGGTCATTAGTTTTTGTCTATAGGAATTTGCTTGGCTGAAACAATACGTCTGCGTTAAAACTGCTTTTGTATTTGGATTTGCCTTTATAGATAGTGTGTCAGATGCAGCATCACTCAGTTTGTCTGATCCGGTGCAAAGCCAGAACTACTTCAAGAGTGTTTCAGAGAACAAAGAAATTATTAAATTAGTATCTTTACTCAGCACTGCTATTAATTCTACAAAAAGGGTAAGACAATCAAGATGTTAATTTAATATCACCATCCAAGGAATATTAATGTATTACTTTTAATATCCTTGGGCAATAAGGGTAGGCATTTTAAGCAGTGATTAAACATATGAATGAAAAACTGTAGGATGGTAGATGGAAAATATGTGGCTGCAAATTTGCAAATATGCTTTGAAAGTGTAACATGGTTTAAGTGTACTCTGCTCAAAAATTTATGAGGTTTTGAATATTACATGAAATAAAACTTACGTCTGATTAAAAACATATCTCTGGTAAAACATCATAAAAAACTCTAGGTATAGTTGAGTTGTGTGTATTTAATCCTGAACTGGTAGGAATTGTACAAGTGTGTTAAATACAGTTTTATTCACATAGAAATTCTAATGAAGCTAGCATGACTTCTGGCCCAGTTTGAAGAGTTTATGAAGGTTTTTGGAAGAAAACTGTCTGCCAGCTTGGCATTTGTAAAGTGCTGCATAGGATTTGCTACTGCAGGTTAGGAGATAGCTTAAGGGATATGCATCATTTCTTTGCCCTTTTATTCTGTGAACTCTATGAAACTGTAGGTATTGAACGGATTTCTTTGGGGAGCTCTGCATCAGTTCTCCTGGGGCCAGTCCAACCTTACAGTGGAGCCTTGCCAGGTGGAAATTTTTGGTTCAGAGCCTTGTAACTTCAGTGGTACTAAAGCGTAACTAGCACAATGACATACAGGCTTGTGCTGTAGACTAAGGTGCAGTTGACAAAAATGGATAGTTATTTTGGTATTTTGATACTCAGTATTTTGTAACTGATAACTTAGGTTTAAATACCTGCAAGCACTATGTTTATCGTAAGTCATGATGTGGATCATCTCTTGTAGTAGTTACCTCTCATTTACTTGTTTAATTAGCTGAAGTGTTAAAGATTTAACTTGGTCTGACGTTTAGCTGAACTCCTGAGAACCAGAAAAAGAATTCTGTTGCACCCTCCTTAAATGATATTCAAATAAAAAATAACTGAATTGAGTGTACAATTTAATGTTAACCTCTCAAATGTCCTACATGTAAAAAAATTTGTCTGATATCTTCATTATTTGAGAATTAATTGAGTTACTGCTGTTCTTGTTATGTTGGGCCTTGGAGCTCAGGTGTCAGTTGCTAGTCCAGTAAGTGGTAGGGAAGGACAAGTGTCCTGTATCCTAGTCTTGAAGGAGTATTTTACTTACCATGGATTCCTAGGATTTTACTGACTGAAGAATCACTTCATTGGAAAATACTGTAAGTGATTTGACAAATTGAATGTGATTAGCATGCAGTTCCTGGCAAGGCTTGTGATTGCTACTGGGACTGGCTTTAGCATAAAATTGCCAGCAGCATTCTGTTTAGTGAGGTGATGCAACCTGCTCCATTATGGAGTTCTTAATGTATTCTAACAATGAGGAGATGCTAAGAAATTATATGTATGCTATACATATAATGCTGAGAATCTTCTTTGAACTTCTAATGTGTTTCAGGAAGTTCTTACAGCTTTGAAGCATTTTAGTTGTTACCACCATATATGGCAGAGGGACAAGGAGGAAACCATTGATAAATTAATGATGGGAAACCCATTACTCTCTGAATTTGAATCTGAAATTCTGCGTTTCCAAGACTTGGAGCTGAAAATCAATTCTGAGCCTGAATACATCTGCGTGGGAGCTATTGCACTATACACTGGTACAGTTCAGCTTTCCACTTCTCTCTAACGACTTATACTTTCTGACTCTTGCAGAAAAGAGGGATTAGGCTTTATTTTGGATGGGTAAACTAGATTAAAGGTGGAAGGGAGAAAGAGAATGGCTGTTTGCTGTTTTGGCTGTAAATGCATGCAAACAGAACACCAATGCAACACTGTGAGGCTCAGCTGGAGTTTCTTTCCCCACCTGGATACTTCTGCTCACTTATGGGGTGGATGGTAGATGCTTGCCTATCCTTCTGTCACTGACCCCCATAGGTACATATTTTTTGGGAATAAGATGATGTTGCTTTTCTTCTTGCCTGGCTGCATGTAATGAAGCAGCTGAAAAGCCTTTTATTTAACACAGTTAATTAAGTGAAACGTGCATGTTGTTGTTGATTCCCTTTTTGCCATGAAAGCCAGGCCTCAAATCTTTACTTTTTTGTAGCTCAGGTTCCACATTGTCTAACTAAAATTTGCATAAGCATTTTACACCAGTATAACAGAAAGGACAGTTGGGAACTATGAGGGACTGTAAGAAATGTATGCAACTGATTTTGCATTGGGCATCAAATCTGAGGAAGCAGAATATTTCTTTCAGTAGGCAAGAGTGTCAACCAAATGTCTTGGCTTATATTTTAAGGCAAAGAACTAGAGAAACAAGCTGGCTGTTGAAACTCAGTGGAGGTGAGCTAGTTCTGACATTTAATAAATCAAAAAGATCATCATGTGTGAGAGCTAAGCCTTGGAAGAGGCACCGTGTAAAAAGGAAGACACCAAGTGAAATCTGCACAGGGAATGAACAGGTGACAGGGTTGAAACTATATACAGCTAAAATTTTATGTAACACTTGTGTTGGCATTGGTTTTCGACTCTTCTGTTGAGAACTGTGATGAAGAAATTTGAATTTAATGCCAGGGCTTTAGAGAAATGGACTGAATTGTTGCAGAATTGGGCAGCAAATCAGCGAGACTTCAATTTTCTCTCTAAATATCTGTCACATGATTCCACTGATGCTACAGATAAAACTTATAAAAATTAAATGATTGAGGGACCATTTGGTTTGGTTAAATATCAGATCAAACTTTCTGTTTCTTCAGCTTCCATAATCAGATTCTTTTTCCTCCACATTATTTTTTTAAAGCTTAAGTTTTGGAAAGGTTTTAGACTTACATTAGAATATTAACCACTTTGTTGGTGACGTGTAGGACAGAAGTGTGTATAATGATACACGAACAATCTGACAAGTGTGGAGTCCAGCCTCATCTTTCCAGTAGGAAGTGTGATACATTCTGAGAAGATTAGGAAGAAAGCAGTCCTGAATTGCAAGCAATCCTATAAACCACTCAAAGGTGTCAGTGTGATTTGATCTTCTCTGTACATGGATGGTTAGACTGAAAAAACTGGAACTGGTAGTGAAGAGAACACATACTGAAAAAAGATTAAAAGTACATCTTAAGTATGTACAATATCTAAATAACAATTTATTGTTCAATGTCTTTAGCTGATCTGAAGCTAGCACTGAGAGCAGAAACCAAAGCCTGGATGACTTTGCTGGGGTGTCATTGTAATAAGAAGTACCGAAAAGAGATGGAGGCAATTTTCACTTTTATAGAGGAAACTGGCAAGAAGTTAAATCGCCGCATCAAGGATCTGGATGATATAAGAATAGCTATGTCAGCTTTAAAAGAGATCAGAGAACTACAGATCTCCATAGACTCTCAAGTTGGGCCCATTGAGGTAGTTAACAGGAATGTGGCGTGTATGGGTACTGTTTCAACAGAGCAATTATTTTCTGGGTCAAAGCTTAACAGTGCACTTTGAAAAGGTATGATTTAATGTGTTAAATGTTGGGTGGCAGACCTGTTGTGCTCTGTAAACCTTGTTTGCAGGGAGCTCCGATTTGGACAAACATAAACTTGTTGAGGCAAGAGGTGGTTTAGTGGACAGTGCAGAAATAGAGTGATTTAGGTAAGAGGAAGATGAGAACACAGATATTCAATGAAAGAAAGCTTTTAGTACTTCATGGAAAAATGCTGTATACGAAAAGCATTGGTTTTCCTCCTTTTTTTTTTTTTTTTTTTTTTTTATCTACAGCTTAGCCCACA
>JANZLQ010000030.1:3409991-3443145 GCA_026212715.1 Elanus axillaris | reverse complement strand
CGGTATACGAAAACCATTGGTTTTCCACCATTTTTTTTTTTTTTTTTTTTTTTTCTCTCCAGCTTAGCCCACAGAAGAGGAGAAAGCTAATGTTAGGCAGACTATGTGAGAATGTGTGAAAGTGATTGCTTTATCAGCTATATCATGGCTTGAAATAAACACAAACAATTGACTTCCTTAATGTAGTTCACTTACGAGAATATATTTATTGAACATGTGACAATGTAGGGGCTTCTGGTCAAATGGGAGAATTAAAAACAAGTATTAACTGTTTCTCCACATTCCTGACCAGAGTATGGATTTAAGGATACTATAGTTTAGCAAAATGCACCATTGGCTAGACGTTCAGTAGATTTTTTTTTTTCCCCTAAGACTTGTTCATGATTCCTGATTGTGCATAATTTTACTGTCAGGGATGTGTCCTTACTATTTTAAAGTAAAGTAACAACACAGAATTCTTATCTACCAAATACCGACAACTCTAATATTCTCTTTTGGAGATGCAAAAACTGCGTTTACTGTTGGACAAATGTCTTGCGCCTGTGTTTTCTGATTCTGTTTTCTATAAGCTGAGGTAAATTATGGAGTGCAGTATATACTTGTATGTGCAAATAATGAAAATGAGCATGGAGGCCTTCCATATTTTGCACAATACATCCAAGAAGGAATGCATCTCTCAGCCTTAGAAGCTGTGAGGGTCTCTCTAGTTGTGTGAAAGAGCAAATACAGGACAAGTAGTTTACAGTGAAAAGCAAAGCATATCTGCAGCTGGAACCTTCTGTGACATTGTTGTAGATAATGAGTTAGTTCTCTTAGGAGATGACTGGGAAGCTCCTGCTATAAGACCTGTCTTGGTTTGCCATATGATGTGGAGCCAAGGCAAAAGCTGTGTTAGTCAAGGATTCCTAAGTTTCCAATTCTGCAAGCAGAAGCCTTGAGTCCATAAACACAAGGAGTCATGCTTCAGATTTTTGAAACAGAGGTTGACTTATTTTCCTCATAGTGGGGTGGCAGATAGGTAGTTATGTTTCCATTTTTGCAATTTGTCTGCAATGTGATCAAACTGGAAAATCTAAGTGGAAATAATTCCACTTTCTACAAAAAATTTCAGATGAAACTGTTATACCACAAGATACATTGCTACCCTACCCTATGCTAATTTACAGTAAGTGAATTTCAGTTGTGTTTTTGTGAAACGTGACTAGAGGTTTCAATATGTGGAGTGTTTACACATTGGTGATACAAATGGAGATCAATGTTCTGAGAAAACAAACGACCATCAGATTCCTCATTCTGAATGATGAATAGCTATAACATTTGAAAAAGTTGCAACATATTACTTGTGGTAACTTTTGATGTGGTTTCCTAATTCTTTTTCGTTGAAAACGTGAGGTAGGGCTTAAAAGTCTTTATGGAATAGAAGTTTGTTTGCTTCGCTTACTTGAAGGCCTCTGCTTAGATACTTTCTCACGGCTTACCTCTGGTAATATTCAGCTTAGGTCATAGCAGATAACTGAAGATATGGATCAGAAAAATATTCTCATTAAAATGAAACACCTGTGGATTTAAGGAGTGCTTTAACTAGAAAGAGTTTTTTAGAGAGGCAGGTTGCACTAGGGCAAGTAACCTATCAGAAAGAAGAATGCTGTGTGAAAGTTAAGGACTTAGGGAGAACTAGCTACTTTTCATTTTGATTTTTCTTTGCTTTTGGTATTGGTTTGCCAGATTGTGATGATTGCTATGCAAAAAGGACAGATTTTCTAAGAAGTCATTCTCTGTTCTTAAAAATTTTAAATGTTAGCATACATATATGTGTAAAATTAACTTCAGTTACCATTTTGTGCGTCTTGATCCAACCTTCTGACAGGAATCCTATGCTATGTTAAACAAATACAATCTACTTGTGGCCAAGGAAGAGACAGAGAAGGTGGACACTTTGCACTACGCTTGGGAAAAACTGCTAGTCCATGCAAATGAAGTGCAGAATGAGCTCATTGCTTTGCAACCAGACTTCAGAGGAGAGCTTATCAGCGCTGTGAAGACTTTTACTGAAGACTGTGCACAGTTCTATTCAGATTATGATCAGGCAAGTGTTTGTAGTGTATTGCATTAGAGGAGTTTTTGAGGAGCAGTGGGAGCATGGAAGGATTGTAGAGTTGACTGATTAATGGGGTGTGCCTCTACTGTCGGAAGAATATGTTTATTCTTGTTAATATGGTATTTGAGTTTCAGTGCAGGGCAGGCTTTTTTTTTCCTGTGTGACTAAAGTATGTAATGCTGGTAATCAGATCTTAAAGATTAAGACCTGAGACATTTAGGGTTTATGATAAACAGCTAGTTAGCGTGAACAAATGTGAAGAAGATTGGGATTAATGAGAAATTATGTTAGAGTGTAAAAAGCGTTTTCTGATGTTGGGTATAAGTACAAATGACTTAAGCTCTTATATTCTTTCTCAGTAGAATATAAATGAGTCAAGCTGAACCAGTCTTGTATCATCTCCTAAGTAATGCTGATTTTTACTTGAAAAAGGAGCTACTGTTTCCTAGCTTTTAGACTATTATGAAAACTTCTGTATTAAAAAGACAATTAATTGCCGCCTTTGTTATTTTTGTTTTGTTTTGTTTTAAATAAAGTGCTTGTTCTGGTAGATAACTGTGGTCTCTTGGTTCACTCGCTATCTGACATAGGGATGGAATCCCACAGCCACAAAAGTGTTTGAGTTTAACATTTAGAAAATGCTGATTAGAAATAACTTGTGGCTATTTACACCCTCTAAATACACTTTTTTTTTTTTTTTTTTTTTTAGAATGGGCCAATGGTGGTTGGCTTAGAGCCTCAGGAAGCCAGTGACAGGCTTACTATGTTTCAGGTACTGCTAATTCCAAGACATTGCTTAATACTGCAAGTAAACTAACACTGAAGAGTCTGAGAATGAATTGGAGTAGTTGAACCAATTTTCATTGGTAGATGGGGTTACTGATTGGGCGAAGTCAGTTTTAACTTAATGAAAGCTAAGTTGGTATTTTTTCTATGCATTTGCAAGGAATGCTGGTTAAAATTAGATTTATTTTTCTCTAGGAGCTAAGAGAAAGGCTGCATAGATAATGAGTAATAATTACTAGATTCAAGATCCTGATGAGAGCCTACTCTAAAGTTTAGTGTATTTGGCTATAGGCTGTTCTTGTGTTTGTTATTGTGTCTTTTTCTCATGAATACAATTCTGTCCAATCTTCTTCCCCTTTCCTCCCTTTTTTTTTAAATATTAAAGGTTTCCATTTGAACTATTTTTCCTGTTGAAATGTTTCTTTGTTCCATGATGAATTTCTCTTCCTGTAATGATGACTTCTAATGCTTTTCCTTTTTCCATAGTACTTACTCATTTGGCTTCCTACTGTGTTCCCTCAGTTATATTGCAATTGACAATTAAATTTTGTTTTTTTCTTTATTGCTTAAACAGTAGTAATTCTTACTTCAACCCTTCAATAAAAGAATTGCACAGCATACTTGGAGAGGTAGAATTTGCTGCATGCATCTTTCTTTGCTGCATGCATCTTTCTTTGCTGCGTGTCATGCTCCACCTCTTTCAAGTGCAGGCTTAGCATTTGTTGTTCTATCACTGTGCCACATGGAGTAAGTGGCCTCCCTGTCAACTTCTAAAGATGTGCCTCCAAGCTAATTGGAAGTTAGTTTTCTCATGAAAATTGTTGACAAAACTGTTGACAGTCTAAGTTGTTAGTATCTCCTGTATATCTTTCTAGTATTTACTAGAATTTAATCACTAATGCAGCTCTAATCATAATGCCAGATCTTGAATATTTAGTTGTTTAATGTTAGTTAGTTTAATCTTTTTCTTTTTCTTTCTTAGAATCGATTTGATAATCTTTTTCGGAAATATATTACTTATACTGGTGGAGAAAATCTTTTTGGTTTGCCTGTTACTCGGTATCCTCAGCTGCTTGAAATAAAGAAGCAACTGAATCTGTTACAGAAACTCTATAATCTGTATAACAATGTCATTGACACAGTTAATGGCTACTATGATATTCTTTGGTCAGAATTAGACACTGGAAAAATTAACAGTGAACTTCTGGAGTTTCAGAACAGGTGAGAAACTGCTGACGTGGTAAAGACACCTAAATTACTTTTGTTACTTCTTAAATATGATTATAATTGATTAGCACCAATAGTGATATCTGAGCATGTATTTGTTCACTGAAACATGAAAAATGTGAATTTTAGTTGAAAAATATATCCCTTACCAACTTTATTTTATAAAGGAGCCAGTTTAGATTCTAAATGTTGAGGATTATTGTTCCTTAGAGAGCTTCTTGGTTAACTTTTTTTCAGGAGATTGGAATATATGTTAAAATGGCTATTTATTTTGTTCATGAAGGGAAATTTCACTTGTTTGTTGTAATATTACTGTTCACAAGAGACAGATTCACCCTAGATGTTTAAGGCAAGTTAGTGAATTGCTGAACAGTTTTCCTACAAAATGGGATATAGTGTATGCATAGATGCTGAACTTTTCATCAAACCAGGAATCAAATGATTTAAAGACTTAAATCTGCATGTTCTGAGGAACAGGGTTTTTTCTAGAGCACAGAACAGTGCATATCATGAGCCTCACCAAAAGATGAAATCAGGATGTAAAGTGGTTCAATTGTTTTTGAAGATAGCTTGCACAAAGGGTATTAGAATTATGCAGCTACGTTCCTTAAGGGGAGCCTGTAGGTGCCTGCCCAGCTATCAGTCAATGAAACAGACTGGAAGCAGATGTTCTCACATGCAGAATCACACACAGAATCTTCAAAATACAGGTAACCTGAATTTGGGAGGTATGTGGTGTGCTGTTAAAACCATATACTGTGGTTAAATGGGTAATAGAAAGAATATTTGAAACTGTTTGAAAAAGCTTGCATTATTTCTACATAGATGCCGTAAGCTTCCTCGTGGTGTAAAGGACTGGCAGGCCTTCTTTGACCTAAAGAAGACTATTGAGGACTTCAGTGAATGTTGCCCGCTGCTTGAGTGTATGTCAAGTAAAGCAATGATGCCTCGGCACTGGAAGCAGATTATGGATCTCACTGAACACAGCTTTGATGTGGAAAGTGAAACATTCAAACTGAGGGACATTATGGAAGCTCCACTATTAAGATACAAAGAGGAAATAGAGGTATTGTGAAGGAAGAGAAATGGGTGCATGAAACAGAACAGTCTGCTTGAATAGGATAGGAGTAATGGTAATAAGAAGGAAAACAGAATAATTCTAAAGAAAGAACAGAGAAACAGATTATCACTTCAGCTTTCTGTATAAAATAATGACACCAATATATTGTGGTGTCAGCTCCTCTTTTTTTAAATTATGCAACCTGGCCCAGGAGTTAATTTGTGAGGGTACCTTGCTTTGCAACATTAAAGATACGAAAAGCAATCACTGTATTATTCTTTTGTTCCCCCCAAAGCTGGCCATATTGTAATGTGGTATACAAGTTATTAGATATGGTGTTTGTATGTCTGTAGGTCTTTCCACTTGATAAACAGTTGCCCATCAGCCTTATTAGGGTTAAAGGAAATATGAGTTACATTTGTATACTGGAGACTTGAACCATTCATAGCTTGTTTTGACAACCTATTTATTTAAAAGGATATCTGCGTAAGCGCTGTGAAGGAGAGAGACATTGAGCAGAAGTTAAAACAAGTGATAGCTGAATGGGACAGCAAAACATTTATCTTTGCAAACTTTAAAACCCGTGGGGAGCTTCTTTTAAAAGGTGACAGCACATCAGAAACAATTGCTACCATGGAAGACAGCTTGATGATTCTTGGCTCTCTCATGAGTAACAGGTAACAGGAATGGGGGGGGGAAGGGGACAGTTAAAAATATTATCAGGAGGCTTTGCTTTATTGAACAAATCTATCTTTCACAGAGGAGAAGGAAAATAAACCTCTAGATAAAAACCAAGAGCTTGCTTGTCCTTGAGCTTTTCATGGGCTAGTTCTTATTCTCTGTATCCTTCCAATAAGTTCTTCTGAAAGCATGTGAATGCAGTTCATACTTCCTGAAGACTTCCTGAATAATCAGTTGGACAGTTTTCATTGATGCAAGGAAGTGGTGATGAGCATAAGGAGGAACACTGCCTGATTGTGGCAGGCATACTACGGGCATTACAGGCACTGCTACTCTGTCCCCAGTGACAGCTCGCTGCCTCATGCCGAAGGTGCTGAAAATCCCAGCGAAAATGAGCTTCAGTTTGTCTGGTTTCACATGCCAAAGCCTGCAGATAAAATAAGGAACATGGAACCTGATCATGAGGCAGATGTTCAAAAGCAAGAATTCAGTTGATAAGGATCTCTGGGAGTATTGCAGCTTTCAAGATGTTGCGTAGTCCCTTTTTGAAACCACTTTACCTTGGAGTGAAATTGAAGTCTTGCTCCTATTCAGCTTCTGTTGGATCAGAGCTGTGCTATGTACCATGTGTACAAAGTAGCAAGTTGATTTGGTTTATAGCTGCTAACTAGCTGTATTGAGTCAAGTACAGGTTTTTATAGATTTGCTTGACAAAGATACAAGCAGCAAAATTATTCCTCATCCTTATGAGTAATGTGGTAGCTTTCAAGAGACTTGTTTCCTTCTTGAAATAAAGGAGGTGTCTTCTTGTTATTTCAGATACAACACACCCTTCAAGACACAGATTCAGAAATGGGTGCACTATCTTTCCAGCACAACAGATATCATTGAGAACTGGATGACTGTGCAGAACCTGTGGATTTATTTAGAAGCTGTTTTTGTTGGTGGTGACATAGCAAAGCAGCTTCCAAAGGTTTTCAGACATGCCTTTTTTCAGTTTGGCTTTCTACTTTTTAAGAATGAAAATTAACGGTGGTGTCGTAATTGCAGTGACACGAACTTAATTTTTTGTGTACTTAACAAAACTGATCTTGCTAAGAAATAAGGTTAACAATGCCAACAGAAGTATTGTGTTAGAAAGAATAATAAAGTTGTGTGAGCTAGTTGATCTTTTTATTTCTAGATTGTAAAATTGTTAAGCAATATATGTTTCAGTGTTGTGTGTACTAGTAGCCTAGCCTAGTTAGACTAGTTTAGTAGTACCTACTACTAGCCTAGCAGTAGCTGGGAGTCCTTTCTTAAACTTTCCTACATAGCTTTTAAAATTAAAAATTATTTTTTAGAAAAAAATCTTGAAATCTGAAGCATGCAATTCAAGCATAGTGAGTTTTCTGTCTTTTTCTCTAAGAATGATTGAAAGAGAAAGTAGATAGCAGGCTTGACAGTTAAGTATAAAATAAGCTGTGTTGTGTAAGCAGAAAGATTCATGTTTTTGGTAAGCTGGAAAACTTTAGAAGTTGGACATGAGGATTACTGGTGGAAGATTACCAGTGACATTACTGGGTGCCAATTCTGCAAGCAAGTGTCTTTTCCCTTTTCTCTCTTCCTTTCTCCATCTCTTCCCTTCCACATTCATCGTTTTGTTTCAACAGGAAGCAAAGCGTTTCTCCAACATTGATAAATCCTGGGTGAGGATCATGACCCGAGCTCATGAAACACCTAATGTTGTTCAGTGCTGCATTGGAGATGAAATCATGGGACAGTTACTACCACATTTACTAGAACAGCTTGAAATCTGTCAGAAATCACTCACAGGGTAAGATTGCTACAAGACCACAGTCTTAGGCAGATGGTTGTGAATTGTGTAACCAGGGAAGGAGCAATTGCTTGAGTACTGTCCCATGGACTTTGCAAAGATCATGCTCTTGCTTTATTATGCGTTCAGTTGAACTGAGCAAACAAGTTAGTGGGATGATACAACACCTCCAAAGAAATTACTAGCGACTCACTGATAAGTATTTGATTTGTGACTAAGCTGTCACTCAATGTCTATCTGTTGAAACCAAAGCTTGTTTCAGCCTGGTTTCAATCCAGAAGGTGGTCTAGATCTGTATGTCTTATTCAGACCCCATGAATCTGGAAAAAATTCGGTATGGGAGACCTAAAAAGCACGTAACAGACTTAATGTTAAAATATTTTATTTTGGTTTAGTTTCTTTTCTCTTTACTGGTGGTTACATTA
The DNA here is from genome assembly GCA_026212715.1 of Elanus axillaris. NCBI lineage: Eukaryota > Metazoa > Chordata > Aves > Accipitriformes > Accipitridae > Elanus > Elanus axillaris. The sequence goes on along the minus strand of JANZLQ010000030.1, from coordinate 3,435,052 downwards.
TAGCAAATAATAAAAGCTTTCCATGAAGTTATTTTTGATGCTGGAAGAGTAGCTTTAAAGCAGATGTTTAATATGAAGGTGTGATGGATAAGAACTATTTTCATTGCCACTGCTAAAAATTGCAGTGATGCACAGTGAGATATGCCACCTTTAAAGAGTAAATGATGTATAAATTAACTTAATTCACTTACCATCTGCCCCCTGCCCCCTCAATTTTATTTTTTTTTAAATGCAGGTACCTGGAGAAGAAGCGCCTTCTATTTCCACGATTCTTCTTTGTGTCAGATCCTGCTCTCTTAGAAATTCTTGGCCAGGCATCAGACTCTCACAAGATACAGGCACATCTGCTGAATGTCTTTGACAACATTAAAACTGTTAGGTTCCATGAAAGGGTATGTACTGCCCACACCTCAGTGTTACATTCTTTCAAATTAACCATGTGTGATACTTGTTAAATAAGAAAGCTACCTGGGTGCATGGGGCATTCAACTGTTTTACCAAGCTCATCAACTATTTGATGCTGTGTAGGGTTTCTTCATTTAAGATTTAGTTTCATATCCTCATTTATTTAACAGGAAAACTCTATACAGAATAGCAAAACAAAAATTCGCACAGTGCTTAGGTTTTAGAAGAAAACACCCAGGTACTGAACTGTCTTACGTGGCTTAATGTAGGCTAGCATCCTCTCAGATAAGCTTTCTGATTCTTTATGACATTTTTATATCTTTAGATTGCCTGTATTTGTACATTTTCATTCATTTTTTGATTGTAAGAAGAAGCGTACCTAGTCTCTCACCTGTTTTAGTTATCATTAATAACCCTTCAAACATACTGTTTGAGGAAGTGTTTTCTTATACCCTTTACAAGAACAGATAGCAACAAAAATTTTTCTTTCCCCGTGTATGTATAAATTTTCTTACAAATTCACTACTCCCCATGCATCTGAAATTTGTTTGACTGACCATGTTCCTTAACTATTATGTTTCCATTATTTTTCATTGCAAGGCTGTAAATTTTCTTAGGATATTAACCCACCAGTAATGGGGGAAGGTTTCCTTTATTGTAACTGGAAAGTGGATGTTGTCACTGAAACTTAAGTGAAATTCAGGGATTGTCAGTGTATTGGAGTTTGTGTCCTTGTTCAGATGACAGTGTTTTGTTTAAGGCCTTTCTGCATGCCAGAAGTAATGATTTAATTGTTTTTACATTTCATGTAACAGGTTGGTATAATTTATTAGTTACCTAAATAAGTTTAATGGATTGATGGCAGGAAAATCAGACAGTTATGGTAAAGATAACAATACATTTATAAACACAAATGTTCTCACTTTACTTTTATTAGATATATGATCGTATATTGTCAATTAGTTCACAAGAAGGCGAGACTATAGAGCTGACTAGACCTGTAATGGCTGAAGGTAATGTGGAAGTTTGGCTCAATTCTTTGTTGAAAGAATCCCAGCTGTCACTGCATCATGTTATTCGCCAGGCAGCTGCGCACATCCAGGAAACTAGTTTCCAGCTGACTGAATTTCTTTCTACTTACCCAGCCCAGGTAATATTATTGTTAAATCAATGAAGAATTGTTCAAAGATACATAGCATGTTGCTATTTTTTTTCTTGTCTTTGCTGTCAAAATTGCAGCCAGTGTTATAAATGCAAACCTGACATTTAAATTTCTCTTAATTACCTCAGATTTTTAAGTTACACTTTACATATCTGAAACCAAAAGAAGAAAACTTAGCCTGAAGCTCTTGTTCAAAATTAATGCTGAATGCAATAAATAAATGCGAGGGAGTTAACACTGTTTCTTTACAAGCTTAATACTTGACTGCTGAAGGAAAAGCCGTAAAACTCTGTGTTTGTTTATATATTCAGGAAAAAGATATATATTGGTAAAGATTTGGAGCTGAGGTTAGTGCTGAGGGAAAATTATTTTCTTAGTAGAAGCTTTTTCACTTGTGATCAGGAATGTTGTTGGAGAAGGAAGAAAGGGTTTGTGAATTATTGAAAAAATATTTTAAATTAAAGCATTAATTATTCACTGATTTGTTACTATTTATATATAAATACATCAAATATATATAGTATTTATATATGCGGTAAAGTATATGCAACAGTTTCATCAACATTGCACTGTAGGCAGTATCGACAAGATGGAAGTGTGGACTCAACTGTTTATGAATAGAGTTGGGACACATAAAATAAATGCATAGGCTGAATGACCTCTGGATGGATGCATGAAAAAGTAATTTTACACAAATAGTAGCAGAATAATTTCTTTAGTTTATCTGTGTCTGTGAATGTACATTTGGGGTGAAAGAGAAAAGATTATGAAGCATATACTTTTATGTTTCCTAAGGTTGGGTTGTTGGGGATCCAAATGATTTGGACAAGAGACTCAGAAGAAGCTTTGACTAATGCCAGGTATGATAAAAAAATTATGCGAAAGACGAACCAGTTTTTCCTGGATCTTCTAAACATGCTGATAGATATGACAACAAAAGACCTTAGCCCAGTTGAGCGAGTTAAATACGAGACATTAATCACCATTCATGTGCATCAGAGGGACATTTTTGATAGTCTGGTAAGTATGGAAAAATTTACATTGAGTTATGAGGTGGTTTCCACATAAAATGTGAAAGAACAAGAGGAAAAAATTACTGTACCTATGAACTCCTGCCTTTTAAGCTAAACATTTAATTTCAGGACTGTCATGATTATGTAACCTGGAGTATTATATAAATGCTGATGTTTCTTCAATCTATGTCTTAGTTTCCCTTTAAGTAATTCAGTGGGGTTTTTCCCCCACAAGCAATAGCAGAATTATATAATGCTTTGTATTGGCCCGATTAAGTTAGATGCCTCTGTTGTGTGATCAGTTAGGGACTTCTTTTTCCTCATACATTGTGTTGCAAGTAATTGTCCTTTCTCTGGACTACATCGTGAGTTTTGAGGAATAAACAGACTGAAGGTAGAGTTATAGTACAGGAAAAAGTTTGAAGTTGGTTGAAGCTGCTATCTCCTCTGGTCGTGTTTCAATAGCATACCTGATTGTTACTTAGGGATTTATTTATTCATTTCACTCCTCCTCATGCTGCCACAGGATACTAAAATTAAGAAAATGAAAGCATTTACTGCTTAAACAATCAGACTTAAAAGCTAGCATGCCCTTTTACCTATAGGAAGCTCTGGACCTGACTCTGAAATTAAGCTGAGCAAAGAATTACTGAGGTTTAACCCAGTGCTGATAGGCAGGCACCTATCTTTTCATTGTAGAACCAGTTGTTTCTAGCTATAATCATCTTATGTAATGAATAATTTTTAGATACATATCTTTTAATCCTGTTTTAATATTCAGTTGGTCAACTTTGAATTACTTCCAGCTCTGTTGAATTTTTAAACTAATATCTGCACCATGATAGTGTCTTGAAATACTTTTTTTCCAATTTGCATGTTTTTTCATACAATTCTCATGACATTAAAATCAAGTATCACATTATGTGCTTCCTACTCATATGTAAAAATAAAATGGTAGAGATGAATAAAAGAAATGGCAGTTTTAATGTTAACTGAACGTAATGACTTTTGTTTGAGGCTTGTGGACTGTTCATTTGTATTTAGAATTTTGACACACTCATCTAAAGCCTGAAGTTCCTTTGCCTTAGTATGGGTTTCAGGGACAGCACTAAGACATCAACAGTTTTTGTGGTAAAAATCAAGATAGGGTCTCCACTATTATTGTGTAACTAGCTGTTCTTTCTGTCTTCCATTGTGATTGCAGTGCTGCCTTTGCAGCACTTAGATGAGGTAATACAGATGCAAAAGTAAATGTTAACCATGAATATCACAGCCTTTTTTTCCCCCTCTTTTCTTAGTGTTGCATGCATATCAAGACCCCTACAGACTTCGAGTGGCTGAAACAGTGTAGATTTTATTTTAATGAAGACTCTGATAAAATGATGATTAAGATCACTGATGTGGGTTTCACATACCAGAATGAATTCTTGGGCTGTACTGACAGGCTTGTCATAACACCTCTTACAGACAGGTGAAAAAGACTGATTTTGTTCCTTTATTCTTTGACGCCAAACCTAGGCTTTCACAAGAGCAATTTAGTCGTTCTTACTGGATGCAAAATAGATCTCTGCAGAGTTTATCCTTCACAGTCTTATCAAAGTCAATAATTTTACATGGAAGGCATGAATATTTTTCTTTCTGTGCCTTACAGTATGAATATCTTACAGCTTAATTTCTGCCACATGGCAAGATTCTGCCTTTCATCTAGAAGGTTGAAAGTATTGCAGTCCTATTAAGAGAGGGGCCTACCTACCTAACTCAGCAACAGAAAGGATGCTTTATAAGTGATCATTGGCAAAACAAAGGGCATTGGGTGGGCTTGGTTGGTTGTGGGTTGTTTTTGGTTTTTTTTTTTTTTAAACTATTCCATACAGCAAATTCTAGAGCATCTCTTTAGATGTAATTGTTAGCTGGTATTTTACTGCATTAGGCATACAAGTTTCATTTATGAAAATGGGATGCACTGTATGATCAAATTTAAAGGTGGATGAGAAAGGAAAGGTTAGCTGTCTTTCATTATTGTACTCCACAGTATAACGTAGTTCAGAACTACTTCAGTTGAAGTAATTCAGGAACTAAGCTAACCAAACCAGATTAGGCAGCATCTCTGTATCTGCTTTCCTCCCTTCTCCTGATCTTTCAGGTTGTTGATTATTGAGGATTATCTGTTCTTACACTTCATGTATGAGGAGATGAACCTTAATATTACCTGCATCAGAGGCTGACTGAAGGGTTTTCCTTCTTACAGATTTAAATTGTAACTAGAGGCATGTAATTTCAGCAGTTTCCTTGTCTCCTTAAATCAGACCTTCTTCATGTAACACACTTGACCAAGTTCCTCTGGCTGCAGCCCATTAAGTGATGATAGCCTGTTGCCCTTTAGGTGTTACATCACTTTGGCTCAAGCTTTAGGCATGAACATGGGTGGAGCACCTGTGGGACCTGCAGGAACTGGAAAAACTGAAACCATCAAAGACATGGGACGGTGCCTTGGAAAATATGTAGTGGTCTTCAACTGTTCAGACCAGATGGATTTCAGAGGACTTGGGAGGATCTTTAAAGGTAAGATGTGGACCAAAGGTAAGATGTTGGCCAAAAGGGTCAACTGTATCCTGGGGCGCATTAAGCCCAGCATAACTAACCGGTTCAAAGAAGTGATTGTCCTACTGTACTCAACACTGAAGTGGCCTCGTCTCAAGTACTGTGTACAGTTTTGGGGTCAACAATGTAAGAAGCATGTAAAAATAATAGAATGTGTCCAAAGGAGAGCAACAAAGATGGTGAAAGAACTAGAAGGCATGACTTACAAGGAACAGCTGAGTATACTAGGTTTGTTCAGCTTGGAAGATGAGGAGACTGAGGAGTACCCTCATTGCTGTCTACACCTTCCTCATGAGGGGGAGCAGAGAGGGAGGTGCTTGTCTCTTCTCTCTGGTGTCTGGTGGTAGGACATGAGGGAATGGCTTAAAGCAGTGTCAGGTGAAGTTCAGATTGGATATTAGGAAAACGCTCTTCATTGAGAGTGTGGTCAAGCACTGGAGGAAGCTTCCCAAGGAAGCACTTGGGGCCCAAAGCCTGTTGGTGTTGAAGTAGTGTTTGGACAACACTCTTAGATATATGGTTTAACTTTTGGGTAGCCCTGTGTGGAGTCAGGAGTTGGACTTGGTGATCCTCATGAGTCCTTTACAACTCAGGATATTCTGTGATTATATGATTCTATGGACTATGTGAGAGTTACAAATGCTAAGAGAACATGTTTATAAAACAGGGTCAACGCATAATCAAAGGTTGTTTTCAGCCTTTTAATAAATGCAAGTAATTAATGTCTTGTTATGAATGTAAAATACATTTGTAACATTGAGTCCAGGGAATAGAAATGTCTGAAAACATAAGACGGTTTATGGAAGGATACAAAAAGACACTTAAAATAATCAAGGAGGATGGCCAGTACAGAAAGAAAAACCTGTGAAATTTATTTCTGAACTGGTGGAATGTCTTGGATTCCAATTTCAGTATTTTGCCTCCTTCAAATGTCAGAGTTTTTATCAGCTGAAGGAAGCGCACGAACAGTGCTGTATATGTTAAAAACAATTGGCACAGCTCACTGAAGTTAGATGCAGATGATTTTTTTTTAGGCACCTGATAGTCATTCTTGTCAGTCATGGCAGATGTCGAATTAGAGATCAAATGGAGGTCCTTGACTCTTGTATTGTTGCAAGTGACTGTGTTGATGATGTTTTGTTTTCCCCAAAATATCTGAGGAAGAATGCAGTTATAGCACAGACTGACCCCTAACTTCTTTCCAGGTGAAGTCAACTTTATTGTTCATTTTAATCTGTGTGATAAGCTATTGACAGCCCATCATATTGTCATTGACTTATTGCAGGGAATTTTTTGGGGGATAGGGAGGAACAGGAAAACATTCAAGATACTGAGAAAAGGAGCAGAAATTGAAGGATGTAGTGTCCTAGGTGAGCTTGAGGATTTTTGGAACTTTGTGACTTCCTGCTTAAAAAAGAATTAAACTCTTCTCCTTGTCTCTTTCCCAGCCCTCAAAAATAAATTTTTTTTTTCCCCTGAGGTAGATTAACCTGATTTTTGGCTTATGAATTGCACCGATAAAGGATTAACAATGTAATGGTCAAATGCTTAGTTGCTTTTCTCTTTGAAGGTCTTGCTCAGTCTGGCTCCTGGGGTTGCTTTGATGAATTCAATCGTATTGATTTACCAGTACTATCAGTAGCTGCACAGCAAATTGCAGTTGTGCTGACATGTAAGAAGGAACATAAAAAAAGCTTTATTTTTACTGATGGCGATAATGTGGAAATGAATCCAGAATTTGGCATCTTTCTTACTATGGTAGGTATTCAGTAGGTTTTCTAATATGCCAGTGATGATTGCGCAATAATTGCTTCTAACCTGGTGTGTTAAATGTACTTGCTAACTCTTATTGACACTCAGCTTTTAAGAACTCACTGACAGTTTGAGAACATTGAGCATTATTACAAAGACAGTTTACAGGGTCTTGTTTCAATGACATCAAGCACATGCAATTAACAAATGCAGCCAGCATTGTAAATACAAGTTATCTTAGTGTCAGATTAATTGTGCATGCTGCATTCTGGTAGTACAGAGAAGTAGCAATAGAGATATATGTAAAAGTAGCCAGTAAAAACAGGACATATAAAGCTATAAATACAGATTTGAAGTGTTTAGGTGGAACATTTTTCATACCTCATGGATGTAAGAGGCTAAAATGCTGTAGAGATATGGTGGTAAATCTGCATGGCAATTCACTTCTACATGTGATTTAAATCCAACAAGCTATTTTTGTGTAACCAGGTTACACGTTCCTTTGCTGATTCTTCCGTTTGTACAAGTTGCAGTCAACTTCAAAACCTGTTCTTCTCTCCAGAATCCAGGATATGCTGGACGGCAAGAACTTCCTGAAAACTTGAAGATTAACTTCCGTTCGGTGGCTATGATGGTTCCTGACCGTCAAATCATAATTCGCGTCAAATTGGCTAGTTGCGGTTTCATTGCTAATGTTGTATTGGCAAGGAAATTTTTTACCCTGTACAAGCTGTGTGAAGAGCAATTGTCAAAGCAGGTCATTATTTTCCTACAAGGAGAAATTATTTTAGGGGAAAAATTGTATGTGATGTCACGAATTATTGGTATCTACGTGAAGAAAATGGAAAAGTTCATGTTCACTAAGTAAGCTAAATGACACTTGCAGTTTAGTAGTGCAAACCCTCTGCTGTCCTGGAGGATTAACTCCTGCTACAAGTTATCTGTACAAGAATGGGACTGTCATTCGGAACACTGCTTATTATTAAGATTTAGCTTTAATGAATGGTGATTGTTGAGGCAAATCAAGGGCTTATATATTAGTTGGTCTTACAGAATGGATTGAGAGGCATTTGGTTTGTGCTGCTGTGCTTGTTTAGGTGTTTCTCAAATAAAGTCAGTTTCCAAGGTCCACAGAGAGTTCAAAATAATACTGCCAGTTTATTCCTTAATATTCCTTGGGAACCTTATCTTTGTTGAAAGATTTGTGATTACATTTCTTTTTTCTGTCGCACCTTACAGTTTAGTAGATGGTAGCAGAGGTGGGGAATGAAGTCTCCCATAATCATACAGCCAAAACTAGCTGTTGGATGTTAGGAGGCATTTGTGCCACATGTACCACTTCTTATACAAATCCATATTTTAAATGATAAATGAGAATTGTTTCATTCCTGTTAACTGGGGGAAAATTTTCTCAAACTTTCATATCTTCTAGGTGCATTATGATTTTGGCTTGCGGAATATATTGTCAGTGCTACGTACGTTAGGAGCAGCAAAAAGAGCAAATCCCACAGATACTGAATCTACCATTGTCATGCGTGTGCTGAGAGACATGAACCTGTCTAAACTGGTCAGTTCCAAGGGCCTGGCAAATTAATGAAACTGCACTTTGGAGCTATGTGGGTTTTCTTGGAAATACAATTTAAAACTGTTAAGGTGATCCCTGGAAGATTGGATGTAGCCTTTACACTGAAGCTAGCCTGGAAGTGTTCCATTCTGTGGATGGAACTTGGGTACTGGTTTTGTCTGGGATAGACTTTATTTTCTTGTAGTACTTAGTATGGGGCTGGAGAGGGAGTCAACAAGGGGCTGTGTGGTGCTTGACTGCCTACCCAGGTTAAACCACACCGCCTTGAATTGTTCAGAATTGGTTTTACATATTTTCCTTGCTACCTATAAAAATAAGTGACTAAAGAGAAGTCTATGTAGTAACCTCTTTAGAACCTTTGACATGAAGTAGTCACTTATTTGAAATAATCTGTTATTCATAGTAATGAGTACCATCTCATCTGTCTTAAATAGCTAACAGAACCTGTTCTGTTTCTGTGATACTTCATCTCCTTTATTATCTTTTTTTACACCTTAGACAAATAATTTCTTATTTGTATAAATGTTATTGCTGAAATCTACTTAAATAAATTTAGTCTGTATGTTAGTGGTTTATTTTAAATAGCTTTTGGTTATTGGAAGCATCATATGATCTCCTTCTGCTGTGTCCTGCTAGGGTGTTTAACACCTACAGTGTTACTGTAGATGGTTCCTTATGTTTTCAAATATTTTTTTAGCTCTGCAAGAGTTCGGGATTATTTATTCTAGCATTTTAAAAAACAAAATAGGTTTTAATCTGTGTTCCCTGCCCCCACCCCGATTTTCACTAGATTGATGAAGATGAACCCTTATTCCTGAGTCTAATTGAAGATCTGTTTCCAGATATCCAGCTTGATAAAGTAGGCTATCCTGAATTGGAAGCTGCCATTGACAAACAGGTAATGTTCCTCTTGATCTGTGCTGCTGTGGCATAACTATCATGATGTGACACCTAAGAAAATTACTGGTGTTGAAACTACCCAGTTGGTAATAATATGTTTTACTATTTAGAGGGAGAGTAAGCTTTTCCATACATCTTTACCATTGGCATATTATTATTAACCTCATTCTTAATGGTGTCAGTGAATTGTGATTGTGGTGTCCTGTGGTTTTCTTGTGAGTCATTTCTGGAGGCCAGTTTTAAAAATGCATGGATATATGCTTGCCTTATGTGACCCAGGATTTAGTACTTGTATAAAGTCTTAACAGTCGGAACATGACCTTGAGAAAAGATTTATCTAAAATGACACTTCCTCTATTTCATCTCCCATTAGAACTTTTGGAACATTTCAATAGGGCTAACTTAAGAACATCAGTGGGATACAGAAGGCTAATGAAGTATATACACTTAAATGATCACGTCTATTAAACTTTCCTCCAGAATTTCAGTAATTTCTCAGATAATTATCTAATAGTTCAAAAGAAAAATGAAAAGCTCAAAAAAAAAACCAAAACCCCGTGGAAAAAAAACAAAAAACAAATGAAAGAAATTGAAAATCAGAAGTGCATTTCTGAAGAATTTGAGTTTATGACTTTTAATTTACTTATATTTAATATGATTAGATACAAGTGAAGAGGTCTACTTCTGACTTTCCTAACAAGGAAGAGTTGAATCATCAGCTAATGTTTATAAAACTGTTTTCCTTTCTCTAGTTTATACAGTTAGCTTTAAAAGAGGACTCACAAATTAAGCTTTTATTAGGAGAAACTGTAAAGAACTGAAATCTCATGCATTAAATTGTCATTTCCTAATAAATTTAAAAGAAGTCTTAACATGGTCTTCATGTTTCTACTGTTGATGATCTGTGAAGTCAGACATAGAAAGTGTCAGTGCTTATAACAACAAACCATTATCACTTGCTTCTAAGTAGGGTGTAGTGTTAGCCCATACTGAATCAGTGTTGGAAACCTCAAGAGCTTTAGGCACTGTGATTTTCTTATGTAAACCAAAATTTATCAAAATTTCAGATCTAGGGATCTCATGGTGCCTTTTTAGTGCTGTAACAGTGTTTGGAAATTTTGTTAGTTTATTTTGGCAATTTTTTTCTCATATTGCTAAAACTTAAGATTTGGAGAAACCAGAAATGGTAGGCTGTCTTATTTGTCTTGGAAGTGAATCAAGTTTTATTGAATAGAGCTCTTTGCTGTGTTTTCAGAGCTATAATGACTTAGTACAATGAAAACAGGTAGGTTAGGACAGAATCAAGTTCACAAGGACTATTTTATTAGGGAAGGGGGACGGGAGTTGTCGGGAAAATATCTTAATGAAGAAATAGTTGTTAATTGAATTAAAGTGTTTCTCTATGTTTACGTGTTGTGACGGGTTGACCCCAGCTGGCAGCTAAGCCAACACCCAGTCACTTGCTTACTTCCCCCAGTGGGTTCGGGGAGAGATTCAGAAGGGGAAAAGAGAGGGGGAAAAAAAGCCTCATGGGTCTAGATTGAGACAGTTTGATAAATGAATTAAAAAAAAGGAAAAGAAACAAATGATGCAAAAGCGGTTGCTCACCACCAGCAGGCTGAAGCCCAGACAGTCTCTGTGCAATGGCTACTTTGGAGAAACTTCCCCTCAGTTTTTCTGCTGAGCGTGATGTTATCACTTGCAGGGGGGTTGGACTGGATACCTTTAAAGGTCCCTCCCAACCTGAACTATTCTATGATACTATGATATGGACTATGATACTATGATACGGAGTATTCCTTTGGTCAGTTGGATTGAGTTGTGTTCCCTCTCAACCTCTTGCCCACCCCTGGCCTACTTGCTGACGAGGCAGTGTGAGAAACAGAGGTGGCCTTGATGCTGTGCAAGTATGGTTCAGCAATAGCCAAAACACTGGTGTGCTATCAACACTGATCTAGTCACAGATCTAAAACATGGCATCATATGGGCTACTACCAAGAAAATTAACTCCATCCCAACCAGACCCAGTACATATGTACAACTGTTAACAGAGGATCTTCTGAGAGCATGTCAAGTCTGCTTGTGAATATATTTATTTTTTGATAAGGCAAGTATCTAGTCTACAAGATTATTATAGAATCATGAGTGTTAGGAACTGTTAAGAAAAGATAAGTATCCACTGATGACATTGGATTTCAGTGAAGGAATAACTAACATGACGATCTTGTTTCATGTGAAGAAAGAAATGAGGTATGTTCTGTCCATGCATCATTAGGTTTTGGATATATTGCTGTATATATTTGGACTCTGGAAACAAGTCAGAATGTTATTTTCTATACTGGAAGGAAAGGCAGCTTGACTGGCTTGGTGTCAACTGCAAGAGCTGTTAAGATGTAAATGATAACAGAATTTTATCGTGCATCTATGGAAATGGTATATGTGATGTCTTCATTGTGCTTTGCAAACTCCCAACAGTGGTGTTCTTCATGGCAATGAGGAGTTGGTGGCACCATATACTTCATGGTTGCTGTTGATGAATCCATCTTGTGCTGCTTTCTGTTCCTGGCTTCCTTGCAGAGATAAATTGAACTGACACGGGGTTCGATAGGCGAGTAATATAGCAAGTGGTAGTGCCAGTTCCATGGTTCTAACTGACTATGTGACAGTAATTGTAAAAGCTGAGTTTTATTTTATCAGTAAAAAGTTAGACCTCTTTTTACTGATAATATTTCCTGAGATTTTTTTGTAGAACATACTTTAAAAACAGAAATTATACTTGAATTAAAATATAATTGTTATTTTGAGAGCTTCACTTTTATAACATGTTCTTGAGCTTTTAGAAATTGTTTTGACTATCAAAAACATGTAGTGTGCTATGAATTCTTAAGAAATAGTTCTAGCTTTTCTCTACTGGCTAAAAACTTTCTTGTTCACTTCTAGCTGAGTCACTTTCACAAGTGACAGCAATACCACTGTAGTGAGAACTTCTTTAAGCTTGGAACTAGTAAAAAGTAGTAAACAAGCATATGACATTTGGTTCTAAAACATTGTGTCTTTTCTTAGAAAGATTATATTAAGAAGTTACTCAAAGGTCTGTCTGTACACGGAGATATATTTAACAAAATGTGTTACAGAAAAGCTTTTGGCTATTGTAAGCATTTAGAAACACAAGTCATCATCATCATAAAAAGGCAACTGTTCTGAGAGTCAAAAAAGCGCACTCGGTGGCTATGAAAGACATTGCTAGCAAGAGTGCTTGTAAAATTCTTGGCATTTCCTGAAAATGAGGCTTTAACCCTAAGAAGAGCCTGGAAAAAAAAAAAAAGGATGGTTTATCTTCTTTTATTTTTCTGAATATGTATTTGAATACCAAGTGTCCCTTCTTTATCCAAACAGTTTTTTATATACAGAAAATCTTTACAAAAAGTGTAGTCTTCTGTTGAAGATATTTTTTTAAAAAAAAAACATCAAAATATCTTGTGCACTAAAATAGTCGTAATTTGATTTTCTGTCACTATCTATAGGTGGAGGAAGCTGGACTTGTTTGTCATCCTCCTTGGAAACTGAAAGTTATCCAGCTTTTTGAAACACAGAGAGTAAGGCATGGATTGATGACTCTAGGACCTAGTGGTGCAGGAAAAACTGTTTGCATCCACACTTTAATGAAAGCCATGACAGGTATGGGAGTATTTTTATTGTAAACTGGTATTAAACTGTTACATTGTAAACTTTAAACAACATTCTTTCCTCACAGAAATCCTCAGTTACTTCACTGTGAGAATATGTTACTGGAAGAATCTGGTTTTGTGTTGTGATACTAATTGTTATGGTAGTATCTTTAAAAGCTTAAAAATGTGACATTTAAGGTCATATAATATATATCCTATTTCCCATATTATGATATTTATTTCAGAAGTTCTTATTCTAGAAACATTGAGAAAGAGGAATGCTGTCTGGGTAGACAGCTCGGACAAGTGATTAAAGCATCTCCCAGGTTTGGCTGAAGTAATGCTGAAAAAATGCCCTAATCATAAGTATGTAGTCCCTTTTTAACACAATTCACAAAACGGGGTCTTTATCTGCAGTATAAAATAAATACATCATTTGTTGCTGCTAGGAGATAGCTACTAGTTTAGGCAGTGACAGAGTCTTCAAGGGTATTCATTTTGGGTCCTGGCTGGATGCTTAAGCAGCATGTGGTTTTTGTCCTCTGTATTTCTAAACAGAAATATTAGTGGAGGAACTTCTGTTTGATCTTATTAGACTAAAAGTCCATAACTGGAGGGGAAAAACCATCTCTTTTGAGGTAAGCTGGTGTTATACCATTTCACAGGCTTCAGTAGGCTGCTTATACAATTTTCCAGAAATAGATAGTTTCTGTAAAAAATGGTTCAGCCAGTCTCTCATCCATGCAATACTTAGTGTGCTTAAGAAACACTGTAAGCTCAACATTGCAGCGTAAATGTTCCATTTAGGGAAAAAAAGCAGAAAGAACAGATAGTTGCATTATACTATCTTCCTATATTTCTGTAGCACTGCAATGTGAACTGTTACCAAGATAAAGCTGCCGCAATGCTTTTTTCAAGCATTCTGGCATAACCTCATGAAATTTAAAACTACATGATTTGCCAGGCTTCTGTCTTACATGTTAGTGAACTCTGATTATAATTAAGATATTAAGATAAGCTGTTTTTTTTAGCTCTTTCTTTCAACATCTTATTGCTGGCACCTGATTAAGTTTTAATATTGGGTTTTCTAAAGGTGTCTGGTGTAGGAGTTTTTAAGCTGTCATTAATGAGGAAAATATAAAGGTTATATGATCACGGTATGGCTAGATAGAATTTAGCTGCCTAAGAGACTTCACAGGAATATGCCAATATCATATACTTTGCCTATTTCAACATGTATGCAAATGCATAATGGGAGAAAAACCAAAAAACAATCAGTCATGTAGAGGGTTGGTCTGGTATTTAGTCATGGCATTTTAAAAAAGTGCATTCAGACCAAAGGCTTTAAAGTTTTATTGTTTGATAAGCCTTCAAAATATTAAGGTAAACCTCAAACAAATTTCATCTTGCTGCTCTTCTGTTCCTGATGAGTCTATGAAATGTGACTTGTACTTTCAAAAGTTTCAGAACTTTGTTCTACTTTAAATTTTGATGGTTGCAATTAACAAATGTTGTTGTATAGCAAGAGATAAGTTTTCCAAGTAAACACGCAACTTCTTATGGTGAATGCATATTAAACCATACGTTTGGTTTTGTAATCATTTTGAATTTGTCAAAGTTGTCTGACTGTTGAAAAGAAATACCAAAACTAACTGATGATGTGCTTTCATAGATTGTGGACAGCCACATCGTGAAATGAGAATGAATCCTAAAGCTATAACTGCTTCACAAATGTTTGGTCGTCTTGATGTGGCAACAAATGATTGGACAGATGGAATATTTTCAACACTCTGGAGAAAAACTTTAAGAGCCAAGAAAGGTATAATGGAAAACAATTCCCTCCAAAACAAAACAAGCTACAGGACATCTTTCTAAAGCTCATTAGTAGACCTTTTTTTTTTTTTTTTTTACTTACATGGAAACATTGGAATATTGCTGCAAGAACTTCTGTCTGTTGTATAGTCTCTGTTCTAAATGCATTGTGTTCAAACTATGTAGCGTAGCAAATACTGTTTCACTGAATTTGCTGATCCCTCTCTTTCAAATGATAGGCCCTTGTATGTAAGAAAATTGCAAGGTAAGAGTCAGTTCCCCCGGCACTGGTATACTACAAAAAATTTTGGTGCTGTCAGGATTTCTACCTGGTCTCCAGTTGCCATACTAGAAGGGTGTGAATCTCCTTTGTGTCATACGTGCTAGTCCTGCACATACCATAGTTAGTCTCAAATGGCACTGGATAATTTTCTTTAGGAAACCAATTTCTGCCTGAAATAATGCTGTCATATATTCTTAGACTGCTCTATTAACTAAAAGAGAGGCCTTGATGGTTTGATGCTAGATGGATTCTTCCTTGTTTTGTCTGAATATTAGTATGTGAGCTTATCATTAGGCCTGAAGGACTAAAGGTAAAAAAAAAAAGAGAATTGTAACATTTTATTGCACTGTCAATTTTCATACAAAATTCGTAGTCTTTAAGGATACAGATACTTTTAAAATAGCAAATACTTTTTAGATTTAATTTCGTTGGGTTTGTTTCAAATCTAGTAATGTAGCACCCCTGAGAATGTAATATAGCATTAACTGTTGATTTTTTCTATTTTTCCCATCAACAAGAAATATAAATTAGCATACTCAATGACTTTTCCAGATTCACTGTTTGCAATACTTTGTAATGTCTTTTTATGATGAGAACTCCAGATCATCTCATACCCAAGATGCCTGCTCTGTAGCTGTTTGTCTCAGAGGTGTGAAAGTTTCTCATCCAGAACCTTCTTGGTTCGTACCTAGTAACACACCAGGCCACCTTAGCCTAGGTGTACGGGCTCGCTCTGAAGGCAGATGAGAGTGGGACTGTCTTTGACTAAGGGGTCTCTAATAAGGCACAGCAGGGCTGGCTGCTCCCCAAGGTATGGGACCCAAAAGCTAAGGAAGGGTCCCTTTCTAGCCAGGGCCTGTTGCTCAGTACCCAGGTGCGGTGAGCAGGACAGACCCAGACCCTCCTGGGAAACAGAGGCAGGCTTTAAGATCCATTTCTGTTACTAAATGGAAAGAGCTGGGAAAAGCTTTAGAGAGCTGGATCAAGATTACAAGCAGGAGAATAAACAACAAGAATCTTCCCCTAATAGACCTCCTTTACTTACAAAAGTGAGCATGCTGTCTGAAAGATGATTTTTCAGGTCTTCCTTTCATTTAATCTCATTACATTTATGCAAACTCTTGGAAACAAATGGTGGTTTTAAATAGATCTATAGTTTCTGCTTTCTTCATGCTGTTTTATTTAAGTTGAAATAAACCTGTTACTGAATGAAGAGTGGATCCATAAAACTGTTTCGCACTATTACAAACTGATGACTTATGCTGGTGACAGTTTATATACTGAGCAATGGATAATTATCACTAGGTGACAAAATGAAGTACTTAATTGAAATTGAGTGATGGAAAAGGTAATTGTATTAAAAGCTGAGATTCTAGCTGTGTGTGTGAATTCAGAATTAGTTCAAAATTTGTTTGCAGAGAGAAGAAACTGGTCTGTGAAAGAAACTAGAATTTCCTCCATAGGCATTTGTATTGGTTATTTTGGATTATAGGTGACCACATCTGGATAGTTCTTGATGGTCCAGTTGATGCGATTTGGATTGAGAACCTTAATTCTGTCCTGGATGATAACAGAACTCTAACGCTAGCAAATGGAGATCGGATACCTATGGCACCAAATTGCAAAATAGTCTTTGAGCCTCACAGTATTGATAATGCTTCTCCAGCAACAGTTTCAAGGAATGGGATGGTATTCATGAGCTCATCAGTTCTCAACTGGAGCCCTGTCCTTGAGGTACAATAACTAAGTGATTGTTTATGTATTGGAAGTTTTACTGGTTACTTATTCAACACTTCACTGTTGTTACTTTAGGACATAATTTTGTGACTTCTGCTATGAAATAGTTTTTATGCTGTATAAATGTATAGGTCAGTATTTAATATAGCAGTATTTCTGGTATTTTATACAAGGGTGAGTAATTTTTTCAGGAACATAGTCAATGTATTACACTTTTAAAAACATGGATATTTCACTTTGGGACAAATTTGTAATTCAAGGTATTTTATATGATTGAAGAGCAACTCGGTTGTCAAAATAACAACTACCTGGCAGCTCCTAGTACAGCTTCAGACCAAGGAAGAAGAAGGAGTAAACAGGCTGATTCAAAATTCTAGAAATCCTCAAGAAAACACAAGTTCTCTTGATATTTCTTAAAATTAATTGCAGTTGGGATTTAGAACCAGAAATAAAGTCAAGGCAGCGTCAAAGTATTGATGTTCTTACCTGGTTAAGTTGTCTGTTAACGTTTCTAGGAGCAAAATCTCTGAAGAACCAAGCAGTGGTTACTCTGGCATGGAATGAATGAGTTAGAGAAACAGAACATGTTATAGGTGTGTTTTGGAGGGAAGAACAGCATATAACAATATTCAGATTTTGAAGTGATTTATAAAGCGAGTTTCTTCTTGCATATGTCATCTTTCATCTTTCAAAAGCCAGAAAAAAACAAATCCTTATGTTGACTGAATGCTGGTCACGATATAGTGAATTACACGTTTGGAGACTTGAGCATACGATGTTGTTTTTTCACGTAGCAAATATCTTGGTAAAGATGAAATATAAGAGTTCCCAGGAATCTACGTGGTTTTCTGATAGTAATATATTTCAGCAAAACTTTCAGCATTTAATTCCAGTTTTGTCCCCTTTTAAGAAAACAGTGGAGGCAATAGCAATGTGAAAAATGGTTTGTTTCTGAGTGTTTTTTTTTTTTAATGTTAAGCCCTATATTGCCTTAGAAATTCATTGGTGAAGTAGGCTCCTCAGGATTAAGACTTTAAAAAATTAAGAGAAATAATAATTTATTTTCTCTTTATTTTTCTCGTCTAGTCAGTCTTACTGAGAATATTTTGTTGGTGTTATTTTGCTTTGATGAAACACGGGCTGTCTCATGTGTATGAAAAATTAAAACTTTCTTCCTTGTGGCTGAGACACTGATTCCTGTGATGAGAGAGAATTACTTTATTACCTTCTTCTGAAAGCCAATTTAATGTACCTTTCTTCTGTCTAATCTCAAATTAATGTTCCTTCATATGGGCTTTAAAGTTTAATTTTAAGCTAGGAATAATTTAGTCTTCCTGTTTATGAAGTTAGAATATCATCCCGGCCCTTGTAGCCTAAATACCCCCCTGTTTGCAGACTCAAAAGAACAAAACTTCATGGGTTACTATGAGCTGGCAGACTGAATTTTACTGTCTTCCTTTCTAGAAAGTATCATGTTAACATGTTTTTTTAGTAATTTTTAAAATGAATGTTTCACGGTCTCATTTACTCATTTCATTTTCCAAATCGAATAGAATATCAGTGGAAAATACAATTAACACTCATGTAGACAGTGTTGCTTAACTAGCCAGATGAAAATACGGTTGGATTCATATTAACTCTTGGATGTTGGTAGTTGAGGAAGCCTTTTGTAATGATTACTCTGTATTATTCTCAGATTTCTTACTGTATTAACCCATAAAGCTTCTCATGCTGCTGAGTCTTGTATAGCTTGCTTGCTTACAATCAGATTCCTTGTCCGTAAATCCCTGGTGTGTCTGGCAATGGAGAAAAAGTTGACTGCCCGTGGCAGTGCCTAGAACAACTGTCCTCAGCGCATCGGAGGTTTCGGCAGAGGTGGAAGTTGAGAGAGAGACAGTACCTTGCTGTCCAAGCCC
Source organism: Elanus axillaris (assembly GCA_026212715.1). Taxonomy (NCBI): domain Eukaryota; kingdom Metazoa; phylum Chordata; class Aves; order Accipitriformes; family Accipitridae; genus Elanus; species Elanus axillaris. The sequence continues at coordinate 3,416,218 of JANZLQ010000030.1, read as the reverse complement.
TGCGTGGCAGCGGTGCCTCCTGCCTTTTCCTGGGGCTGGAGACAGTAGCGCCCACCTCCAAGCAGGGAAGTGTGTCCTGGGCATGGAGCAATCAGGTGAAGGAGCTATGGGAAGGGATGAGAAGACATGTGTGCCTTCAGGGAGGATAAACAGTTCAGCAGGATCTCTGCAGAGGCACTGCAGACTCGAGATCCCTAGCCCTGTAATAGAAAGGAGAGGGAGTGAGAGACTGCATTCAAAGCTTTGCTCAACAGGAACTACCAGGATGAGGAAGGCCGTAGATTTGTGATTTCTGGCAACAGAAGTGAAGTTTCTTCTCCACCTGCAGATCTGAAATAGCAAGTCAGGTATAATGCCCTGAGAATAGGTGAGGAGCAGCAAGATTCACTAGGGGAGGCATCAGAACCCAGATTAGCCTTAACCATTTAAGAGGAAAAGGAGCGTGCGTGACTGTCATCAGAGACTCCCTTCTGTGATGGAGGCACCCGTGTGCTGTGACTTGTTGCCTGTGGAGGTTTGCTGTTTGTGAAGGACTAGGGATTGCTGCAGGAGGTTGTTACTGTATTAATCTAGTAATGCCTAGAGCCTTTCCCTTTTAGAATGAAATGAAATCATATGGAGCTGGCTGTTCAATCACAGCTACTTAGCAACACTAGAGAATCATCGCTAATTCATTTGATAGGTTTCTTTGCCAAGTCCAAAATGTTTGCATTCTTAATAGAGAAAAAAAAAAGTGTTTAATAAGTTTCCTAAAAATTTGGCTGTTACTGAACTTTTACCAATGCAAATACATGCAGTCAACACAAAGGCCTTGTGTATGTTACTGGAAGGCTTTTTTTTTTTTTTCTTTTTTTTTTTTTAAATAATATGGATACTTGAGAAAGTGTAAGTGTAAATTAGGCATTTGGACAATGGCTGCCATGAGATTCTGCTTGTGTTGTTCCTTTCTGTACTTACAGCACTGCATAGGGCCTGCGATGATAGGTTCTCACAGCTCTGCCTGCTTGCATTCGTTAATTTGCAGGAAAGAACTTCTTGAATGTTACAGTTTAAATTCAGCTACAGATTCAGCTGCAAAGACAGTAAAAACAAATAAAAGCATTTTATTTTGCCTTATCAGGCATGATTTGCCTCCTCACTTTTTAAAGTGATATGCAGGCTAAATTTAGTTGTGTTGAAGTGTTGCGTGAAAATAGTTTCACTTAATCCATGACCTTATGCTTTTAATGTATTTCAGTGGTAGCAACAGTCAAAAGGAAAACAAGAACCTGTTGTTTGTTGTTTTTTTTTTTTCTTCTGGATACCACAAAACAAATCACATTCATTTCAGCCATGAAACAACCCTTCCAATCTCCCTTCCTCTCCCCCTGAAAAATTGGCTATAAAATTGCAACCTATTGTTATTTATCATTTGAGTCAATAACATTTATTTGTTTTTTTTTGTTGCATTTGGTTTTACTTCATAAATAAAGTATCTTGATGGCTCTTTCAGTACGTCTTCCTTTAAATCTATTTTGTAGTGCGATATATTGCATAGTCCCAGCAGATCAGGGTAGATGTTAATCTCACATTGTTCACTAGAGGATTTCCTTGCTTTTGTAATAGAATTAAATGGAGTTTTCTTTCTTTCTTTGGTTCCTAATTCTCAGATGTGGAATGAAACATAGTATTTGTTGATATTTCAGAAGAACTTTGAAAAATATTGAAACCAAATACAAATAACTCAGGAAGTTGTTGTTATATATTTAGATTTCCCATCCTTACAATTTATGAACAACTAAATATAGCAGCCTATTGGGATGCAATATCATGACATAAGCAATTTCCAAATTCAGTGAAATAGATCTGAACCTTTTCATATTGCTGTTCTTGTCTAACATGCTTCTTAAACAGCTTTTGCAAAGTGATTAAAGGTATTTGATCTGTTACTCATCAATCTCCTCCAAAGAAAAAACATCTTACCAACTTTTATACTTACATATAATATTTTCTGAACAGCTGGTGAAGTTCCACATATCTATTTTAAATAGTTCTGCCATTTAATCTTTAGCACTTTGTTTTCCAACTACCTGTTTCTAGAAAGCTTTTTCATATATCTACCTATTTGTCATCAGTCCCAGAGTTTACTTACTTTGGGCAGTAAAAGATAGACTTCCAAAAGATGATGAAGGTAGAAGTGTAGAAAAGAGTCACAGAAGCACAGAATAGTTGAGGTTGGAAGGGACCGCTGGAGACTGTGCAGTTGAATACCTCTCACTCGAAGCAGAGTCAACTAAGGTAGGTTGCTTAGGACTGTGGCCTGTTGAGTTTTGGGATGGAGACTGCAGAAGCTCACTGAGAAGCCTGTTACAGTGTTTGACCACCATCACAACAACAATGAAAAAAGTTTTTTCTTAGTTTTAAGTGGAATTTATTTGATTTCAATTTGTGTCAAATTTTAGTTTGAATTTTGGGGAAGAATCTGCAAGTCTTTTTGCTGATGAGTCTATTTTGTGTAGGAAATAAATTCATGGCATGTAAATGAGAAGCAGTCTGCCACACAAATGAGAGAAAGCTTCTAGGTAACTCAAAGAAACAGGTTACTACTTTGAGCTAAAGGCATCAAAGAACAAATCCTGTTCTGTGATCTTGAGAAACAGGTAGTTTTAATTAGGCTTTGTTTATCCAGCATTACAGATACTGAGATGCATAAAAATCTTCACTACACACACCAGCGGACATCCCTGTGTGAAATCCTAACCTTTTTTCTGCAGCTGCCAGATGTTTCTGAGGTGCCCTGTATCACTGCTAGGAACTAATGTTGTGCAGAAGAAATCAAACTTGGGTTCAGTACACATGATCATTTTTCTTTGCAGAGTTGTTGTATACCTTAAACAGCCATTGTGATTAAAAAAATATTTGAAAAGAAGGTTTTTGTGCAGTTGAAAACTTTAAAGGGCTTTTTTTGTTTAGTATCTGTATTTTCCATCCAGTAGGAGTTGTGCATAATTGTGTAAAGTTTGACCTGCTAGCCAAACCTGCCCAACAGGCAGGGAATCTGAGCCCCCCAAAAGAAATCAACTTTTCATGCTTGCTGGACCTTCTGAATTACTAGAACTGGATTTACCGAGACTTGCATTGGGTACTGTATTTATTTTCTCACCATGCTTTGCAACAGGGATTTTTGAAAAGACGTTCCTTCCAAGAGGCTGAAGTTCTACGTCAGCTGTATTCTTCGTCATTCCCAGATTTATACCGCTTCAGCATTCAGTCTCTGCAATGGAAGACTGAGATGTTGGAAGCCTTTGTGATTATGCAGAGCATTAATATGCTGCAGGGCCTTATCCCACCTAAGGTAAAGGCATGCAGATTTTTTTATATTTACTTAAGCTAATGGAGATAATTTTAAGTCATGAGATTACGTAGAAAAGAGATTCTTTGATGACTTGGAATATAAATGAAGTTTTTTTTCCCCGAAAATAATAGCTAGGGTGTGCCCTCTTTCACATTTGGATTTGATGTTAAACACTGACATGTAGCATGTGTCAGAGAGCAGATTTCTTTCAGGTTTTTTGTGTGGATTGTTATCAGATTATAAACTAGAACCTGAATCAAATGCTGTAATGGGTGATTAGAACTGATAATTACAGGGTGCTTTTCTGTATTATGTGGTCTACTTGATACTGATTCAGTCCATTCTTTGATGAAGATGTCAGTAAATTTAAACATGACTGAAGGCTTTTAAGCTGATGTTACTAATTATTATGAAGTAGAATTTTCAGGCTATTGAAAATAAAACCTTAACTCAATCCTTCAGGAGCAAGGAGGGGAATTGACTCCAAAATACTTGGAAAGGCTCTACATCTTCTCCCTTATGTGGAGTGTAGGAGCACTACTAGAACTGGAAGACAGATGCAAAATGGAGCACTGGCTTCGAAACCATGCAACAATAAAACTTGATCTCCCCTGTATCTCAGAAGGCAGTGAAGACACCATGTTTGATTATTATGTGGCATATGACGGTTAGTAACGCACCTGGGTGGTATGGAGTAAAACTTAAAACTAATTTTAAAATTGTGCTGCTTTCAGAGAATTAATTCAGAAGTTTTTTGTAGCTTACCTTCTTTTGTGTTCCTTAGCAAGTTTTGGTTTACAGCTACACTTTACTGGTGATATATAAAGCTTTTTTCCTGTTTTCTGTGAGAAATCAGAATGTGGGTATATTGCTACAGAAAGCTGCATGGAGTTTGTACTGATGAATTGTCAAATGAAAAAAATAGACGATGTTGTCCTTGTCATAACTTATGTAGGAAAGAGGAGCTGGCCTCTTCGATCCAACTTGAGAGATTCTATAATTACATGATTCTGTAATTTTGGTCTGAATTTACAGAGTGGGATTACTGTATGTGAGACAGAGGCACTGACAGATGAATAAACTCTATAGAAAATAAAACAAGTGATGATGCCTTGTATTTCTAAAACATTAACTTTGTTTTCTTCTTATTAGGTAAATGGATGCACTGGAATACACGTGTTGAAGAGTATGTATATCCTAGTAGTAGCACTCCAGAGTACGGCTCCATTCTTGTACCAAATGTTGACAATGTGAGAATGGATTTCCTTATTGAAACCATTGCAAAGCAGGGCAAGGTACTTTGTCTGTATTTGACATCTAAATAGTGCTAACAGTAGGCATTATAAAGTTTTGATTTGGAAATGCAATATTAGTGAAAAGGAAGAACTTCATTTTTTTTTAAAAAACATAAAATGATGATTCCAGGAGCTACATTCATGTAAATACACTTGAACTCTTGAATACTCACTGCTTCCAGACTTTTTTGTCTTCCCCTCACCCATCCTTTCTGTAGCAGAAATAACTGTAATTACAGCTGAGAATCAATTTTGTCATGTAGCTGTTGGAGAGGGGGCAGCACACAGGGCAGCCTCGTGCCCGACTCTGCTGATATGAATTCTGATAGCATGGGGCAGTTACTGAGTCTATGTACCTTTAGGTTATGTAACCTGTTCTTCACCAAAACCATGTCAGATAAGCAGGATATGGGACATAACAGTCATTGAAATCTTTCGGATACTGAGGCTCTAGATGGTACATCCTTTTTCAAATATTCAGCTCCTTTTATGAATAATCCATTCCTTTGTTAGTTAAATCCTGCTGACTGACATGACTATTAACTGCAAATATTTTTAACTTGAGGCCTGCAGAGGCCTATGAGACATTAACTATTTTGCTTTCACATGTCCCTTGTTGAGATTTCACTTAACATAACCCTTCTAGTTTTATTTCAGTTTAAAAGATCAGTGGGATTGCTGAGGCTTTGCCAAGACACCTGGTTCTTGTGTTTCATCTTATTTCAATGTTGTCTTTGTATAGGCTGTCCTACTAATTGGTGAGCAAGGAACTGCAAAGACTGTTATCATCAAAGGCTTTATGTCAAAATATAATCCTGAAAACCACATGGCTAAGAGTTTGAATTTTTCATCTGCAACTACCCCATTAATTTTCCAGGTATAGTAGTCATTCACTTTCTAATACAGTGTGACTGGATTCAGAGATTGTTCTGAGAATTTGCCAGGAGGATGCTTTTGAAAGTAGTTTGTTTAATTGAAAATGAGTGCAGAAACAAATAAGCACCTGCTCAAAAGGACTCTGTCCTAACACATGATTTAAAAGAATTCTGTAAAAACCATGTTCCCTTCAACTTCTTTGGTACGTATTGAGCTGTTCTTGCACTGTTACAATACCATGCATATTACTTGCTTCATCACATTTAATATTTTTATGTCAAATGTATCAGTTCTCACTAATTGGGTAGAGCTGTCAGTGGCTTCCCTCAGATTTCACTAAAAGCTATGAGTAAAATAAGTGCTACCCACAACAATCTGTCATAAAAAGTGTGCTGTCTGCAATTTAAATTTCAGTAGATGAAATTACTCATTAAAAAGGTAACACATGCAGTGCAGCTGCTCTACATAGAACTATGAATACTTAAATCCTGAACTGTACTGCCTGTCCAAATTTCTACCAAGCTACTTTGAATTATTTCAAGTTTCTTTAACCTGCTGGCAATAATATATGGGAAATATTTTTAATGCAGTTTGGTATGCCAAGCCGAAGCACTGTCTGTGCTGTAATCAGAAGTGCTGTCTATAAGCTTGTGACGGGTTGACCATGGCTGGACGCCAGGTGCCCACCAAGTCGTTCTATCACTCCCCCCCCTCTTCGCTAG
>JANZLQ010000030.1:3387983-3405931 GCA_026212715.1 Elanus axillaris | reverse complement strand
CTCAATACTTTATGCATCATTTCTTTTTTTAATTATTTTAAGGAAAAATCATTTAGTGTTTTGAGCACTGAAACATGAAGTGCTGAAAAAGCAGTGTTTACGGTAATCATGGAAAATTTGTTATACATTTGGGTTATATAATCACTTCATCTTTAATGTACTTCCCTGCTTGTTGAATAAGCTCCTCAATTCTACCACATCTAAAATTCAAATTTTAGAATCGATTTTAATCTCTGAAGATAAAAATATACAGCACTAAGATGATTATATGTATATATTTTCTCAATTAATGTTTTCTGAAGTATAACAAACAATTGCTGAAATCTGATTGTATAAATTTACATATTAGTTCTGAGTCTTGACATAGTGAGTGTCATTTCTACAAAGTGCTGTGGGCTCAAACCAGAGGTCTTCAAGGAGTACTGGGAATTTTTTCTACTGCTGTGTAGTAATGTACAATTAAAACCAGTGCTTCTAGGATTAAGAACCTAGCCGGTTTTCCTTCTCCATTCTATGACCAAACTAAAGGACTTTAAAGGTATACTGAATTTGGAGAAGGAATAATAGATGCACTTACACATTTATTTTTTTTTTCCCCTAAACTACTTTGGATACAGTATTGGGAGTAACATCTGTGTTTGGCATGAAATTATTCATGCCATGATGCTATTATTTCCACAAACCTTCTGCTTAATGATCAGTTAAAAAAGTGGTTTATGAGTGCAGAAACATGTTTTAACAGGTATGGATATGGTTTTAGGGCTAGGGAAATAAAACCTTAATTTGGTAAATATGGTCTGGTTTGGAATGCTAGATTAAGGCTTCTTGCACAGTTAACTGAATGTAAGCTTAAAATACTATTGGGCAGGATGGCAAGATCAAGGTACCTCTCCTGAATAACCCCCAAAATACTACTGTTTCTTTTGTAATGTTAATACCTTTTCAAAATAAATGTAAGTGTGGCTTTTAATTGGCATAGCTTTGTTGCAAGCCTAATCTGACTGTAATGGGTATTTTTTTGTTTGTCTTCTTTTTTTTTTATATAGGTACTGATAAAACTGTGGAAGCATGAATGTAAGTGTGTTATTGCTGATCGTTTCACTACCTCAGAAGATGTAAACTGGTTTGATGCAGCTATGGCAAAACTCTTTGAGGAGGAATTTGAAGAACCAAAAACTTTGCTGGATCCTGAAACTGATGCATTCTTTGTTGACTTTTTGAGGGATGCTCCTGGAAGAACTGGTAAATTTGGGCTCTGATAACCATGGAGATGACAAGAAAAGGGAAGGGGATGTGATAAATAGACGCTGATAGAAATATGTCTTAAAAGTATATAATAAGTTCATGCATCAAGGGTGGCTGTTTTCTGTCCAGTGACTTTGAAGGTAGTCTGTGTAACCAACTGTGGCACATCTTTGTATTCATGGGATTTTTAAGTCCATATTTATATCCAGGTTTTCTATAGGGGACCCTTACTTCCATTTCCACTGATGTGGTAGACGAAACTCCCAAATAGTGAGCATAAGCCTATATTGCTCTAAAATGATGAAAGAAGTGAGATATGAATGACTTGAAGTGGAGGTGTTGCGGTACTGGTTAAAGGATAGCACTCTAGCTACCGTCTGCTAGAAACTTGGTGAAAGAATACTGGTTCTGGGCTAACCTGGTACTTCTTAGGAAATACCCGGTACATGATTTTGTAACAAACGAGTATTTTTTCAAAATCTCCTGAATGCCAGTAAAGCCTCTTGAATTATCCATATGGTTTATAGCAATATCTTTGTGTCTTTTAAAGAAAAACTGTGTCGCTGACCTTGCTAAATGAGCTGGGATTATTTGTTAGTTGATGTAAAAGAACAGAAGACAGTTGTTTGGGTTTTGGGGAAAGTCATTATTTAAGCCATTGGATGATTCAGTTATCTGTGTTCCTATAACTGTAATGATGGATAGTGGAGACAATACAAGGTTGGCATGAGTGGTCAAATGCCATTTAAATCTCTTCTTGGATAACTGAGTAGTCAGAAGGCAGTGACAAAAGGAGAGTAAAGAATAGGAAATGTTTGATTGGAAGGAATCAAACAGAAGTAAAAGGCAAACTGGTGTGAGAAAGTAGTAAATACATACTTAAATAACTTGCTAAACTGCAGCAATGTTGAGAGCACTGAAATCCAAGCCAGAATACATACTGAGAGAGTGAAGAGTGACTTTTAATGTGAAATTTTGAACCCACACTAGAAACCATTATCTTGAACTGAAAAATAAATGCAAAAAGAAGCATGTATTTCTCAAAATAATTTGCTTCCTGGTTACAGTTTAAATGTACCTGCCCTGTAATACACATTTTAACATGTATCTTCATCTAAATATGAAGTAGGAGGCCCTCATTTAGAAAGGATACGTTTTGTTCTCAATATGTTTGTCAGAGCCTTGAGAACCCCTTTCTGTTTTGGGTTTAAGTGACAGGAGTAGCAAGTGTAATTTTGTTTTAATTGTCCCTTTAATGGAATTTAGTTTTGCCCGTTATGATGGAATTGTAAGAACAGGAACTGGATTTGTATTAAGTCTATAATTTATTATTGATTATATAACAATAGATATAGAACATATATTTATAAATAATATATAAAATATATATTAAATATACAAAAAATACCTGACATCAATTTCAAATAACCGTACGCTCAAGTTAGTGATGTGTTTACATATATGCCCCATATCAATGGGTTGTACAGTCACAACGTATTTGTCCCCGAGATAAACACACGAAAACTTGAGGTGAAGTAATTCAAACATCAGCTTTTAGATCTCAGCTTCACAGAAATTGTTAGTGGTGCTAGTGTTCTTGAGACCCTCAAACTATTCAAGGGTGGTTTTTATCAGTTAGTTTTGACTTGTGGTTCTGAATCCTGAGATTAGAGAAGAGTCCAAAATAAAATACTGCACTAGCTGCCTCTGTAAGTAATGTAGGTATCTGCCCTTTCTTATGTTTAGTACTTGATCATGGTGTCTTTTGACATTAATGATAAAACCACAGGAACAAGATTAAGCAGATATAATTCTCTTAAACGGTTTGAAACTGTGAAAACAACACTACAGTTTGACTCCTTGCTGTATTCCTTATTAGTTCCTTATCAGTAGCTGAGTTGTTTAAATGTCTCATTCAGCTTATTTTCACCTGGAATACTCCTTTTGTTTAACCTGTGTTTTTGCAGGCTAAAATTAGTTGGTTAATTTAATTAGGTCTTAATCTAAAGGAATGTTCATATACGCAGAAACAATACAGAGCTAAAGAATTCTGAAATTAAGGTGACTTCAGGTATACACAGATGCAATGTAAAAGACAGTTGAATGAGAATTAATCATCACTTTATTTTGAGAGGTTTGGTTCTGTGGTAAAAGGCAATTTCCTTAAACTGTTTTTTACATATATATGTTTGGGGTTCTTTTGTTCTGTTTTGTTTTTCCCTTGGAAGCTGCATGATTATTGGACCACTGCTAATCTGTAAAAGTAAAATATGCAAGAAAGAAATGGAGAAAAATTAAAATGAGAAAAATATTACAGACACTGTTCTAAATACAATACACTGATTGCTTTTTTCCCACCTTTACTTCCCTTCGCACTGACTTCCAGTGCTTTACTAAGTATTAGGGAGCTGCTTATTTTACTTAAATTGCTTATTTAATTGATTTTAATTCCACCAGTTAGAGATCATATTGTGAGTAATATTTTTTTTCAGTAAATAAGGGGAGGCTTAGCAAAACCAATTGTTAGTGACGACTGACATGATAACTGGAAAAATACATCCTGCAGCATATAGATCATGAAATCTTGAAACTAATGGAGCTAGCTCTATATAAATAAGAGCAAAATTGTACTGTGTCTGCTATTATTTTTTGAGGAAAACCAAACCAACCCAAAACCCCCATGGTATTTGCTTGCTGGCGCTCTTCCAATGAAGTCTGTTAATTACTTGTTGATGAAGTATGGGCCGGATGAGCAGTGAGATGGGTTGAAAATTGGCTGAATGGCCGAGCCCAGAGGGTGGTGATCAATGGCACAAAGTCTAGTTGGAGGCCAGTAACTAGTGGTGTACCCCAGGGGTCAATACTGGGTCCAGTTGTCTTCAACATCTTCATCAGTGATCTGGTTGATGGGGCAGAGTGTACCCTCAGCAAGTTCCCAGATGACACAAAACTGGGAGGAATGGTTGATAAGCAAGAGGGTTGTGCTGCCGTCCAGAGGGACCTTGACAAGAACCGCATAAGGTTCAACAAAGGGAATTGCGAAGTCCTGCGCCTGGGGAGGAAAAATCCCATGCACTACTATGTACTGGCAACCACCCATCTGGAAAGCAGCTTTGCAGAAAAGGACCTGGGGGTGCTGGTGAACAGCAAGTTGAACACAAGCCAGCAATGTGCCCTTGCAGGAAAAAAAGGCTAGTGGTATCCTGGGCTGCATTAGGAGTGTTCCAGCAGGTCGAGGGAGGTGATCCTTCCCCTTTATTCAGCAGTGGTGAGGCCATACCTGGAGTCCCGTGTCCAGGTCTGGGCTCCCCAGTACGAGAAAGACATGGACATACTGGAGAGAGTCCAACGAAGGGCCACAAAGATGGCTAAAGGGCTCTTCTGTGAGGAAAGGCTGAGAGAGCTGGGACTGTTCAGCCTGGAGAAGAAGGCTCAGGGAGACCTCCTCAATATGTATAAATACTTGAGGGGGGAGTACAAAGAAGATGGAGCCAGGCCCTTTTCAGCGGTGCCCCGTGAGAGGCCCAGAGGCAACGGGCACAAACCGAACCACGGGAGGTTCCCTCTGAACGTCAGGAAACCCTTTTTCCCTGTGAGGGTGACCGAGCGCCGGCACAGGTTGCCCAGAGAGGTTGTGGAGTCTCCGTCCTTGGGGATACTCGACAGCCGTCTGGATGTGGTCTTGGAGAATGGGCTCAAGGTGTCTCTCCTTGAGCAGGGGGTTTGATCAGATGGCCTGCTGAAGTCGCTACCAACTTCAACCTTTCTGTGATTTTATTTGCTGTGACAATTCTTACTAATGAAGGCATGTCACCTTTAGGCATGATTAACGCTTAGGAATGGAAAAATGAGACAGCAGCACTATTTCTTGCTTTGCTTTGGGTGGGGAAGAGTTGACAATTCCTTGAGGCTTTCGGATCACTTGATGAAACAGATATATGCCTTTTCACAGTGGATATAGGGGTTTTTTTTTGTTGGTGATGTGGTAATTATTCATTTTAGTAGTAATTTGTCTTTCACTAGTGCAATGATTTAATCAACTTGGAGTGTCTGTCTTTTACAAAAAAGATTTGCAATTTTTAACTGCAGTATTTATTTACCTTCATTCTCTGCTGCTACTTTTGCTTCTAGCATCGAAGTTAATTTCAGGTTTTCATCATTCAAGTTTCAGATGTAGAGAAAGCAAGCTCCTTAGTTTTTGCTGGTTTTGTCTTTGAGAATCAAGCAGCTGAACTTACCATTCCTTGTAGGCAGGGTATAGGCAGTACTCTCATATATACATCTAATGTGTAATATTATGTATAATAAACCTGTATTTGAGGGGTTAAAGAGACTTCTGATAACCTTCCATTTATTCACCCCCACATTGAGCCTTCATCAATCATTTAAACTGCTAAGGTGTTGTTAACTTTTTTTTTGTTCTAGGTGAAAAATCAGAGGAAGTTAATTTAGATATTCCCAAAATCTATGAGCCGATTTACTCCTTTCATCAGCTACGGAATCGTTTAAATACATTTTTACAAACATACAATGATAACGTCCGTGGTACTGGAATGGACCTGGTTTTCTTTGAGGATGCTATGATTCATTTAGTCAAGGTACAGTCTTACTGGATTGCCATTTGTTGTTGTTGTTCACTTGCCCTCAACGTCTTAGAGTGGCGGTGTGCATGAGTCAAGGTAAATTACTTCTAAAACTGAAGCAAGTAATTTTTTGCTAGCAAATATTTTGTCTATCAGTCTATGACTAGGTATTAAAACTCAGCTTTTCTGAAAATGCACAGGATGGAGCTATTCTTTTATATCTGTCTTTTTTATCTGGTGGGATCATGGTCTGAAGTATTTGAACTCTATTTCAACCTTTCTTCTGGCTAATTCTTCTGAGAGCCCTTCCTCTCTTTGGAATGAGTCAAATGAAATTCAGGTTAGGACATAATTGGTTGCTTATGAAGGAGTAGGCACAGCAGAGTAAGAATAAATGTAGTCTGAACTTTCTTTGTAGATCAATAGTATGCTCACTTCTTTTAAAACTCCTTTGAATATGGATTGGAGCTGACCATAATTTTTAGTGCAGCACAGCTTGATGGGATTGTCCACAGAGAACAGGCTTCATAAAAAGGAGAAGCTTTTTTTTTTTTTTTTTTAAAATAAAAACCCCTATTGTTTCTCAGTTGCACAGTGAGGTTGTCTGTGTTTCTTATCATAAATTATTAAGAACTGAATATTGGATTGTACCATCCTAACAACCAATATAATAAATATCAAAACAATTTAAATTTAATTATAGTTGACAAACACATTGCATCTGCAGTTTTCAAAATTTGGGGTGGATTCTTTTCATTTCACAAAATTAGTCCCTTTCTTTTAAGTCTTCCCTGCAAAATGGGTGATGTTCTGCTATGGATTTCTTTATGAAAACTGTTAAGTCATCATCACACTCACTAAAAAGTTTCTGGTTTATTCCTAGTAAAAAAATCTCTATAAATTCAGGATCTAGCAAAAAAAAAAATCTTTTTTTTTTTTCACTGAAGAACCACCTGTCTTCAGGAATCTCTTCTTTGGGTAGCTAGATGCTAAATACCTGAAACATTATCTTAATTTTCACTTGGATAAAGTGTATATATAGTGCTTATCTGATCCTTTATTCTTGAAAGCAGCATTTACGGCTGTGCAGGTCTGAGCTTTATGCATTAGCTAGACTTGAGACAGCCTCTAAGAGAAAGCTAGGTAAGCACAGTTAAGGTAATGCCTGATCTGAGCTGATGTAGTATGACTTGAATGAGTTAAAGCTGAGGAATATCTTAAGCAGAGAACAAAGCTTCTGATTTATAGCTTGTGTGCCTCTGCCTGGAAAAGATCTAGCAGCTGTAATTGAAGTTATCAGCAGTATTCCAAGGCTGGTGTGCAAATCTATTTTTCTTTCTCTGGTTAAATACTAAGTATGCTTAGAGTAAACTTTCATACTTGATATTAACTTTGCTTATAAAACATTAATCTATAAAAAATAACAAGTATGTTGCACTCAATAGGTAAAATATATGGGTGTAAAACTGCAGGAAATTGACATGATGTTTTTAATAACTTGAAAAAAAGTATGTTAGAGGAAGGGAAAATAAATAGGTATCCTCAGCTGCTAATTGGCATGATGGAATTCTAGGGGCGTTGTTCACAATAACAACAGGAGCCAATACTCTGTGTGATTGCTTGTGCGGAGAAAACCAGTGGCTAACCAGCTGGTTGGTATTACGTTGCCTTTGAGAGGCAAGTGGCTCCATGCTATTCTGGAAATTAATGTAAGCTCTTCTGTCTACTATGAGTATCTGTCCACGTGCAGCTGATGGGGTGTGGAGCAAGTTTGTCTCCTGTGATTAAAGGCATATTTTCTCAGCATCAGGTGACATCTTCTATCCATTTCCAGATTTCTTAGCATTGTTTTTTGGCTGTGGACAGTGGGATGGGTGCTGCATGCAGTTCACGGTGCTGAAAATTATTTTGCTCCGAATTGCATGTTTGTTTACATTGCACTGCCCTGAACTGAAGGGGAATGTGGAATAGTAGGTAACTGCTGCTTTTGCTTTAAAAGCTAAATAACTAAATGGGCAAGACAGAGAGATCTACCTGGGAGATGTTCCACTGTGACCAAATATTCATACTTATACTGTGCATTTTATAATCAAGTAAACTAGAAGCTTAAGAAGTTTGATCATAAAGGTAATAATACTACCTGCTGCAGAGAATACTGGAGACTGTGTGTTGTCAATTTAACATGGCTGGGACAACTTGTCTTTCTGGTCACAATAAAGGCACCTGGAGAGATGAGTCTTACTAAAGTTGTCCAGAGGGTGTGGTATTGGGGAAATTATTATATCGTTTCCAGTTTTAATAATCTGTCATGCTATGATAGTGGATCACTAACAAATCACTGCTGAGATTTACTTGTGCTTTCTGGAGGTGTGAGATGCAATTCTACTGATAATTGAAAGTTCACAGTGGTGGAATCAAGTGGTTGCTATACTATTAGAAGGTTTACAGAAAATATTGCAAAGTGCAAATGTGCATAGAATATATGAAAAATAATATAGAATCTCTTAATTAAACCTTAAAATTTTCATTTGTTCTGTATTTCTAATACAACTTTATTACTGCGGTAGCGTAGGGTCTTTGGGTGTGTAAATTTTACACGTTGTAGCAATAAATGACTGTGATCTTACACAGATTTCTCGTGTGATTCGCACTCCTCGTGGAAATGCTCTTTTAGTTGGAGTTGGTGGCTCCGGAAAGCAGAGTTTGACAAGATTGGCATCTTTCATAGCTGGCTATGACACGTTCCAGATAATGTTAACAAGGTGAGCATTAATTAAATTTTAAGTAAATAAGTACTTTGTGTTGGAACTATTCCTGTAAATAAAACAGGCTCCCAGTCTTTGCGGTGGGAGAAAGAACAAGCTTAATATAGGCTGAGCACTGTTGCCTAGAGTGGAAAGATATGAAAATCCTTTGAGACTTACTAAATTTGCTTCATTTTCTACAATAAGCCTGGGCTTTTACCATCTTTATAGTAAACTGTTTTGTGTGTTTCACAAAACAAAAGAAATATTGGCGGTGTCAAGTTATCTTTGCTCTGTGTCTTTACTTTCAGTACAGTTTAGTGTGCTCTGTATTTGTCGGTGGTATCTACCTATACTGTTTTTATGAGTTTGTCTTGTAATATTTGAAATAATACCTTTGTGAGGAGGTGCAGTCCTCATCCCTGTCCATTAAGTTGGTAGATCTTACGTATACGTCAGTATTTTGACAGTCTTTTCCAAGTATATCTTGCCTTATTTCATATTATTCAAGCAAATGTGGCTTCTTTTGGAATAACTCACAGAAGATATATATAACAAAAATATAAATCCTTCTCTAAATATTTTGGAATGAATGCCTCCCAAAGCCTCTGTAGGAAAAGCCAATGATCAGGAAGTATTTTTGGCACTCAAATAAGATGTTGTTATAGAGAAGCAAAACTATTTTAATTCTTTTGCAGCTGTACTGGCTGCAGAAGAAATTGTAGATTCACATGTAGGCATGCCTCTTGGGGAGGATCTCATCAGAGGATCTATCTGAAATAGGAATGACTTCAGGAGAGATTACAATACAGCTGACAAAACAAACAGTAACAAATTGCTGGATATCATTCACAAAGAATTATGAAGCCACTAGAGGGTGAAATATTGAATTAAGAATGTGGTGTGCAGCTTCCCACCTAAAGTTGCCTTGGCACCTGAGGATCATAAGAAGGCTCATATAAAGCCTGTTGCATTAAAGCGTAACGAAGTTTGGCAGAAAATAAGCCCCACTGCATTGCAGCTTGTCCTCAGATATCAGAGCTGGAATGGGGGCTGCTAGGCTTAGAGTCTGGGTGATGCCCAATTCAGCACTGTAAGTCCGGTCGCGTTCAATATATTGAACTATCACGATTACGGATGGACTAATAGCGCAGTGTACTTTCAATTTAGTCACGTTCAATGAACTAGAATGGCCAGACTTAAGGAGTTTGGTCACATTCAATGAACTATCATGGCTAGATTAATGAACAGCATGGTTTATTAAAGCAACAGGAGTACAGGTTCTTTTGGATTGCCAATGATAAATACACTGCAAAGCATGTATAAATAATAATACAGTCAACTACAAGTGCACTAAATTATGGAAAAATTCTATAGAGATTTCTAAGTTTCCCAGGGCAGCACTCAGTATAACCGAGGGTTCGAATCTTACCCAGTAGGTGTCCCTATGGGGCACTTCTGACAGAACCCCATTGTTTCACCTCCTTGCTTCAGTGGATTCATTGCAGGCACTTTCCACTCTCATTCTAGCAGTTGCAGTTCCCCATCCCTGCAGCGATATCGCAGAGCCTGGCTGTGGTGTCTCCACTCTGCTCCACCCTCCGTGTTGTTTCTCAGAGTCACCATACCCAGCTGCCCTGGTATTGCTAACATCAAAGGTTGCAGGTTCTGTTGGGAATTATTACGGAGCAGATCTCATGTCTATACACTGCATTCCATCCTGGAGGTTTGCCTCCCCTTAAGAGGAGTGGGGGGAACATATCGATAAGTCACCTCCAGCAATCATTGGAAAAAAAAAAAAGTCTAGGAAAGATCTGGGGAAACCTTACACCTGAAGGCTTGTAAACCCAGTGTGTACAGCAGATGAATTAAAGAAACTGTCATGAAAAATAGTCTGAGTGAAGATTTGAATAAACATTATTTTAGGAAAGACTCATCAAAGATTCTGATAAAACATAATCCTGCCTTACAAACCAATTGGAGTTCTCCAAGTGGGTCAACAAGCAAGTGTAGAAGTGTGACCTGATTGATAAAACTAAACTCTGTGCTTTTCTAACCTTAAGTGTTTATCTAAAACACATCTAATAATTTCTGCCAAAATGCCTCTGGGAAAAATTTTGAATCCTTCTTAGATAGACTTGTTTGCCCTTTGTTAATCCAAAATTTTCTGTTCTGTGAGTTCTTAAAGGTAATAATTGTTTTTAAAATGGTTTCATTTCACTGAGGTAGACAATAGTCACATTGCTAATTCAATGTGTATAACTTCAAGTGTGTGTTCTCTGTGTCCATTTCTAATTTTAGCAGTGTCTTTGCTTTTGAAGTGTCTAATTTATGAACCCATGTATGGAACCTTATCTTGGTGATTATGATATCTCTGCTGAAATGCAAAAAATTATCTTAATTATCAAGAAAAAAATTGTAAAGCCATTGTATTTATTTCCTGAGCTCCTCCTTAGTAATGAGCAACTATTTTACAGTTTCTGATTTTTTAGGTCATACATAAGATCATTATAGTTACATAAGAAACTCTTAATAAAGTTGCATGCAACCACTTCTCTGTTTTAATTCCCAGTGGGCATCCTAGAAAACTCGACTTTTATTGCATGCCTTTATCCAGCTGGAGAGATCGTTCCAGTGTAACCTTGTGTATTGGATTTGTGTGGCAAGGGTTTGGTAACTGGGGTGCTACAGGGGCGGCTTCTGTGAGAAGCTGCTGGAAGGTTCCCCCATGTCCGACAGCGCCAATGCCAGCCGGCTCCAAGACGGACGCGCCGCTGGCCAAGGCTGAGCCCATCAGCAATGGTGGTAGTGCCTCTGGGAGAATGTATTTAAGAAGGGGGGAACCCCCGCCCTGTGCAATGGCAAGTGGAAGAAGGGAGTGAGAATATGTGAGAGAAACAACTCTGCAGATGCCAAGGTCAACCCACCACACCTTGTCTAACAATTTTTATGTTTTTTAATCTCAGTTTGCTGCTGCTCTCTTCCCTTTTTGTAAAACTGTGGGTGCCATCATTGGTGCTGACTTTCACCAGAAGGGCTCACCAGTTAATTTTTTTAATTAGGCAGTAAAATCTAAAGTATCTTATTGCACCCAGCACATGGCAAAATCCTGTGAGACACCACCTGTCTGTCTTTTCTCTTTTTCTAGCGCAAGAGAAATAAATAACATGCTAAGACTTCAGGTTTGGTTTTTTTTGTTGTTGTTTTTGTCTTTTTTGGTGGGTTTGGGGTGTGGAGTTGTGGGATTTTTTCATGTGTTTTTAAATTATTTTTATTGATGTGAGAGGTGAAAAGGAGAGCAGGAAAAAGAATGGATTAGGTACTTAATATGAGACTATAATGAGCTATGTGTTTCCTCCTAATCTAAATGAAAATGCCTGGACTTTGACACCTTCTTGCCTTAAATTCCAAGAGACTGCTTCTTGCTTAAATTTGCTTGCTCTTTTTCTTTTAACCGGAAGACCTTTTTAAAAGGAATGAATATTAGTACAACTGTCCTTTTTTGTAGATTGTACAACACTCTAAACTTGATGGAAGATCTGAAACTTTTGTAC
Organism: Elanus axillaris; assembly: GCA_026212715.1. Lineage (NCBI taxonomy): Eukaryota > Metazoa > Chordata > Aves > Accipitriformes > Accipitridae > Elanus > Elanus axillaris. Next base: position 3,393,805 of record JANZLQ010000030.1, on the reverse strand, counting down.
AGAACAGCAGGACTGCAAGGCAAAGGCATCTGTTTTCTTTTTACAGACAATGAGATCAAAGATGAGTCGTTCTTGGAATACCTGAACACTGTTTTATCATCAGGAGAGGTAAGATGCCTTCTTGTGATCATTTTTCTGCTTTTAAAATTTTATAATTCTGACGTAAAATAATGAAATATATTTGAATATTCTTTTATATGTCAAGGGGCATACTTCCAAAAACTAAAACTCATGTGTCTTTTATCATTACAGTATTATAAAAAAATGAAACAGTCCATTATAGTAGGTTAGGGTGTGACAAAGCTACTGTAAAATTAAGAATGAGCATTATCATTCCATACAGAGAAATTGTCTAAGTCAGGCCCTTTTACATGTGTTCACAAGCTGTCAGGGACATGAGAATAGCTTAAAAAAGTGAGACTTGAGGAATATCACTGAAGTTTAACAAAATTGTCTGTTAAATTAAATGTCTCATTAGTATACAATTAGTTTTGGTATGGTAAATTTATGTCCAGCATGGATGGGATGGGTTTTATTATTTGCTATTATTTATTTATTATTTTGGGGTGTGTTTCAGAGTAGTGCCTACTAGTTATTAGAATATTAAGAGAAGAAAGCAAAGCCATTACACATGGATTCTTTGTTTTTCAAATGGGAGAGTGGGTTTTACAGCAAGTTAGGTTTCATTGTGTTTAATTGAATCACTTCAGTAAAACTTCTGGTTTAAAGGCGAGGGTGGGTCCTAATGACTTCAGTGTCTGAAATGCTATGTATTAAATGAACCTTACGATGTATACTCTATTCTGGATCATCTCATAAAGTGAGAAAAAAATCTTCATTTTTCTCAAAGGTGTCAAACTTATTTGCACGTGATGAAGTAGATGAGATCATTAGTGACCTCATACCCACCTTCAAAAAGGAGCATCCACGTAGACCTCCAGCCAGTGAGGTTCTGTATGACTACTTCATGACCAGAGTCCGTCAGAACCTGCACGTGGTTCTTTGCTTTTCACCAGTAGGTGAAAAATTCCGAAATAGGGCCCTGAAGTTCCCTGCTCTCATTTCTGGATGCACTATAGATTGGTTCAGCCGATGGCCTAAGGATGCTCTAGTGGCAGGTGGGTGTAGGTTTTGTCTTTGCAGATATTTAATTCTCTGATCGATGTTCACAAAGTTGTTTTAGTTGCTTTGAATTTTGCCAGCGTACTGGCAGAAGAAACTTACTTGGTTCTAAAACTTGTTATAGATGTTTTCTTCTTTAAAGCTGGCTGTATTAAACTGTTGAAATATTTCTAACAGAGGAAGGGCTTTGAACACAGTTTGAAGAAAAATTCCCCTTGAAGGTGGCTTAAAGGCATTAGTAAAGAAGGCAAAATACTACTAAAGAAAGAGATTATTAGTGACTGTGCCTGTGATCAGGCATACAGAGGAAGGCTGCGATTACCCAGTCCCTGGCAGCTAACAGTTAGGTTCAGAGAGAAAAAGCAGTTCCACACTTTGGAGGTGAAAGAATACCAGATCCTTGGCTATACTTTTTACTGAGAATTGTGGGATAATGTTAAGAATCTGATGGTGGAGAGTCAAGAAGACTGGGGTTTCAGAAGCTGGGTGAAAGCTGACATAATAGATGCTGACATGTTTTATATTGCCTTGTTTGTAAGGGTTTTTCCTGAATATTTAATTACATATATGTTTTTCTTTTTCCTAAGTATCCCAACATTTCCTGTCCTCATTTGATATGGACTGCACGGCCAATACAAAGAGGGAAGTTGTTCAGTGTATGGGCTCATTCCAGGATGGTGTGGCAGAGAAGTGTTCTGATTACTTTCAAAGATACAGACGTTCTACACATGTGACTCCCAAATCCTACCTGTCTTTTATTCAGGGATATAAAACCACATACAAAGAAAAGCATGCCGAAGTGCAGACATTAGCAAACAGGTAAACTGCTCGGTTTACTACTGTCTTTCTGTATTTTTCTTCCCCAAATAGGTATATTCTGATATGGTTTGTTTCAGTGCATGGCTTGTCTCTTTGCACAGCAAAAGGATTATTTTCTTTTTTAATTTCCTCAAATTGTGTAAAGGAGTAAACTTCATCAAATATTATAGTTGCTCTTGGAATATAAGTTAAAAACTATGTATTTTTGGAGGGGGGGAAAGGGTAGTGATGTATGAAAAAGCAAGGTGGTGGGGAAAAAGGGTGAATATAAATTATTTCCATGTATTTTTAATCAGTAAAAGAAAACATATACATGCAATTCCATAATCTATTCACAATAGCATTTAATTTACCAGGGAGCAACTTCTGTTATCTTGCTAAACAGTTACATTCCCTTGGTATGAACATGTAAGAAATACCCTTGGTGGTTATGGTCTTGTGATCACAGAGCCTAATTTAGGCTGCTGAGTTTTTTACTGGTAGATTATTAAAGTGGTTTTGATATATTCATACTCCTTTTCAGATGCTTTATTAAACTAATGAAGTCTATTTGCAGATTTATCTTCATGTCAGAAATACTCAAATAGAATGTAAAATTAGCATTTAGTGTATCAACTGGTATCATCCTTAAGAAAGACTGTCTTCTCAGTTTTGAAAGATTGGCACAAAGAACTGGAAACCTTTAAGAAAGACTCCAAACTAGTTTATTTCACTTGGAAAATTTCTTTGGCTTCAAAGCCAAATTGAGTTAGAAATCTGTAGTTATGCTGTGGGTGAAGGCTTGTAAAACAGAGGGGTCTGGTCCTTTTTTCTACCTTCTGATGCCTCAGCTGTACCAGGTTAGTTCATGCATGTCAATTTGTTTCACTTAACCTTAGTTGCACAGTCTGAATTGCTTTGGCAGGTGTTACTCTTTATCTGTTCTTGGGTATTTGTTTAGCTGTCCAGGTACTGCTTAGCTTTTGCCATAGCAGCATCTGTAGAGGCCACTTAAACTTGTCTGAAAAGTCCCAAGTGAGGACTTCTTTGATAGACAAAAAGCACTGTTGAAGGGGCATTTTAATGCTGAACAAGGGAAGTTGCGCCTCGATGCTTTTTTTCAGTTAGTCTCTTTTGTTGGTCTTGATTTCAAGATTTTGATTTTATTAGCCATTTCAGTATTCTTTCCAAACAAGAAATAGCGATTTGAGATATTTCTCAGGATTCTAGTGATGCTTTCTGCTGTATAGAACTCAGTCCTTTGAGTATCAGGTTGGAGCTCAGCAGAGATGGTGGTATATGGAACCAATGTATAGGATTTATATGCAATGATAAAGGCATACGGTTTGAGTTAGAAATAGGTAAAATTTCATGCCACAGACTCTCTTTGTGTAATTCTTTATTGTTTACTTTCTTGATTCTGAAGACATCATACACTTGTGTGGAAGTTCCTGTACAAGTTTTAATTTGGTGCAAAGCACCTTTTGATCATGTTTGTTCTGGTTGATGTGATTCATTCTATTGATGGAATAATTTGGAAAGTGGAGTGTAAATTACATAGGGAGTTACATGCTGCTTATACTGTTTTTTAACTCCAGAATGAATACTGGACTGGAAAAATTGAAAGAGGCCTCTGAGTCAGTGGCTGCTCTAAGCAGAGAGCTGGAGGTGAAAGAAGAGGAACTTAAAATTGCCAATGAAAAAGCTGACATGGTATGTACAGCCTTCAAAGTGTATTGCTGTTTGATTTTTTTTTTCTTTGTTTGCTATTCTTCATTCTATTTTGAAAAGATTAATCAAGAGAAGCTGGGAAAAAAGGGATCTTGGAAACTTATAACAGTGATGCAAGTCATCTTATTTGAGTTTTCTGGTTCTGGAATTCAACAGATAAAATTTTACAACAAAAATTAGTAAGTTCATCCAACTAGGTGTTTTTTTTAAAATTTGGCCTTGTGGGTTTTCTCACATTCTAGGTATTGAAAGAAGTTACTGTAAAAGCTCAGGCTGCTGAGAGGGTGAAGGGTGAAGTTCAGAAAGTGAAAGACAAAGCTCAAGCCATTGTAGACAGCATCTCAGTTGACAAAGCCATTGCTGAAGAGAAGCTGGAAGCCGCTAAACCTGCTTTGGAAGAGGCAGAAGCAGCCTTACAGGTTAGTAGTTGGACCATGTGTAACATTATTTTAAAGCTAAGAAGATGGGCTTCTTTGAAAACAAACATAGGATTGCAGGTGCCTCGTGTAACTCATCAGTTGACAGAAAATACATGGAAATAAATGTAAGTATTTTGAGGCTTTTTAGGTTCGGTTTTGTTTTTCTTTTTCCACCTGAGTGCCAAACCCCAAATAGGCAGTTTTTCAGAAATGGGCAAGTTTTAACTTTTATTTGAAACTGTAGTTGATATATGATGTGCTGCAGGTTGATACTAGACCAGCGACTAAATGTTGATAGTTTTGTAAAACAGGTTGTGTGCAACGCGTGAAGAAGTGCCTTCCATGTAAAAACAGTGTAATTCCATCCAAATCTAAACCTCTTGTTTTATTTAAGTTTTCAGCAATGAATTGCATTTTGAATAGGTTTGCTGATCCACTGTTTTCTGCCTTCTTGAAAAATAATTTATTTTTTCTTATGGGTTGTGGCATTACCCAGATATCTAGCGTTCACCATGGACTTCATGTCTTTCAACATACTCTTTTTGTAAAGCTTTTGTAATAGAGTGATAATACTCTGCCCTTGTCTTTACATGGTGCATCATCGATGAAAAACCATTTATTTTTGTTCATCTTGCATAGTATTATTTTTTAATATCCATTTATCTGACTCTATATGAGAATGTCCCTCAAGGCATTTCTGTTGTGAGCAGCGGTAGTGGGATCTGAAGTAAATCTAATACTAGAGGCTGGCATCTCAAGAACTAGAAACGAATGAAGGCAAAACCTGAAAGATAGATAAACTTCAAAGATTGTTGTGTAGATTTACTGGAAGGTTTTCCTTTCCACTTGAGAGGCTGCCAACAGCTGTGATGGTTAAAGACTATTGTGATGTTCCTTTAAATCAAAGTCTTCAAAATCTAGTATAAATAAGTTTTCATGCATCTTCTGAATGTATTACTTCACTTTGAAGGAGAGGTGCTTAACAATCTCTGACTTCTATGATTCCTGAAGGGCAGAGTGGAAATGTCTAAACGAAGGTTGATGATGTGACAGCTGATAAGAGTGGAATAAGAGAGCAGGTCTGGATCATAAGATCCTGATACTTAGCCACAGAAGAAAGGTTAAAAAAGCCCCAGAGCTGGACAAGCATTCTGACAAGTGCGTAAACAAAGAGTGCTAACTGGGCACTCTCTGAGGTTTCCAAAGAACACCAGTGTCCTGTGTCCTGTCCTGCATCTTATTACAGCTTACTGTCTCATTTTGGCTAAAGTTACCAAACCAAAACCATACAGCTCTTTTCAGATTTTGGATTCTAATAAACAAAAATCTGATTTTAAGGAAATGCTACACTAGCATTACTGTGAGACTTCACAATGGGGTAAAGTAGTTGGGCTTTGTTGTGGTTTAACCACAGCCAGCAACTAAGCATCATGTAGCTGCTCACTCACTTTGCCCCATCCAGTGGGATGGGGGAGAGAATCGGCGGGGGGGGGGGGAACCAAAACTTGTGGGTTGAGATAAAGACAGTTTAATACAACAGAAAGGAAGAAAATAATAATGATGATAATAATAATAGAACAATTGGAATATACAAAACAAGTGATGCACAATGCAATTGCTCACCACTCGCCGACTGATGCCCAGTTAGTTCCCGAGCAGCGATTTTCCCCCCCAGCCAACTCCCCCCAGTTTATATACTGGGCATGACCTCCCGTGGGATGGAATGTCCCTTTGGCCAGTTGGGGTCAGCTG
>JANZLQ010000030.1:3349187-3387883 GCA_026212715.1 Elanus axillaris | reverse complement strand
AGTTTATATACTGGGCATGACATCCCGTGGGATGGAATGTCCCTTTGGCCAGTTGGGGTCAGCTGCCCTGGCTGTGTCCCCTCCAGCCTTGCTGGCTGGGCATGAGAAGCTGAAAACCCCTTGAGTTAGGATAAACACTACTTAGCAACAACTGAAAACATCCGTGTGTTAGCAACATTCTTCTTATCCTAAATCCAAAACATAACACTATACCAGCTACTAGAAAGAAAATCCACTGTGTCCCAGCTGAAACCAGGCCAGGCTTAATCTTGAAATTCTTGCATTTGCTGTAATAAATTGCTTTGCCTGTGTCTAGAGGGGAAAGTAAAACTGTCATAAAAGCAAGCCTATCAGCATGCATATCTGTATTCTCAGCATGGATTCATTCATTCAGAAACTCATTTAAGCAAGCAAATTCTCTGTATGAGTCTGCATAGGGCTGCATCTTTCAAAAAATGAATCTCACCGTCATTATGGATTTGCAGATTTCCAGCTATGTATTCCTATAAAGGAATTCTGCTTGCAGTGTAGACAAATGTCTGTTAAAATATTTGGTGATTATAAAGGTCACTTCCCCGATAAAAAAAATCTGTGGTTGGTTATTTCACTCCATTTTCGGCATGTTTTTGGACTGGTAAATGACATGTTAGGAGACAGGTAGGTACAGAACAGTGTAGAAGTATTTTTAAACATATAGCAAGATTAATTTTTTAAAGTTTGAGTAAGAATTGCCAAAGTTCAATAAAACTTAATTGCATTTTGCCCTGCAATTAAAATGGCACATTAAATGCACAACTAGAAGTAAATAAACAAATTGAAATTAAATGCAACTCTGTTGCCACAATTTGGATGGTAGCAAAAAAGGCTGGGCTGAATCTCCTAAAAGTCACTAAGAAACACTGGTTAAAGTTTCCACAGATACCAGAAAAACTCTGCTGAATTATCAGGTGCACACTGAACTCAGTGAGCAGCCAAATACTGAAAGGAGACAAAAGGCAGGCAGAAGGAACATCATCAGGATAATCTGCAATAATTTACAATCCCTTTCTTGAAGTATAAACACATGTAACTAAAACCTTCCTTTATGAATTCCCAGTGAGGCATGTGCTAGGCTAGAAGCAAGGTGTCGTAACACCTGCAATAAATGACCTGTTGCTTACTGTTTGTTACTGTCGTGTACTCAGGCTGATCAAACTGCCTGTGAATAAGCAAAGCTTCTGATCCAAGTTATGTCTGTTGTAGGAAGGGGCCTGTCCATCAGCGGTTACCATAGTTCAGTGGTTTTTTGCTCTGTATGTGGTGTGGTATGCACTACTGCTCAAATCGGTGCTTCTTGAAAGAGACCTCTTCAGTACTTTTCCGATAGTCCTTTCTGATTCATGATGTAGACTAGAGTTACGAGTTACAGTATTAGATTTTCACCCTAGGCTTGGCCTTACTTAATAGGGCCTACGTTCTCACACATTATTATAATTTATTTTTTTTTCCTGCGGGCCTGCTTCTGCAACAGGAACATTGCCAGTAAGGTGAATCAGAAGGTACAAATCTATACGTGTGTCAGGCCTTCTTACTGGTTTCCTTAATTCACCTTCATTTGCCAACTATCAACTGAATGTATTTTCCTTTCTAGACTCAGTGTCTGGTCATTAGGCTTGCATTTTAAAAAAATAGGTAAAATTTCAAGATGTTTCTGTTTTGTTCTTTGTTTTGTCAAAAACGTGCATGGTAGTTTTAAGCTTTTAGGTGCTGCTGTGCAGGTGGCTGAGCTGAGGTTTCCTGGTAGTTGCTCGGAGGTAGTAGTGAAATTCTGGCTGGAGGGTCCTTCTAGCTTCATGCTTTTTAGAGGTAAACTTTTTTTCAATCAAAAATGAGTAAGTTTTTTCTTCTCCAGTGGATTAATACTGTTGGTGACCATGTGCTCTATGTCTTATTAAATAAACAATAACAGTAATTTCTTTACCCTTTGTTTTAAATTCATAGACAATAAAACCTGCAGATATTGCCACTGTCCGCACACTGGGTCGGCCTCCTCACCTCATTATGCGTATCATGGACTGTGTGTTACTGCTCTTCCAGCGAAAAGTGAACAACGTAAAAATTGATCAGGAAAAATGCTGTACCATCCCATCATGGCAGGAATCTTTGAAACTGATGACAGCAGGGAACTTCTTACAGAACCTACAGGTGCCTGTGCAACCTTGATTTTGATATTTTTTAATTTAAGAAAATACAGGACAGTGTTTTCTCTTGTGTTCGTAGGAGAACAAATGTGCAAGGGGAACCAGAGACACAATAGATCTGAAATGTTAAGGGTTTAAAAATAAGTATGTCATAATGAAATAAACTTGAATCCTTCTGGCAAAGTAAGGTCATAAATCAATTATAGTTTCTTCTAAGTAAAACAATGAATTTACTTTCAGTTACAAATGATTCAGAGCTTTAAGCATTTGGTTTGAATAGCCATTGCTTATCTGTTCCATTAAAACAAAGTTGATAGGAAACATCTTTTTACTGGTACCTAACTTTTCAATAATTTTCAGCCTTGCAACTTGTGCAGTGGCCTGCAAAAGCGTAGTTGATTATTGGGATGTACAAAATCAGAATTTTTTAAAATTTGGGATTTTCAGCTCCATAGCATGTGTCTAGGGAAATGGGAAGAGTAACCAGTGAACAAATCCCTGTTCATAATTTAAACTAATAATAGTATGATTAATCTCCTCAGAATAAATTGTACCTTGTCCTGCCCTGCTGGATGTTATTATCTCTGATTTCTGCATTTTGAGGAGTTTGTTTAATCTGTCTCTGGTCCAATGGGAAGTCACAGATGGCTTGACCAGCTTTGTGTGGTTGGTAGTGCCATGGATGCCATTTATGTAGTATTCACATTGCATCTACTAAGAATTTTTAATTTACTGAAGCGCTTCAACATGAGCTGCTTGTGCATAAATAAACCTATTTGTGCTTCAGGGAACAGCTGCTTTTTCAAGTTCATTAGTGATAGACTTCCATTATACCTTGTAAATAAATCTTTAAAGACAACCAAACTTATATAGAATATTTGACCGTCAAAACAAATTTGAGGGATAGAATTGAGAGCTTTCGGGGATGAAAAATGGAAGAGATGTTTTTTTGAGAAAAGGGAGGGTGAAAATCAATTCTTAAAATTGAAACACATTCCACTAATGAGATAAGGTGATTTAAGGAGAAGATACCTGGCTCGCCCTTTGAAAGGACTGTCTTGTAGAATGTATGTTTATGAACCAGAGCTAAGCTTTTCTTTTTTTTTTTGAAGATCTTTAAGTTACTTAGTCAAAAGGAAACCGGAATTTCAAGCAGGATATCAGTGATATTTTGCATCAACAGTTAGCTCTGTAGCGGTAATGAATAGTGTAAGGTAGCGAAGATCATAAATGAAAGCAAACTTTTTTCGATTTTGTAAGAATATAGAACAGAGTAGAATGAGTTTGGCAAGCTCTCAAAGATGCATGAGACGGAGAACTTCACATTAGCTGTTTGTAAGTAACACTTGTGATCTTGGTAGTGTTCTGTGTGTGCTGAAATACATATAGATATATAGTTTACATGTATTACATTATATGTATTGCACTTTTTTAAAAGCAATTTCCAAAGGACACAATTAATGAAGAAGTGGTAGAACTTTTGAGCCCTTACTTTGAAATGGTGGACTACAACATTGAGACAGCCAAGAGAGTATGTGGGAATGTTGCCGGCCTTTGCTCATGGACCAAAGCTATGGCTGTATTTTTTTCCATTAACAAAGAAGTATTACCTTTAAAGGTAAGTCTGTTGATCAGTGAGAGGCACACAAACACCCTTTGCTCCTTCACCTCCCCACCTGTGTACACTTGAGGATTTCATCTGCTGGAAGCATTAACTGCCTTATTCCAACTGGTGCATCCCTCTGTAGGAATTTATTATATTGAAAATAGTAACTCTACAGAAAAATGTATTTCAAATGTACTACCACTTGTAAGTTGTCACAGTTATGAGATTGTGCAGTTTTATGCACAAAGCCCTTCTGAATGGGGTTGAAGCAGCAATTGCTTTACCCTAATTAAGAATTAAGTAGGAAAAAACTCGGGATGTGGTTCTTTCAACATTCCGGATCTCAGTTCATAAGGAGACTGTACAGACACTCTGCTCATCAGTGTTATTTAGAGAAAAGCAGACCTAAGTAGTTCTTAAAAGGTAATAATCAAAGTCAGGAAGAACATGGTCAAGCATGATTTTAACACAGAATAGCTTGTATTTGTAATAAGAATGTCTGAGAGGGAAGCAAGATTTGTAGTTAGAGCTAGTATCTTTCATTAGACAAAGCATATTGGTTGGAGAAATCAAGTAGACTTCTAGTGACACTAGTCTTTTTTGCAGGCCAGATCAGACTATCTTTTGTGTCAGATGGAGAATGGCTGGTATTCTCAGAAGTTTTTTACTATTTTTTCTAATTACTGTTGGACTGACTGCTTAACTGCAGCTACCTGCAAAAAGAAGTTAGTTTGTTGTAAAATTCAAATAAGAGGCTTTAATGAATGATGAAATCTCTGCTGAGCAGTTTGATGAAATGATTGAAATGTAGTAGAGTAAAACTTTGAGATGCATTCTGTCAAATGCTTTGAGATGTCTGTATGAATACACTTTTATATTTGTATGCTTCATAGGCTAATTTAGCAATCCAGGAGAATCGTCTAACCACTGCTATGCTGGATCTGCAGAAAGCTCAAGAAGAACTGGGTGCCAAGCAAGAAGAATTAGATACTGTGCAGGCAGAGTATGAAAAAGCAATGACAGAAAAACAGGTGAACTGCTCTTCATAGAAAACAAGTTGCCACCCTTACTTAAAGGAAAACTCAATGAATTCTCTCAATTTCACTATTACTCCTTGGAAAGGATGCTGATAGAGGATAAGAGAGGTGTTATTTGGATGCTGCCTCTTTGGATCTCACGTCTTTCCTTCACCACTGATCCTCTCCCCCGCTTCTTCCTACCTCCTCAAAAACTATTTTATTTGGATTATTTGTTTAGCACCTACTACCGTAACATCGTTTCATTAATGTATGTTACCTGTGTATAATATACTTGAAATTCTGGGCAGAATTCCCCAGAGTTAATAGGTACCAAGCATTTTGCATATCATTTAACATGTATGCCAACATGAAAGTTGAGAGCAGAAACATTAAAAAGTTGAATTGCTTTTATGACAGTTGATAGTTTGTCCTGATACATTTTTTCCATCCCACTTTCCCTTCTTCTCTGCACAGTGATATAAGCATTTGATAATATATTTTTAAGCTGTTGTTTAGCTACTGGCTTAATTAGATGTAGAGATTTTTCTGGCCTATCGGATACATGACTGTAAACTGTATTTCTTGGTGTATGGTTTTCTCTAGACTTTGCTTGAAGACGCTGAGCGTTGCCGTCATAAAATGCAAACTGCTTCAAGTCTTATAAGTGGTTTAGCAGGTGAAAAAGAGAGGTGGACAGAGCAGAGTAAAGAATTTGCCATTCAAACCAAGAGGCTAGTGGGTAAGCTTTTGTCCCCACTTCTGAACTTGGAAGTTGGTCACTTGAGTTGTGATGGGTAGTGAAACTGAAAACATTTGAAATTTCAAACTTTTCCTTTGTGGCTTAGCTTCCCTGTTGTTAAGATGAGGGTAATTGTTATTAAGTCTCTTGCTAAAGCACTGCTGGGTAAAAAATACGAGATTAAAGTTCATATTTTAAAAAGAATAATAAATACAGTAACTATGTATGCTGTGCATGGCCTCTTACTTGACATGTATAACGTGCAGTGCATACTTGGGACACTGTTTTAACTTGACTGATGTTTGTAGGCAGTAGTCCAAAGAGTGATATGTTAGCAAGTGCCAGTAAAGTGTCTATAACTGAGAATACATATGGAGGAGAAGACTGATATTCAGGCACTGGCATTTTTATGTAGAAATCAATATTTTTAAATGCATTTACTAATGTTAATAAAACTTTTGTTTCTTTGAAGTTCATTTTTATTTTATAAATATGCACTTGGAAACTAAAGTATTTTGTAATAAAGAATTAATTTATTGGTTAGATCAAGTAAATGAAATGTATCTTGTCCTTTACTGTGGTTTGAAGTTTCTTTTCTGACTTCTCCCTTGAAATACTGTTAAAAGCAGATGTTGTATAGGTTGTATTATAGTAGATAGGTTGTATTTTATTTGCTGGTATAATATGTGTATGTGTATTATCAACTTACTAAAAATACAGAATACCTTCCCCACACACTCATCATGTGTTTTTTGCAGATAACTTGAAAAAGTCTAAAAAATATTAGTACTCAGTACAAAAGTACACTATCTTCTCCATTTTGAACCCTGCATTCTTACTTTGGAGATACTTTTTTTTTTTGTAACTGTGGTATCATGAAATTTAGGAGGGCAATTTTGAAGCTGACCAGAAGATTAAAATTTGTCACACTTAACACCTCTATAATGATGTCTGCTACAATTTTTTATTATCAGTAGTAACAATTGTAATTGATTTGTTCTTAATTAGTACTCCTAACTGAAGGTTCTTTTCTCCCCCCCCAAATATTGTTTAAGCCTGTTCTCATGACTGTGCAAGGAAATGATGGAACTGGAAGTTTATGAGTAAGTTTATTCTGCCATGTCCTGCTCGTGCAGGATCTGCTGTTTGGAATAGTGTTGTATATGTTGGGTTGACCTTGGTTGGCTGCCAGATGCCCATCTCTTGATTCATACAGTTGCATTGTAAGGATAAAGTAAATGTGGCACCTGCTGAAGCCTAGCATTGTCTTGCTATGTAATAAGCCTTGGGAAAAAGGCTGATATTTCTTCTTTATGGCTCAAGGTACGTTCTTTGGTTACCAGGAAAACCATACAACAACTATAGAAGGAAGCAGCTTATCATGACTATAACTCGCAAAGTTGTAATGTTTTGTTTTCTTTTCTTCCTTTTTCTCTTTAAGGTGATGTACTCTTGGCTACAGCTTTTCTGTCCTATTCTGGTCCTTTTAACCAAGAGTTCCGCAGCCTGCTATTAAATGACTGGCAGAAGGAAATGAAAAGCCGCAAAATCCCCTTTGGTAACAACTTGAACCTCATAGAAATGTTGACCGACGCTCCAACTATCAGTGAATGGAACCTGCAGGGATTGCCAAATGATGACTTATCCATACAGAATGGAATCATTGTCACTAAAGCATCTCGTTATCCTTTATTAATCGATCCACAGGCACAGGGTAAAATCTGGATTAAAAATAAGGAAGGCAGAAATGAACTTCAGGTAATAGAAATGCTGGTGCTTTTATAATCCCTAGAAACTCTTAGCTCACAAAACATTATAATTCAGTGATTCAAATACTGCTTAGCAAATGCCTTTTATATAAAACGCCTAGTCTGGGTATAAAGGACATCTCAGATATATTTTGGTAGAATTGAGATTTGGCTAGGTATGAAAAGGTATATGTGAAGCTTCTTAGTACCAGTGATCCATTTGTTTAATGAATTTATTTTAATAAAACATAAACTGTTGGAAAATAGCCTGGATGAGTAAAGTCTGGTAAGGGCTGAAGCACGTTTCCAGAATACTAAAAGCATTAGAAAAAAAACCCAAATAAGTGATTAATGCAGGTTCATATAAATGATATAAATGTTTAAAAAAGATGCACAGCATGATGTTTTTACCATCTTTTGATCAGAAAGTATTGGTAATTTGTGTTGTCTTGGCATGGATGTCAGGTGCTAAATATTCTGCAAATATACAAGGAAGACAGTATTGCAGCAACACACAGTCTGAGGCAAGGCATACCAATTCAATGCAAACAGGGGAAAATAGGAGAAAGAAAGTCCTTGCTTGCTACAATTATGATTGCATCAATAAACCAGCTTTTTAAAGATATGCCTGAAAAAGATAAAGAGGAGTTTGAAGGATGATAATAGAGTGGCTCTGAGAATATTACTAGGAAACTACTTTCATTCACGTTGATTGTTAGCTCAGTGCGGAACCCTTTAATGGTTGCCTAGCTAGTTATGTTAAAAAAGGTTTATTAGATTTTAACTATGGAGTTATAAACAAACTAAGCTGAATGTGCTTTTGTACATGTTGAAAATTAATCACAATTTTACTGAGGACTACTTTTTAAAGCAAAGACTGTTTAATGGCTTGTTCAATATAACACTCTAATTTTCAAGGGGGGGTGGGAAGAGCCATAATCTTGGAATTGACCTTGCTGCAGTTTCCTTGGGGATGTTAGCCAAGATAAATTGAAGGTAATAAAAGGTTCCAGTGAATTTCTGGCCTAATTGCACTCATAGGAGATCAAAACTTTAAGTGCTTAGTGTTGCTTTGCTTCTACTTTTGTAGTTGAAAAATGGAAGTTTGCATTCGATGGGACTTGAGAATACGGTACACTGATGCACCTTTACTTGTGGTCACAATCTTTGCTTTAATCCTTGACTCACTATAGGATCATCGTTTTTGTCAGTAATCTAAATAAAATGAAATAATTTGTTAATATAAACCCAAAAGCTCAGTAACTGGGCATAATAGAACATGTAAGTCCATGATTGTATTTTTAGGTCACTTCTTTGAATCACAAGTATTTTAGAAATCACTTAGAAGACAGCCTCTCTTTGGGAAGGCCTCTTTTGATTGAAGATGTTGGAGAAGAGCTTGATCCAGCACTTGATAATATTTTGGAAAGAAACTTCATTAAAACAGGTTCAGCCAACAAGGTAAAAATAAAACAAATGAGGAAACAAGTGGAAACAGCCCTGCCCACCTTGCCCTCAATAACATAACTCCTAATAAGTATATGATTATAAAAGATTAAACTCGTATTTAAATTTGATTAATGTTAATACAAAAAAAGAGTAGGGGTTTAAATTTAAGGTCACAAATAGTTAATATATTTAACCTATAAAATTCCTTATCCCTTTGCTTATGATAATTTTTAAATACTGAAATAATGTGTGAATAAGTAATTTAAAGTGTTTCTTAGATATTCTCAACAAATTCTTTGCTTCAGACGTATAATTTAAAGCTGGATTTTTGTGCCTCTGAACAGAAATATGTAACCTTTGTTTCTACATGCCGTATCTTAAAGTGTGTGTACTGATTCTTGATATCTCAAGACTTCTTTTTAATACTTTTCTTAAAGGTGAAGGTTGGTGATAAGGAAGTAGATGTTATGAATGGCTTCAGACTTTACATTACTACAAAACTGCCAAATCCAGCTTACTCTCCTGAAATTAGTGCTCGAACCTCCATAATTGACTTTACTGTGACCATGAAAGGTCTTGAAAATCAACTCTTAGGCAGAGTCATTCTCACAGAGAAACAGGTAAAAGAATTATTTGTATCTTTTTCCTGGATATGTCTTACACTTACCAGTAGAAGGTTTTACTTTCATTTCAATTTATTACGGTATTCCCATATTGCAGGGTAAATTTCTGGCTCTATTATGATTGTTCTTAATATAACCTATTTGTGATGGTTTAAAAGCTGGCACAGAAGCAATTGACTCATTCGAGTGGAGGTTTCTATTTGTCTTTGTTGTCGCAACCGTACCATATTCACCTTATTCTTTCTGCCTCGGTGAGTTATGACCTCATGAGAGTAGCCTGTGAAAAGGAAAAGGGCCTGGAATAAAACCTGATGTTCTCCTGTCTATAAACTGTGGAGCTTGTGGTGATGTAACCTCTTGCAAGGGATTCAGACTTAGTTCCTTGCTCCCAGGGGAAATGGGCTGACTACCTATTTTGACATTGCAGATGTATTAGTTGAGGAAATCTGAGTTCAGGTTGACAATCCCAGTAAACAAGCTGCCAGCAATTCTGGAGGGAGGCGTGTTCGTATCTCTTGAACTATTGGACACCTAATCCCTTTAACTATAAGGTCAGGCAATGCTGAAGTCAAATGAGACACTGTCCGTCCGTGACTGTGTATTTTCTAAGGTTTCGGCAATAGTTCCAGTTTACCTTCACTAGAGAGGAATGTGTTTGTTTCCTTATTGTGGCCTCTGTTGAGGCCCTCCCGTCCTCCTCCCTCACCTCTCCCCAAAGTAAGACATTCCTCCGTAATGGCTTCAGTTGTCTCGTTAATGTCAAGTAGTTGCATTTCACTCCTGATCAGTCCATGGATCTCCTGAGAGATATTACACTCATTCTATGAAGGCTTATGTTTTGTCAGACAGCTTCATTGCACCATCAGCTTCGCTTCAACTAGTGACAGCTTGTCAACCCACTATGTAACGGGATTATCACTGTCTGTCTGAAACACACTGTAATGTGTATATTCACAAAGCCTAATGCCAAACTTTATTTCTGGGGTCTGCAATACAGTACGCTCCTCAAGATGACAGTAATTTTATCAGCAAATTCCTCCAGTCATTGCAGTTGCTTGGAGGACACAAAACATAGGAGCTTCATTTTTCTCGGAAGTGCAAAGCTGAGAAGTAGTGAACGCAAGTTCGAACATGGGAAATTCTGATCAGATATTAGGAAAAAAAAAATTGTGCCTTCCACATGAAGAAAAAAGGTGCCTTCCAAATTAAAATTATTCTACTATTCTGTGGTATCTTTGCCACTAACTTGTAATGTCTAATTGGTGGACGTACTGTGCTCTCTGGACCTGGGCTTCTCCGAGTGGTGTACTCACTACGGCTTTGTAACCGTCTGGGGAGACTTCTTCCAGATAAATGACAAGTGGACCACTTGACAGGCAGGGCGACTTTCGTAAAATGTCCCACTTTTCAGTTTGCTTGGCCTCTGTTTTTGCACTCTGTGGTTCAAGGTTTCATGAAAAGTCAATTTGGACATATCCCACCATCCGACCCTTTTTTTTTCCTATGATAACTAATTATGCACCTTTGGGAATTTGAGGATTTCCCTCTTAAGTATCTGTATTCTTGCTACCTTCTCGTAGGCTTTGGTAGGGAGGTGGTGGAATTATTTAACTGTGCAACCATTTGCCAGATGATTTGAGCAGTATGACTGCTTGGTGATATCCAGTGTTAGAATGTATGTGTGGAACTTCTCCTGCCAAAAGAGAAGAAATTATTTATCTGAAGTTAGTGTTCCTCAATGTTTGTACGTACATTTATATCCTTCTTGCCATTCTGCTGTCTCTAATATGGTTCTGCACACAGAATGAATGAGATTTAGACATGAGGTGAGGAAAAGGAGGGTTTACAGCACATCATTTAAAGAGTTTGCAAAGTCTGACTTTCTGTTCCTGTGTTGTATAGTACGCCCATTGGTAGAATCTGTGTTATGCATCTCAGAGAATCGATTGATTACTGGTGAGAATACTGGTACTGATTTCTTCCTTTCCATCAGAATGTTAAACCAATTTGCAAGATGTGAATTAAGCATAAGAAGGTCAAAGGGGAGCTGGTATATCTGTATAAATTTAATTCTACTCTATTTCTTGGAATAATTGGATTTGAGAGACTTGGTATATATCTGAATGTAGTATAACATATACTGTTATAATTATATGTTTGTTTTGATATGTTGTCTGTTAGGTAATTTGACAAAAAACTTGCTTATTTACTGTTGTTGAAATAGAAATGCCAGATTAGTAGTGGAGTTACACATGAACTATTTATGGCTTTTTGAATTTTTACATTCAAATTTCAAGATTTGTAGTAGAAGAAGGCTCAAGTCTTGTAAGGAACAGTTGATGCAAATGCTTGCACTTGTGAATCACTTTGTGACAGAATGATATAAACTATGTAGCAGCTTTTATATTTTATGAATATTAACAAGATCTAGCATTCTTTGGTAGAGCCTGTAAAATTATATCAGCTTGTGGAAGCGATTCCATAAAACTGATTTTGAAATAGCCTCTTTGGTGCAAGTTCCTTGAATTTATATATATGGTAACTTGGCTTAGTTTTTTTGCATCCTTGATGTTATGACTGGAAAATTTTCAAGACGTGCAGAAAACATACATCTGTGTACATTTCCTCATCTGCAAAACATATTTTAAAAGCTTAGTAGTTGGATTTTTCACAAAAGTTTTCATCTGCGGTTACTTCACTTGCTTTAGTTCGGTCATTCTGTTTCCAGCTTGTTTCTCAGGCTCTTCTTGTGAGGAAAACTCAGCTTTCTGTTTTTTAAATGCATGGCACTCTCAAATATGTTTAACCTTTTAAATTGAACTCAGCAAAACATGAAATTTAATTTGGCTCAGAATGATTTCTCCGCATGATAATTATTTAATTGGATGCTAACTTTCTTTTAATGCTATACTTCTAAAAATTGTTTCTGCTTCATCAAACTTGCATAATGCTTGTCTTGCTTCATAATTGCTACCTGCTTTTCTTTAGTTCGGTTAGGCATCGGTTGATTGAAACGGAGTTAACTATAGTTTTCTCATCCTTTTTTTCATTAGATTTTGTCAGAATCTTTTGAATCTATATGCACATCTTCTAAATTATGACATTTACATTATTCTATGACAACAGTCCCAATAAATCTTTCCTACCTGATGATGATGATTCAGTATACCTTTTGTACAGTGCCAAGAAATGAACCTAAATCTGATAATGAGATGAAGATGATTTTTTTTTTTTTTAGATTTCTCTTTAAAAAAAAAAAAAAAGGCTTTCTTTACAAGAACTGAATGCTTGAAATGCTTAGGAATGTTAGCAGAATGTAGGAATGAGAAGACCACGAGTTTACAATGTGGGGAAACCAACCAAAAAAACACAATTTCAAAAGTGGTAACGGTATTGCAAATCTGTGTAAATGAATGCTACTCAAATGGGGGGAGTAAGACCTTTCCTTAAGCCTTGCTAAGGTCTCAGGTTCATAATGCCTCTAGCACTATATGAGATTTCTTAGTGTTAGTATTTCTTAGTATGTATTTCTTAGCGTTGTCTGTTTCTTTGGAATAGTAGCAGCCAGTTTTTAAAGTTTAATTTTAAGAGTAGTATAAGAATGAACTGAGGGGCTTTTCATCTCTGACGAACATATTTTTCTAGATAAACATTTCTTTTAATGTAAAACTGTTAATCAACAGGTATCCATACATATGAATGTATGAGCACTGGAAAACAAAGTAGGCATATAAACCACCCTATTATCAAATGTAATCAACTAAGTACTTATAGTGAAGAAACTCAGTTTGCATTCTGTATGCTTTTTTTTCCTTAACAAATGAAGCATTTTAGTGAGAGACTGAAGTTAGCCTTGTTAGATGGAGGACTATTTTTAGATCCACTTCTTGAAATACTTGATGCTTGATTCATTGACTAAGGATGCTCATTATTACTGAGACTATATTTTCAATATGGTGATTGGAAAACAGGGCATAAATGAGGATGGCATTAGATGGCGTGAAATAAAATCCCATGCCTGGAAAGGTGTTTGCACTTGTCTTTGTCCGAAACAGAAAGAGAAGAAAAACAATTACTATTTTGAACTTCCAATTCGGCATGATACGAGCATAGTATTTGTTGAAACGATTTGTTAATGCATACTTATGTAGCAGGTTCAGAAACCTGGCAAATAGACCTGCTGTCAGAAATACCACTGGAATTCATTCCCCACATTAACACAGTTATTCTTGACCTACACTGTTTTAGTAGGATCAGTACTTTTAAAAATAAATACCATGTTTTATTTTGTTTTTATTTTTGATTACTCTTCTGTTTTCCAAATATTGCTGTGAATTCCAACAGGAATTAGAGAAAGAGAGAACAGATCTTATTGAAGATGTGACCATGAACAAAAGGAGGATTAAAGACCTAGAAGATAATCTTTTGTTCCGACTTACAAGCACTAAGAGTTCTCTGGCAGATGATGAAAGTCTAATAATTGTATTGAGTAACACTAAGAAGACTGCTGAGGAGGTAACACAGAAACTGCAGACTTCTGCTGAAACTGAGGTGCAGATTAACTCGGCCCGTGAAGAGTATAGACCTGGTAAGTGAAGGTAGTGATGAAGGACAAATGACTGGAGTGTAGGGTTAAAACAGCAATACTTAGAAATGGTAGGGTGAGATCAGGAAGACCCTAATGGGTGGGAAGGATCTGTGGGCTGTAAGTAAAATGTATCCAGGAAATGTTGTATTGAGCTATGGTGGAGAAAATAGTCCATGTTATGCTTCATGTGGAATTTACAAAGTAGAATGATCTATTCTCTCCCTAGACTTTCCATTGTTCTATATACAAGCCTACCTGTCCATCTAGTCTACTGGATAAGAAACTTGGGAGGGCTTGGTTGTTCTTTCTTGGCTGTTAAAATGTTGACACTTTTTATAGACTGTGAATGAGACCAGTCATTAGGGTATTTAGGTAACTGTATGTTTGAGGTCACATGTTGATGTTCTTTTAGGGGGCAAGTATAATCGTAAATGCTTTTTGTATCTGTTTGGATGAATGCTTTGTTTATCACATCATAGATCCTTAAGGTCTTAGAGTCAGAACATATCATCAGTCTTTTGGCTTTTAACTGGCAGGTGAAAACATCTGAGAAAAGTGGAAAAAAAATGCTCTCCAGAATTAAGTGTAATACCGGCATTGTAGGAAATGTGTAAATAGTACAGTTAGTATACCAGAAATCATTGCAAATTTTGTAAAACCTTTGTATTTTAAACAAAATGACTGCTGAAAGTGAGTTAAATCAGTGTTGGGGAAGTTAAATCGATATTGTTCATTTGGATTTTATATGCCTCCTGTAGAAGTCTGTAAAGAGAAATTTGTTTGGATACTCAAAATGTACTTCAAACCATCTTACTTTTTATATGTTCTACCGATGATCTGAATATTGCAGTATACCATCCAGATGCTCTCCAGGTATGCTCATATTTGCAAACTGGGCTTTACATAGTGTGCATTAATTACAGATAAGATTTTTTTTGTTTTGTTCTGATGTATGAATGAGGATTAAATTAACATTTTAATTATTTTTCTGGCCAGCACAGAATGGAGCAACTCAAGGATCTTCATTTAGCATTAGTATTAACCTCACTGTACTTGTTGTAGAGAGTTAAAGTTTTCTGCTCTGCATTTCTACTTTGAACACAGTCTTGTTTCCTGTCCTTCAGTTGCAACTCGAGGTAGCATCTTATACTTCCTTATTACTGAGATGAGCATGGTCAATGTGATGTATCAAACTTCACTTCGGCAGTTTTTGGGGCTCTTTGACCGCTCCCTAGCCAGGTAATTTAGCTAACGATAAGTATCATTTGTATTTGCTCAGTCCTGAAGGTGGCTGTAGTACAGTAAAGATTTTTTGTAAACTAATGTCAGAAAGAAGTGTTGCTTGGTACAGTCTTGACAGGAATTGTCAGTTTACATACCCATAAGCCTTTGTCTGTTGGTTACCAAGGCAAAGAACCTTCAAATGTATTTATGGTCCTTAAAAACTAGGCATTAGGTAACAAAAAACATTATACTGTGTTGATTTTCAGCTATGTAGAAAGGCTTGATTAGAAACCAATATTTTATTATTGTTCCTTCAATCTTAAAGTTGTGGCTAGCTTGCTGTCTGATATTCTGTGTTTGTGATCTATTTTTTTTCATGTTTTGAAAGTTCTGAACTATGGCTTTTTGTCGTTTACATAGTACTCCTTTTAATAAAGCGTATGCAAATTGACATTCAACTGCAGACCTTTCTTCCAACAGGTCTACCAAGAGCCCTATAACTAGCAAGAGGATTACTAATATTATTGAACATATGACATATGAAGTGTTCAAATATGCTGCCCGAGGACTGTATGAGGAGCACAAATTTCTTTTTACGTTATTACTTACATTGAAGATTGATATACAAAGAAACAGAGTGAGGCATGAAGAATTTCTGACACTTATAAAAGGTTGGAACTACGGAACAATTTTAAGTAGAGCACATATATTATTGTAGAAAATTTGCAGACTGTAGTTATATCTCCTAGCCAACCCGCTGCTTCTGTTTGCACATGAGAAGCCAGTCAACTGAAAAAATACATGCTTATCATTCTGTTCTGGTAACAGACAACATTGTATGGTAGTTCTAATATATGGAAGTGCACCAAATATTGATAAATACAGCTTTGAGAATTGTGAGAATTTAAAGGGAAAATTGTTAAGTATCCTTTCAGTTGATGTTTGTCTGTTGCTCAAATACTACCAGGTATGTGTTTGACTTAGGAAAATTATTATTATACTAAACATCTTTTAGTTTATTTGGCAACTGCAGGAGGACAAGCAAGCAAATATGCACAGAAGTTGATGCTAACAGTTTAAAAGAATATCAGACTCTTAGCTGAATTTGATAAATTCATGGTTTTAGTCTTAACTGCATGCACGCACTGTGTATCTTCACGTGAAAGCTTGGAGTCATTTTGTGTTACCTTTCCAAGATACTCAATTTTCCAGGCAACATTTATGTATGGATTATAACTGTTAATTTTTCCATGTTGAATCTTCAGAATATCTTTTCCCAACAAGCATTTGTTTCCAGGCTCATTGCACAAAAAATTGTAAATCCTCAAAAGAGAATCTGGTTTACAAAGATACTAAGTGTAAGGTACACCATAAAAAAAAATTTAATATAAACTAAGCAAACTACAAAATCTTCCTCACCGAAGCTGGCATGACTTCATAAGGTAGAAAACCCCTGTAACCCTGTTATTAAAAATCTGGATTCTTGTACCTTGTGTTTTCTTTTTATTTTATGTTTGCTTTGTTTTAGCTTCAGTTGAATTCTAAGGCAGGCAAATGTACATATTGGCAAAGGTATTACTTTTTCTACAACAACAAAAAATCAAACAAAAAACCATGGAGATTAAGGTGCTTCAGCTTTTTCTCCATAAACTGAAGCTTATTCTTTTACAGTAAAAAATAGATTTAGCTTGTAATGGGAAGCTGTTAAGGATTTTAAAATGTTATGTTTTAAAGTAAGATGAAAAATCAGATTTGAAAGTTAGTTTTGTATGTTACCTAACTCAGAAATATCTTTATGACCATCCTTAGTTATTAAGAAGTCTTTCTCCAGACGGGGAAAACTTAGTCATGTGAAATAGTCTTGCAGTATCTAGTTTACATTTTCCAAATAGGTCCCGTTCTCCACCCCACCACACCCCCCTTTTTTTTTGTCTTTTGGGAGTCTCCAACAATTCTAATTATAAGTAATTCCTAATTTCTTGCAGGTGGTGCTTCTCTAGACCTTAAAGCTTGTCCTCCTAAGCCAGCTAAATGGATTCTGGACATGACTTGGCTGAACTTGGTGGAGCTCAGTAAGCTTAAACACTTTTCGGATATTCTTGATCATGTAAGTAAGAGCTTTTTAAAATGGATCCCTTATTTGACAGCGATCATCTGATAGCAATCAAGGCATGTGGTGGGAAACTGGTTTGTTTATAGAACAGAATCAAACTGACAGCAGATAGCAGTTGGGGCCACAACTGTGACTTCACAAGCTGTACTGATAAAAGGACTTAAAAAAACCCCCAAGAAAATTAAAAGAAAGTAGACTGTTTCACACCCTGTATGATTATAATACTTTCTGATTGGGATACAACTTGCTATTATCCAGTTTACATAATGCAACTTGAGTCATCTTCCAGTTGTTAGACTTTCTTGCATCCCTGTTGTGCTTCTTTATACTGTGTTTTCTGATGCTTCTTCCAATATTTGTCTGATTACCTGGAGTGAGAGTTAGGGAAAGGGTGTTCAGTAAATTCAACCCTTGCATGAATAGCCTTAATGGATAGTAAGTGTATGGTAGCTAATGGAGTAAGTAAATAGCATTTGGTATATGTGAAGAGTACCTTCTCTACAGTCATGTGGGGAGCTGGTATGTACCTAGTGTTCTCAAAGCTATGTGTGAGCCTAGATATCTCTGTTCTGACCTTGCTATGCCATTATATGATTAATGGAAAACACTGAGCAGTAGCTCATTTTTTTTTCAGAATATGAATACTTAAGGCCATTGTTGCATTCTACAATTTTGTACTCTAAAATCTGAAAGCTTATCCTTTCTTTTCTTAATAGCTTTACTAAATCTGTGTACTACCATTGCTAAACAAGTGCCTGTGTGTGGATTACATGTCTCTGACCCTGATTAGAAGTGTGTGACCTAGTGGTAGTTGAAATGTGACTTGTCTGTTTAGTGAGATTTGCTCCTTTAATGGTATAACTGCAGATTTCCGGAGCAGAGAAACAGTGGAAAATCTGGTTTGATAGTGAGAATCCTGAAGAAGAACTGGCTCCTAGTGGCTATGGTCAATCCCTGGACTGCTTCAGACATCTTCTTCTTATCAGATCTTGGTGTCCTGACAGGACCATAGCTCAGGTACATTTATGTAGCCAGCTTAGACTATTTAGGTGTCACTACAATAATTGTTACAGGATTGCAGTTCAGTACTTTATTTAATGCTAAGCTCTTTTTTGTAATGGACCTTTATATTGCATTTTCTGAAATTCTTTTCAGACAATTTATGCATTTGTTACAAGTGCAGTGTTAGCAAAATTATTCCAATATGCTGAATGAATATTAGCCAATGATTTTATTATGGAGATGGGATTTCATCTGGAAACATATGTGTTTATTCAGTTCTGCTTTACCAGTTCAGAAGGTATTTTTGGCTGTCCTTGCTGATATTACTCACTGGAATTGTAAAAGTGTCGTCATGTTAGGCTGAAGTAAAATCTTTTCATGAACTCAGTTGGTTGAGAGAAAACAAAACATGAAAACAATTTAATTGAGGAAGCATTTCTTGCATGGAAGAATTAGATAGACCCAGCTTAGAAAAATCTGTGTTAAGGTCAGTTCAAAATTTTTAATTTAAAGCCATCTATTTAGAAAGGAGAGAAATATAAAATTAAAGTTTATTAAATGGTTAGACCTATTTTTAAGAAGAGTCAACTTCTAGGAGCCTCTTTTTAATCTCCAGTGCAAAAGAATAAGAATTATGCAATTGCTGACAATTTCAGACCAATGATTGGCAATTTACTGAAGTCAGAATGCATCACTAAAAGCGTGGTATTAATTTTATGCATGCGAACCTTTAAACATTGTGACTGGATTCAGAGAAAGACTCAGCAGTTATTGGTGTAACTGCAGTCAATAGAAAGTGAAATGCTACTGTATAATGAATCTCTCAGATGTATGCTCTGTGTCTGAAACGGATCATGCAAAATTAGTTCCTCAGTTCTGTTAATGGGGGCAAGATACACTTTCATCTTACGACGGTTTTATGAAAACTGATGGTTTTTCAAATGCTAAATGCCAAATATCTTTTGTTTGAGAAGTAATGCAGAGGTATTAAAGGGAAGATTGGTCTAAGGCAAAAGCTATGTAGTGGGAAGGAATACAAGAAAGAACATTTTGGAGTGTTTGAAAGAGCGTTTTCTATTTGTTAGTAAAAAGGAATGATAATCTAACAATTTGTGAAATAAATAGGGAATAACAGAGATGGTCTTCAGCTGTTCGTCTGGATCTTCTACTTAGTGACAGTTATTTTCATTATTACTACCCTTAAGTCATTGTTTGAGCATGAGGGTGGGAAAGACCTAGCAACTTTGAAGCATATCTTCCATCCTTTCCTCCTTTTTTCTCTAATATTTGGAAAGGAAAGCTAGATTTTAAGGTTAGGAGTTATGCTATCTAATGGAAACACCACCTTTAAATCGTTAAAACCTTTCTAAAGGTTTAGTAACATTATTTTTATTATGCTGTGATTATAGGTATTATATATAGCAATACATGCAGATATATGTAACAGAATACGTAATTTTTTAAGTTTTAACTTGTCTTAGAAGGCTGTAAGAAGTAACACCTTCAAAGACAGCATGATATTGCAACATAAAACTGAATTTGTTGCATATTTTTCTTTCTGATAAAAATTTATAGAGGCCTTTGCTCTTCACTTTACTTACTGGTTGTATTTACACTGGGAAGAAAACAGTATTAAATGATTACATCATAGGTTAAATTTACGCTTTCTCATATAGGCAAGAAAATACATCATTGACACTATGGGGGAGAAATATGCAGAGGGAGTCATCTTGGACTTGGAGAAGACATGGGAAGAGTCAGATCCACGAACTCCTCTCATATGCTTTCTTTCCATGGGCTCTGATCCTACGGACTCAATTATTGCTTTGGGAAAGAGACTGAAGACAGAGACACGTTATGTTTCCATGGGCCAGGGACAAGAAATCCACGCTCGTAAACTTCTACAGCAGACGATGGCTCACGTAAGAGAGAAAAATCTAGATGTTGTTTGTATCTGTATTAAACACTTAAAATGAAACCTGCCATGAAATCAAATTGTTGGGTGGGTAGTTAATGCTGATGCAAGAACCTATATTTATTTGTATAAATGAGTGTCCTAAGCAATAGAACTGTCTTTTTACATTTAATAGCCATAACAAGCTTTTTGAGACTGTGCAGACATTAGTGTTTTTCGTATAAAATGGAGTTTTTTTGTTGTAGGTTGTTGACTGATGAACATAACTGAATTGATTGTTTGGATTGCATGAATATTAAAAATTATTCAGCAAGTATTCACAACATTTTTTCAGTTTTGTATTTTTAGTAATTCAAACATATTTTGTTAAATGAAGAAGATTAATTCAAAATATACTATTGATGGTTACATAACCTTGAGAAAAAACAAGGCTTTATAGCAAAGTATTTTGTATTGCTGTAGTCTGGATTTTGAATTGGGATGGACAATCTGACAGCACAGGCATTTTACAGGTGAAATGTGGAAGAATTAAAGAATAAAATTTCCTGTATGAGAAAGAAAAGCTAACGTGTTCCAATTTAGCATGCTTTGCCCATCAGGTGGTAGGTAGTACTGCTATGCCTGCTGATGCGAGCAGATTAAACTTCTTGTGCTCCTGTTATGAGCTTCTTCCCTGTCTATATAACTAGTTTTCCTCTGACTCTTGCCTCATATTATCATTTGACAACTTCACATTAAGAGTTAATTAGCAGATCAGATGAGAAGAAACTAATTCAAAAGATAGGGAAGAAGAGCTCCTTTTACTTAAGAGAAATGCAGTTACATTCTCTTGTCATCTCACCCTCTTTAATGAAGACATATGTGAGATGTCTCTGTGAAGTACGGTAATTCATATAAGAAAGTTTGACATCTATTGATTGATAGCAATACATTGAAGAAGTATGTATATTTGGTTATTTTCCAAGCCTGTGACCCTTGTGAGGAGCAAGGTTTAGCAGCTTGCTCTATGGAGCTATTTCTGAGTAGCTTATATAAGCTACCCTTATATAAGTCAAGATTTATCAGTGTTTATCAGCTGTCAGCATAGTCACGTCCAGATACGTTGTTAATGTACTGAAATGGAAAAGGTAGGGACTACGTGAGAAGACCAGATTGGACAAGTAAGGAACACTTGTTTACACGATAAAACCAAACAAGCTAACAACGCCTCCACAAGGAACAGCCCACAGCTTAGCTCACATGTGTTTTCTTTTGGAAAAAAAATACTTTGTTAATTGTGTGTGTACCATTACCATGGATACTGGTCTTTGTACATGAAACGTACATGAAACCAAATGATTAAGGCCTTGGTTTTGATTTGGTGAGCCAGTGGTGCAAAATTGACTGTGGAAGATATCTTCCTTTAAGGGTTTGGATAAGCACTTCAACATGCTATATTTTGCTATAGTTTAGGTGCGTTGGCTTTGTTCCTAACCTACAGCATAAACAAAGAGTGATTTTAGTGATTTCAGTTAGTAAATGGAGTTGGTAAATTTATGTTCTGTTGTTTTAAACTAGGGAGGTTGGGCACTTCTGCAAAACTGCCACCTTGGACTTGACTTTTTGGATGAGTTGATGGACACTGTAACAGAGACAGAGACTGTCCATGAAAGCTTTCGACTGTGGATGACAACGGATATTCACAAACAGTTCCCCATCACCCTTCTTCAAATGTCTATTAAGTTTACCAATGAACCGCCACAAGGGCTGAGAGCTGGACTGAAGAGAACATATAGCGGTGGGTGCTGGAATAGTAATGATTTAAAATTAAATTTTGCTCATTTTTGGGCTCTCTGGTGTTATCATGAGGTCACATTGTGGCCGGTGATAGTAGGTGTAACCTAGTATGAGGAAACGATCACAACGATGACAAGACACAGCTTGATTCTTGGTTTGAGCTAGAATTTGTGAGAATTAAAAGAAAGAGAAGCTCTGCTGAAGTTCTGTTGGCAGAACTAATTGGACAGCAAAACAGGAAATGCCTTTCCTTTTCTCAAAGACTGGCTTCAAATATCTCAGTTCACAGTGTTTAAATTTTTAATCTTCTTGTGTCTTTTGGCAGAAAAGCAACATGTTAATCTTTGGCTATTAAGTGCTCTTTACATTGCATAAAATAATGGTCAAAGAGTCTGTGCAGAAAGCAACTTAATGTGAATGCAGCTATTAGTAAATTATGTTGGGTTTTTTTTGAAGTTTACTCTTTTAATTTGAGCAACTTAATAACATGCTATAAACTGTCTCCAGCATAGAACACTTTGTTGGACAATAATTTACTCTTCAGAGAGGTAGAGAGCCAACTGAGTATCTCTAGGAGTGATGTTTTAGCACTGATTTGAAGTAGTTTTGAAAAATACTATTACTGTGTTTCTTATAAAGCCCACTTACAATCGATAGGTGTCAGCCAGGATTTACTAGATGTCAGTGACATGGTACAGTGGAAACCAATGTTGTATGCTGTAGCCTTTCTACACTCCAGTGTTCAAGAAAGACGCAAGTTTGGATCTCTGGGTTGGAATATACCCTATGAGTTTAATCAAGCTGATTTCAATGCTACCGTGCAGTTTGTTCAAAACCACTTGGATGGCTTGGATGCGAAGAAGGTAATTAATGTCTTTGTGGGGAAGGTGGATTAGGCTGATGGATCTTTCTAGTAGTGGAATCCATATACATGGTTCCCAATAACTGAAACGCAAGCATGATTTCAAATTCTTCTTTTCTTTCTTTCCACAAACATTCAACATTCCAAGTATACATGTCTGTAGACCAGCACGCTTAAAGTAGGCTTTTAATCCTGTGCATGTTAGATTTCTGTGTTAACCTTTTCATTAAACAATAAAAAAAAACCCTTGCAGCTTTCTCCCCCCCAAAATTCAGAAATATAAATCTTAGAAGTATAGACTTTTTTTCCAATGCTAATTAAGTCAGAGAGTTAAAAATGGACCACTGTATTTAAAATATTCTTTTGTTTAAATCTGCTTTGAGTAAAAATAATAAAATCTGGCTCCTTCAACCTATCTTGGCAGCATAAAGAATTTGAAAGT
Source organism: Elanus axillaris (assembly GCA_026212715.1). Lineage (NCBI taxonomy): Eukaryota > Metazoa > Chordata > Aves > Accipitriformes > Accipitridae > Elanus > Elanus axillaris. The sequence goes on along the minus strand of JANZLQ010000030.1, from coordinate 3,364,597 downwards.
GGCTTTAAAGGACTATGTAAGAATTCTTCTTAGATTCCTCACTTTCATACGGTCAGTTGTCCTATAGAGGTCTGTGGCAGATCACTTTGTGATCGGCATTTTACCTGAAGTTGAAAGCATGGTTGGAATTTAGCTGTATCCCTCTTGCTCAGATGCTGGAATAACTTCATGAATTAGTTGTTGATGAATTCTATTTTGAGAAATCATTGAAGGTGTTCTGGGAATGCATGGTTACAGGAAAAAAGAATAGTAAGAAAATAACTTTCTTCCAAAAGGGACAGAGATCTGAGACTTGGTATATCAGCTGTTCTTACTAACGGAAATGTAAATAGGTGAGAAGAGACTTAGCTAAAGTCAGTGTTTTCTGCTTGGTTTTAGGGCATCTCCTGGAGTACTGTTTGCTACATGATAGGTGAGATCCAGTATGGTGGCCGTGTGACAGATGACTATGACAAAAGACTCATGAACACCTTTGTAAAGGTTTGGTTCAGTGAAAATACATTCAGTCAGGAATTCAGCTTCTACAAAGGATACAGCATTCCCAAATGTACTCTGGTGGATCAATACCTTCAGTACATACAGGTTGGTAAACGAAAGTTTTTAAACACAAAAAAAAACCCAATTAACTTGTTTCTCACAAGTTCCTGAATCCCTATATTTTTTCTTTTCTTCTGAGTCCCTGTATTTTGTCTTTTATTCACAGATTCTTTACTGCTTTCTAACAGTCTGCATATCCATTAGTGACAACTAATTGTTGTCATCAATGGTATCATTGTCATGACAGGAATCTTTTCTTTTTCATGTGATTTGCTTGAGGGACATACCTGAAGGCATACAGTTATTAAAGAGGGCAAGGAATGGAGTTGCAGACATTGGGTACAACCTCACAGAAATAAAAAGTGTAGATATAAACTGAACTTGTTGACAACCTTGGTGGGATTTGGGCTGTGACATGATAAATAGATTACAGCAACTTACCTGCCCTAAGACAGTTTGAAGAGATCTAGCCTCTTATTTTACAATGTAAGGGTTTGGGCTTTTGTGTGTTTGTTATTTGGGTTTGTTGTGCTTGTTTTTCTGTTTTGTGGGTTTGGGTTTTTTTTCCTCCCAATAATTAGCTACATAAATGCATCTCCAGTTGTGGTCTTTTTATATTTTACTATGTAGAGTCTTCCTGCTTATGTCACACCAGAGGTGTTTGGTTTGCACCCCAATGCAGATATCACTTACCAAAGTAAACTTTCCAAAGACATATTGGACATCATCCTCAGTATTCAGCCTAAAGATAGCTCTGGTGGAGGAGGTGAAACCCGAGAGGCAGTTGTAACCAGACTGGCTGATGATATGCTGGAAAAGCTTCCTGCTGATTATGTACCATTTGAAGTGAGTTAATGAAATTCTGTCAAAAACATTTGCTCCATCTTGCTTTGTGTGGATTAAAAAAAGAAAAGTAATGGTATGAATTTTTCTAAAAGCATGTCTGAATTCATACAGGCAATACTTCAAAAACGTATTTTAAAGGAGTCTGACCAGACTCTTAACATTTATAATGAAGTCACTAAATGTGCACTGAAGTGCTTTTGTAAGAGCTTTTTCAAAATATTAAACCACTCAATGCTTAAGTTGTCATTTGCACTATGGGGGAGGTAGGATCATCAGCTTTCAACTAAGGTTGTTGACACTGCAGAGAACTGAGGTCGTGCTGCAGGTGTATTCATGCTTCTAAAAGTATTACAGCTTTAATATGTGTATTACTTTGGGATTCAACTTACATCCTGAAGATATTTATAGGTTGCTCTCTTCTTAGGTGAAGTGAATGCTGAAGAGCTTGTCAAGTGATAGGTTTCATTGATTGAAGCCTAGTCTTAGTATCTCAGGATCTGTATTAACACATAATAGCCTTATGTAATTATATTTCAGAAAAAAACATTTCTTTTCTGAAATAGCAACTTTACTTCTGTTTGTGGAAGATGGAATGATTCCCAAGGTGAGAGGGTTTTCTTATAGTTTGAAAACATTTACTAATGACTAGACACATGGACACTCCAATCAACTGTATTCTGTGTCCCCATCCTGGAGACTACACTTTGAGTGTCTGGACAACTTGTGTTGTTTCTGGGTCTTCCCATAGTTTTTGGTTGTTCTTTAGAGCCCCACAATTTTAGGACACTGACATTATAGTTCTTCCAAGGTAAGGCTGGTTATGAGCTTCAAGTAAACGAGAGAAAAATGCTTGTAAAATAGTTAAGGTTCCTATATTTCCTGTGTTGGGGGATGCTGAACTTTTGTGTTTCATTATAGATGTGAAAGCTTAAAAGCAAGTAAGATTAGTTATGTCAGTAGTAAAGCATTTAGAACACTTTTGTTATGAAACACCCTGTTGTGTCATCAGAAAGAAGTTCACACCCCTGTTCGTACGTTAACAGATTTCTTGAGTAGCCACCTGCTCACCTGGGCAGTAAGATGTTTTATTAATTAGATAATTTGCCTGTCATCTCCTTCTTGAGGAGAGTGAAATCTCTTACCCTTAGTCTTCTGCCATTTTATTTGCTCTTTAATGGAAGTTAGCATGAGGACCTGATACAAGGTTAGGTGGCTTATGAGTGCCAAATTTCTCCTGTCAGGATGCTGAGCTATGAGAAGGAGCAAGGAGACTTGTACAATCTAATGCCCTCTTTTCTGTTTTTACACAGTAATAAGTTTCCCTTATGTGGGGTATGCTCATGAGTATAGACTCTCTTCAGGTACCCATGTCTTCCATCTGTTGTCTTATGTTTTCTGTAGCCCATTTTGTATTACACAATATTCCTTCCCTCAAATGGCATAATTACGATAACATAATTTATCTGAACAGATAAGTTAATGTATCTGAATTTGGAATACTGATTATCTAGCACTCTTCCGAAAGTTTGCAGTTGATGTAGTTTCTGACCTACAGTCTTTCTAGAAGCCTGAGCTTTATGACTTTCCAAAAGGCTGAACCAGGTGCCTGAGATCTGCAGAGGATTGCAATTTGTTGAGTTTCTCAGAAGGGTTCTGCTTTACTGATGGGCAAAATCTTCTGGTAGTTGTTAGTCCAACTCTCTTCAGATTCTACTCGACATCTCCAGGAATAGATATGTGGCTTAATAATGACATATATAGTGTCATTGTATAGGTACGGCTAGGTTGTATAGGCCCTGTTAGGTTTGCAAGAGCTCTTCTTAGGCAGATCAGCTCTGATTGAAAATGGCAAATTGAAATTTAGTTTATATTAATAAAAACAAATGTGGAGCACTAAGCTTTTTCACATGGTGAAAACTATTTATATTCTTTTTGGTGTACTGGTAAACTTAGAGAGGTTATGCATGTTACTAAGAACAGGGCGGTTACCATGTATAGGATTCAGTACCTTTTATATATAATTTTTTCACCTATCTCCCAATAGGACCGTATTGACTACAAAATTTCTAGTTATGTCCATACAGTTGTTAATTTGCTAACTTTAAACTTTTGATATAGAATGATATACAGACTAAATCATGAGTTAGATTAAAAACGTAGCCAGTCTCGGCATCATCGATTTCTTTTGGAAGAAATCCTATATTTCTGTCTTGCAGAGGATTCAAGGAGGATGCCAAACTGACCCTTTCACTTCCTAAATAAAAGCATTATGTCTTAAAAACTGTATTGGGGCGTAACCTTGACATAAAGCTACCTCTGCTTTTTACTTCTGTTGGAGGTTCTTTGGTTTTCTACCTACAGGTAAAAGAGAAACTGAAGAACATGGGACCTTTTCAGCCTATGAACATATTTTTGCGACAGGAGATTGAACGAATGCAGAGAGTTATTTCCTTAGTAAGAAGCACTCTGACTGATTTAAAACTTGCCATTGATGGGACAATCGTTATGAGTGAAAATCTGAGGGATGCTTTAGACTGCATGTATGATGGAAGGATTCCTGCTAGCTGGAAAAAAGTAAGTGTACATAACTTATTTTGTAAGGGAAAGAAAAAAATAATGTTTGTGTAGATCTAGATTAAACTGCTAGGCATACAGTACATACTTTTTTGAAATGCAAGTGTTAACCAGGACTGTGCAACTGCTGGAGTAGATTTTGGGCTAAAATAAACACAGTCAAAACAAGCCCTCTTTAATTTATAAAAATAGAAATGAATGTGGGAGATGCAGATATTTCCCATTTTAACAGCCTGTTGCATATTGGCAGGATAAAAAAGCTAGAGAGAAGAGAATAATTTGAAATATGATGACGGATTTTTAAAAAATAGTGGACTACACTGTTGCTGTTCTTTGAGGTTAAGACTTACAGTCATAGAATGACAGAATAGTAGAGGCTGGAAGGGGCCTCTCGAGATAGTCTAGGGTAGCCCCACTTCTGAAAGCAGTGTCATTTAGAGCAGGCTTCCTAGAACACTTCAGAATCAAGAGTCTACAACCTCTCTGGGCAACCTGTTCCAATGTTTGATCACCCTCACAGTAAAAAACAACCAACCACCAATCAAGCAAACAAGAAACCCCTTAAGTTTAGATGGAATTTCCCACATTTTGACTTGTGGCCATTTTCTCTTCTCCTATCGCTGACAAGGATCTGGCTCCATTGTCTTCCATTCTCTACACATGAAGTATAAACATTGGGAGTGTCTTCTCTGAGTCTTCTCTTCTCCAGGCTAAACTATCCCAGCTCTCTCGGCCTCTCCCCATAGAAACTGTTTTCAGGGGCAACTACAAGTGTTGGAAACTGATGGAAAGAAAAACAGGGAAGGTTTTTTGGTATTTGCTTGGTTTGTTTTTATTGACAAAGTGTGTTCATGGTATAAAACCTAGACCTAAGTAGATGCTTCACAGCACAAGTATGATACAATTATTCAAAGAGATAAATCATCATAAATCTTCACATAGTCCAAGTTCAATTTTCCTTAGCCTTTTTTTCAGAAAAAGCAGGATAATTTTTGCAGAAATCCTGTTATCTTGATGCATTGACCTTGGCTTTAGAAAGACTTACGTACAATATTTCTTCCTAGTTTATACAGCTATCTAATTTTGCAAAAACATCATAAAGTGGACAATTACCACTGGGAGCATTAAGCACATCTAAGTGGAGTAGTAGGCATGAATTTGAAAGATCAAGAATTTGCTTCAGGTTTCAGTGGGATGCAACATTTATCTACTATCAGTTTAGAAGTTAAGATATGAAAAATGAGTTTTAAATATGCTTTGCTAATATCATGTTGTTTATTACCTTGTGAGGAATTGCCTTTTATTGACATGAATATGGTGCTTTAAAAATGTTGAAAGAAATTTAAAAATTAACATGTTGTTTACTATTTCTAGGCATCTTGGGCTTCCACTACACTTGGTTTCTGGTTTACTGAGCTTTTAGAAAGAAACCACCAGTTTTACAATTGGATTTTTGAAAGCCGACCAAACTGCTTCTGGATGACAGGGTTTTTTAATCCTCAAGGATTTTTAACTGCAGTAAGGCAGGTAAATTGTGTTTAAAGTCTCACTCTGCTTCTCCTTTGATATACTTTTAAAAAAAAATATATTGTGTGATGAAGGCTGAGCCATATGCATGGCTTCATCATGTCAGCAAGGAAGACACGTGGCTGCATAACTGTCTAACATTTCCTGAGTGAAGTGTTCTTCCTCTGCACGTATTTTCTCAGTATGTCAACCACTAATGTGTTAAAATACATTTCCTACCTTGACTGAGCCCCATGGATGTAGGGGCTACTTTACAACATTATTAAGGTAGACTGGAGAAGTAATGCCTCATGTTACCATTAAGATATCCCTGAGAAAAGGTGTTAAGCTCATGAATTTATTTTCCTTCCCCTCCGCCCCCTGCTCCTTTTTGGTCTGTGTTCAGTACTACTGGCTGGAGACTTGCCAGAACAGCTATTCAGAATTAGTCTTAAATTAGTCTTAAATACTTCTGCAGTTCAGTAGCTGATTCAGTCTCTCTTCATGAAGTGGAAAATAGTTTCCTTAATTGTTGTACTAAGTATGACGTTTGATGTATTTGTTAATGTGTGTATCTCTGTTGACTTGGTGATTGTGCGTTTCTTGGCAGGCTCCTTGCATTTGACAAGAGAGCTGCTTTTTACTTTAAAAGGAGGCAATAAACACCTCTGTTGGTCAGCATGAAGGCACACATTGGAGACAATAATTGTCTGGAATCTGTAAAATTAGGAAAGAATACTTAGGTGGGAATCCAGTGGGACTTGAGAAAAAAGCTAACTTTTGGAGGAGAGAATGAAGATTTGCCAAGAAACAAAATCTCCCCTCTTGCTCTGAGGTCCAAGTAGGGTAGTCTTCAGCTGTCTAACTGAAGTCCTAATGGTTGACTTCTACTAAAATTGCAGGTGTATATTTCTTTTGAGTAGACAGTCCTAAACTGGGATTTTTGTTTGGACCCAAGCTTGTGGAAAGGGTTTAATAGCAGGATCTGAAACAGTTTGAATCTACAGAACTTTTCTGGTTCCCTAAAAAGAGAATGTGGGTACATAACAATCTGATGTCCCCAGTGCAAAACAAAGTGACTTTCTGGGCTTCGCTATGTGGTGGAACAAATAGAAATGAGAAAGACAAAGAGCCAAAATGATCATTGAACTATAACCCTTCTGCCCTTTTAAAGCTAATTAACTGCAGTATGGGCCAAGCATTAATTCCAATTAATTCCAAAAAAGATCTTGGAAAACATTCACAAGACTGGGATAAAACTTAGGTCTGGCATAGCTTAATGGCATGGGATAGTAAGGGACTGGGCAAGACAAAGGAGTGTTGTCCAGTGCGCTAACTGACTAAATTTGAAGTATACGCTGAATCTTAAGCATGTCTATCTTCAAGTGTTCTCTTGGATTTTTTGTAGTGTCTTTATGTAGCTTTAGAGCTGAGGGATCTCTTGATTGTTATACTCATTTAATGAAGAATATAGGTACAGGAAAAGGAAGGTAACCGCAGAAAATATGCAGCAAATGATGCATTTTTGCTTTTGTCATTGGAACTGTTTTACTTAGCACATGCCGTTAATGTTTTCTTACCTCATGAAAGCTGTGAAATTTTCATATTTGCAGGAGCCAGTTACCATTGGCATTCAGTGGTCGTGTTACTTGGTATGGTCTTAAGATGTTGTCTGTAATAGAAAGATTGAAAATCAAATGTAGTGGATAAAGTACCGAAGGCTTTCTTGTAGTACAATGCCATCACTTGCTTAGAGAGAAGTCAAACTGCTGTAAACATGGATATCATAAAAACTGAATTTTTTTGTACTGAAGAGGATAAGTTGTGACCATACAAATATGTTTCTAATAAATGCTTGGAAAAAGTGGCTCTGTGCACATGTGAAAACGTAACCTCCTTACTTTTGTCTGTTTGGGGCAGGAAATAACAAGGGCTAACAAAGGATGGGCTCTTGACAGTGTAGTGCTGTGCAATGAGGTCACTAAGTGGATGAAGGATGATATCACAAGCCCTCCTTTGGAAGGTGTCTATGTGTATGGGCTGTATTTGGAAGGAGCTGGTTGGGACAGAAGAAACATGAGACTGACTGAATCTAAGCCCAAGGTGCTCTTCGAGATGATGCCGATTATAAGGATATATGCAGAGAATAACAGTAAGTAACAGTATTGTAAAGGATGTTATTTTGATAGAATTCAATGTAACTTTTTTTTCAACTGCATGGAATTCTTTTGAACTTGAGGGATTTCATGAGGCTGTTGCTATTCATTGTATACATACTGAATCTTTTCAACAGGGGAGACTTCCCAGTCTTCCTTATAAAGTGAGCTTTCAGCCTTCCTTTGTAATTGATAAGAGGCACTGTTTTTCCCTAATATTTAGATAGGTCTCTACCTTCTGGTCTTAATGGTGTTAATAACTTCTTAAACCCGTTACAGATGAGCTGTTCTCTGCCTCCTCTGACAAACATGCTTGCATTCAGTCTTCCACTGGCAATATTATATATATATAAATAATATATAATGTAATATATATAAAACTTAAGTATGTATTCACAACATACATATTAAAAAGTATATCTTGTATAAGATATTTATAGATAACATGTTATATATGCAACACGTATGTTTATAAGAATACATTTTTTTCTGTACAAGGCTATTTTGAGCTAACAGAAGCAAGCAAGAGGTGGAATGAGGTGGTGGAAAATGTTTTTTATTTGAGGCAGAAAAGGAGTGTAAGAATGGAAAGGAAGCTTATGGGGCTGAAGGACAGTGCTGTTTTGTGAAAATATGTAACTTATGCTAATGTCGCGTTTTTTTGCCTATAAAATAGGAAATGCTGTTGAATAGGGGTGTAAAATAGAATAGGGCTATCCACTGCTGAATACAAAATTGGAAACTTCTGTTGGAAAGCATTCCATCTCTAAAAGGAAAGGCTGCTTTACTTGCTATTTTCCCAGGATTTTGTGTAGCTGATCTTTTGTAAGGGCACGATCATTGTGAAAGTAGCCAAGATGCTAAATAATGAACACTGAAGTATTAAGCACGTCTAGACTACTGTTCTAATTCTGCAGTGAAGTTGACAATTTATACTCTGAAATAACTAAATGCATTTCAAAGTAGGTTGTTCAAACTAGGGCCTTTTTTATTTTGATACATTAATAATATATTGATAAGAAGTAGTGTTCAGTGGGCAGATTGAACTAACAATAACGCTAATCACACTAGAGTGTCCATTTACATTTTTTTTGCTACATCTGGTTCCTAGGTACTGATGTTAAATCTTAAACCTACAGAAATTTCAAGCCATAGGTCGTCTTCAGCTGGCAATAACACTGTAGTGAACAGTTTTCTTTGGTGGTGATGGAGAGCTGCGAGCTATTGAACTTCAGTTCAATTTTTCATTTGCCTTCTGCCCAGTCCCTTAGGGCCCTCCCTGTTTTTTCAACCTAGTTTCATTGGGTTTTATGTCTCTTTTGTCTTTTCAGCTTCAAAAGATCCACGTTTGTATTCATGTCCAGTCTACAAAAAGACCATTCGAACAGATGCGAATTACATTGCTGCTGTGGATCTTAAAACCCTTCAGCCTCCAGAGCACTGGGTTCTGCGTGGGGTAGCACTTCTATGTGATGTCAAGTAATGTTAAATAAAAGGTTTCTAAGGGTTCTCTTCTGTTGTTAAATGTAAACATCAATATGTAGTTAGCTATACAATGGATCACCTCTAAAAATATGTTTCCTAAGGCATAGACTGCATTACTATATTTTTAGAAAATTGATCTCAATGAACCTCTAAAACAGGCTTATAAATGCTAAGTCTTAGAGTAATATTAAGTTTGGTAAATGGATTGAAGTACTACCTTTGATGTCTTGACATATCATGACAAATATTTAATGTCCCTATCTCACTGTTGTGTTCTTAATTTTACCTTGAATAAAGATTGACTTGAAAATTGTTACTTTTCAGTGGTAAATAGGCTTGTATCAGGGCTTACCTGATACCAGGGCTAAACGTAGAGCTTTTTTTATTTTTTGGGTGTGTGTATCTATGGAAAGCTAATCCCAGTTGCTCATTCATGTTAATTAATAGCCCTCAAGATGATGTTCCAAGATTTACCTCCTAGCTGATAGTTTCTAGTTTGCTTGCTGTCTAAAATAATGTCACACCTCTTTCACCACTTGGAGAACAATTTCATTGTGTTACATAGGAAAACAAGCATTTGACAGCTGCCAGAATTCCTTACTGTCTGGTTCATGACTTATAAATATGTAATGGATAGGAAGAAAATAGTTCCATAAGAATGCTTGGGTATTTTTTCATGTGCTAGTACACCAGATTTGAGTCAATCTTCATCAAGGTTATTAGTTTTATGACATCAATTTTAGCTTTTTTTCCACCTCTAATTTTGCAATGTTTTGATTTTATATAGTTCCTTTTTTTATCCTCCTTTCTCCTTTTTTTACTTATGTGCTGCAGCCTTTTTGGTGTCTTGGCTAGATAGGAAACTTTTCACATAGGAATCCATCTTAAGAAAGAAATGTTAGCAGCTCCATTTAGTTGAACGCTCTTGGCTTCACACATCAAGCACTCTCATTTAATCGTCGAAAAGCCAGTGTATTTTTGTTGCTGAGTCCAATAGGTTATGTGTCTTAGTGGTCCACTAGTCATTCACAATAACAGGTGCTGCAGAAGAGGAAGCAGAAAGAACCGGTATTTCTGGTATATCTGTCATACATAAACGCTGCAATGGAGAAGCTGTTTTCAGTTTTATGTCAAGTCAATATATGGAATTTGAAGGGTGCATTAATTAGTTTATTAAATAAACATGTTAAATATATCTCTTGCCTAAAGCTAATATTTAAAGAAATAAAAAGTTTATTAGAAGACAGAATAATTTTATTTTAGTGGAGACTTCAGCATTCATTTCTGCAGTCAAACCAGTTATGAAACTTAGGTGGAACATTGATTCTGTTTGAAACTCTAGTTGCGGAGGTCTTTCCATTGTCTTTCCGTCTTGGAGTTATTCTTTTATTTCTTTTTCCTTTTAAATAACTCACAGTAACACAAATGTACGAAAATCTCCTTCGGGAATTATTTGTAATTTAGACATGACAATAAATAAGTATAAGATGGGAGGTTTGCATTATTCTTTAGCGGACCTTGGAGCACCATGCTCAGACTTCCAGGAGATCCACCAGATGCTCATTGGAGTTCTGAGTTGCTGTGGACTTGGTCTTGGTGAAAGACACTTCCTCTCTGAAGGAGATGTACACTCTTCATCCTTGGGCAAGTCATTCCCACTGAGAATTTTCAAGCCACGTACAATTCAAGTGCCACCTTTCAAACAGTGGATTTATTGCACCATTATTGCTGTAGGCACAGTGGAGATGTCAAACCCCATAGTAACTCTCTGTGAGTGCACTGTGCACATTTTTTTTTCAGAATGTGGTTTTCTGTGAGGGTGGTGGGGAAAAGGGTAGTTCCCCAAATAAATACACACTTGTGATCCTAGTTATGCCAAAGACTGTTAGAGCAGTGAAGCAACTGATGTTGGCAGTCACTGTTATTTCTGTTCTGTTAGCTCCGTTTCTTAAGAGGTTTGGCATTAGCTCTTTAGGTGTCTGCAAAACCACTGGCAGGAATGGAATGAGAAGGCATGGGAAAGTTCAATGCAAATCTCTTTTGAAATGCAGTATCACGTCAGGGGCCAGAGTGCATAAGCCTGCTTTCCCAGGGGTTTTGCTGCCCGGGCTTTGGGGCAGCTTGGTGCAGCTGGAATTGGACCTGCCCCATTACTACGGACTTGCCTGGCAATCACTGCTCAGTGGCAGACTTGTTCCCCTCATCACATCAGGCCCTACCTTGCTAACTCAACTTTCTGGCGTGACCTCAGATCTGCCTTGTTATTACAGCCTCACCTGGCAGTCAGCGATATGGTAGCTGGCCTTGGTTGCTGTCACGGACCTGCTCTGGTTTTTTATTCAGGTGCTCACCCTGCTTGGCTCCCAGCTCTGCTTCCCTTTCCAAGCAGTCTGGCCTTGCAGCTCCCTGACATAGCGCTTCAAACAGGTGAAAAAATGAACTGTTTCTTACTCATCTTCTCAGCAGAAGTGGGTAATAAATTGTCTCTATGGAAAGGAATATCAATAAAGTTATTAAGCACATGCAGCACTAAAAATTTGAGGGTCTGGAAAATGCAGGATTGCAGAAGTTATTGCTTTCTCTTTTTTTCCTGATATTTGGCATGATAAATACACATATTTTGGAGAATATTTAAAAACAAATGTTACACAATTCTCTCTTAGAAATTAATGGTAAAATAATTTTTTTAATAAAGTGGAGATATTAAGGCTTCATCAGAATCCTCTGAAATTCCTCATAAATTTTATAAGTGTTTTAATATAAGCAACTAATCTTTCAAATATATGCTATGTTGTACAGGCTATACTACATAGAAAGGTCTTGTTGTCCAAGATTCTCTTCATAAATACTTTTCCCCCTAAGCTCTTTGCCTACATTCATACTTTTTAGCTCACGGGTCACTCAGACTGAACTTTTTGTTCTCACTGTTGTGATTTGTTCCACTTTCAGAGATCATAAGGAAGAAGAAAAAGCCAAGTTTTTATCACAGTAGTACAATTCCAAATTAACAGTAAGTACAGTTGTCATCATTGAAAAGGAATATTTTATTAAAAGTTTGTTGTTATGGTATACATCCAAACTGGATTATAAAGTATTTCTCATTCTGAACTATCCTGCATTAAATTTGTTTGATAATGAAATCAATATTGTAGAAAGTTCAGTTTTTCTCTATTATGTGTGGGGTTTTTTCATTCCTTGCTTGGACAGTTACCCTGTTCTAATTTACCTGGAGCTGGACATACAAAGTGCCTTCCTAATGACTCTTGAAATAGAGCTTGACTAGTGCTCGTATACAACATTTTAATTTTTAACCTTCATGTTTGCATTGCATAAGCATTATAGGTGTATGCAAATATCTGAAGGCTTTTAGAACATACATATGGCTTAAAAACCCAATGCTGCAGAGGTGGGTCCATATGAGACAAGTTGCTTATGACTTGTGTAAAATAAAAGGTCTATTAAACAGGTGAAGAAAGAAAAAGTAGTTCTTGACGTTTCTGTGGATCCCAAGGTGTACCATTTACTGGAACTTCAGGTATCTTTTAGTCTGCAACATGCAGCTTTCCCTCAAACTTCTCCCTTATACTGCCTTTTTTTATACCTTTTGTTCTTATAACGAAGTTAGAACATCCAGTGTAAATGATAATGTATTATGTCTGTGTGTATATTAATATAGAAAAAGGAAAATGAAAATTTGCACTTTTAAAACTAAACAGTAAATACGTATTGCCAATCTCAATTTGCCTGTGAAGTCTAGACATAGAAATAGAATTTTTTTGGTATTTACTTGCATATTTAGTCTTTTAAACATATAGCCAAAACTAAGGAGAACTATTGGACCAACACTAGAAAAGTTGGCAGAAGAAAGAGTGGGAAGAAAAACATGGTTAAAATATTTTTCAGTTAGAGGTATTATTTGACATGGAAATTGCCCTTTAATCTTTTGATAAAGCTATTATTTGCATTGCAGTCACTCTGAGAACTCAAGTAGTTATTTTAGTTTTTGCCATCAGAGGGTACGAGAGATCCTACTTTGGCAAGAAAGACAACAGACATTTGACTGCTGTTGTAAAAGCATGGGTTTTTTTTCAAGGGTGCTATCTTAGAACAAGAAAACTTACACAAAAGAAAGAGGAGGTAAGAAACTGTAACCTTCTGTGAAAAGAGCTTAATGTGGTTTAACAGAAGGCCGTGGAACTTGTAAGACGCTGTTTTTACATGAATTGCCTGCAAATAACTGAATGTTTTCAGTTTCTCTGTTAAACTGCCACAAGAATGGCAGCTGATACATAGAACACCTCTCCTCCACCAGCTTGTGTAACTTGGGTGTAAAAGGTGTATTATTTTTTTTTTGAGAAAAACATAACCTGGAGTATCTTTTTCTGTTAATTGACCTTACTATATCATATGTCACATTATGCTTTTCTCTGTTTAATTTGAATTAGTTCCCATCTACCTTGCTTGCTCTGAGTGAACTGTGATTCCAGCAGAGCCATAGTAGATTAGTTTGGGAAAGGGCACTGTAAGTGGTTCAGCTTGTCTTTCAGTTTGTTTTCTAATCTGATCAATATGTACTTGGGAAGCAAGTGTTGACTGATGATGACGCCTGTTAGTACTGTGTAAGATTGTGACAGGAGCGTGTGTGCAAAGAATGTCTAGAAACGCTTTGTGAAGTAAGATGTCTTCAATACACCTCCCTTTTCAAGTCATCATTTGCAAAAATCAATTCCTTTGTATTACATTTCAATACAAGGGGCTTATAAGAAAGTTGGGGACACAAATTTTTAGCCGGGCCTGTTGCAACAGGACAAGGGGTGACAGTTTTAAACTAAAAGAGAGTAGATTCAGACTAGGTAGAAGGAAGAAACGTTTTACGATGAGGGCGGTGAAACCCTGGCCCAGGTTGCCCAGTGAGGTGGTGGATGCCCCATCCCTGGGAACGTTCCAGGTCAGGTCGGACGGGGCTCTGAGCAACCTGGTCGAGTTGGAGATGTCCCTGCTCGCTTCATGGGGGTTGGATTAGATGACCTATAAAGGTCCCTTCCAACCCAAACTATTCTATGATTCTATAATTTGCATAAATCAATATTGGTTTAATTAAAATGTTTTGCATAAAATGTGCAGATCAGAAGAAAAACTAATCATTCCAACCAAAGCTCAAATGACTTTGTGTCTTCAAAGAAAAATGTTTACTTCATTTCACCCATAAAATAAGTTGCTTTGCATTTCTTCTTGACACTTCATTGTGGAATAATAAAGCTCAAAAATGTATATCATAGAATAGTTACATATTGAGTTTTCATTTTAAGTATTTAGAAGATGTTTTATCATTCTGGAAAAAAATGAGCCAACAAAGAAGCAACTTTTGCAAAGAAAAATAAATCAGTGAACACTTGCAATATGCTTTCTTTTTGCATTTTGGTCTCCAAATTCTGCATAGTAATCCTTACTTCCCAAAGGCAAATAAAGCTGTTCTTTATTCTTCCAAAGCAAGATGTCTCAGGTGAGTTATGTTTAAAGTTCAGTATGTTTGTTATTTGGATACAGTGAGAAGCCAATTAAGAAATACATAATATATGCATAACAGGAGAAATTTCAGAATAGGAGGGAGGTATGGCAGAACATAATGGAAATGAAATCATTATGAAGAAAAATGCTGCTTGGTGATCTTTGGAGTGCAAAAATTTGATCAGCTGGCATTAGTGTAACAGTGTTAGGTCAGCACAATAAAAATTATGCTTGATTCCTCCATACTGAGTGAGAACTTTAATACTGAGTTAAGCTTTGTTTTTAGGCAGGTTTGAATGAGTCTCCTCCTTTTTTATGCTTTAAAAAAAAATTAAAAAGTTAGCAATAATGCTGCAGGAGCTAGTTGTTCTCACTGGAAAAGCAGTGGTTGCTGGTCTGTATCATATCAAAATGGCCAAATGGAAAACCAGGCTCTGGAAGTATCCAACCCATGTGTTTGGTGTGTGAAGTCTTGTCCAGCCAGAGATCTTTTCAGAGAACTACTTCATGAATAGGACACTCTTTTGCACTATTGTTGAATTAGTTCTTGTATTTGAGAAGAAAAAAGACTGGGGAAAAACGGAGGGGGGAGGGCCATGTGAGAAAGTTGGTGTGGATCAGAATCGCCTCAATATTTTGTTGTACATTCTATTTATTGAATTGGTTTTATTTTAGGGAGAATGCTCTCTAGGTCTGTTACTTGTAACAGGGATGTTGTGGTATCACAGAAGGGCTGAGGCTGGCAGGGACCTCTGGGATTCACCTGGTCCAACCCCACTGCTCGAGCAGGGGCACCTG
>JANZLQ010000030.1:3319543-3349015 GCA_026212715.1 Elanus axillaris | reverse complement strand
CTGGGCCTCTCACGGGGCACCGCTGAAAGGAGCCCGGCTCCCTCTTCTCTGTGCCCTCCCTCCAGGTATTTATCTACGTTGATGAGATCCCCCTCAGCCTTCCCTTCTCCAGGCCGAACAGCCCCAGCTCTCCCAGCCTTTCCTCCTAGGAGAGATGCTCCAGTCCCTTCATCGTCTTAGTGGCCCTTGACTGACTACAGATTTATTTAGGGTAGGTTTCTTTTGTAAACACTGACATTCATTTGGTTCGTAACTATGCCTGTGTTACAAGAACGTGTATTTTAAAGACAAGAGGGGGACTGGCTTGCTATTTGCAGTTTTTGTACTGTTGTGCTTTTACCAGAAACATTTATTCAAATGGATCACAAATGTATTGTGTATGAAAAGGCAGTGTCTCTGCCTCTTTTGTCTGGTTGAGGCATTGCTGGTTGGCTGCCTTGTAATGAAAATTGGTAATGTATTTTTTTGATATAAAATTAATATATATTATTTGTCCCTAATATGTATTGAACTACAAAACAGTTACTGAGACAGGCATTATGTTATGCAGGTGTGGGTGCTAGAAATGTATAGCGTACTTCTGCTTTTCTCATGCTAAATAGGAAAGTTTTAGGCATATATTGTGTTTTCAATTACCGTACCAAATCTTTGAGGCCTCTGTTACCATTCCAAATTGTCTCGATGGCTTGATTGTGTGGTAGATTCACAGTGCCCATGGCTGTACTGAAAGCAGCAGCATCATCTAACAGCTTGTGTTGAGGAACTCAGGGCATCTGGAATTTGGATGCAGTTCTCTGTGATTTAATCACACTGGTTTTGTTTCTTTGTTTAGTATCGGTGCATTGGGAATATGGAAATCAGGTATGTTCCAAGGATTAAATTGTTGGTATTTGCACAAGGCTCTGACAGTGGAAAGCATAGAAACGGTGCAGATGTCTTTATTTTTAGACAGTTCAGGGGTTTGGTGCATGTTACTGTATCTTGCACCTTGTGGGTTTTACAAGACAAGCTATGGTAATAGGACAGTCGATAAAAACCATCTTCGTGCTTTTTCTCAAGAAGAAATTGTTCCTTGCATTAAGTGGAGATAAGAGAGATCTGAGGAGGGATCGAGACAATCAAAATGAGAACAAAGCAGTTTCTGCCATTCATCTAAACAAGGTTAAGGCGAAAGGGTGAAGCTTTTGACATAAAAGTAGCTCTGCTCCTGAACTTGGTTGATAAAATGATCTTGCCGGGTCTGTTTCTCTTCCCACTATCTTCTTCTTTTTTTTTTTTTTTTTTTTTTTTCCCCTCCAGAGGGAATATGTTATTTCCTTTATATATACTTATTTATATGTATACACTTCTCCTTTATATATATATTATACACTTTAAAGCCTGTAATTATTGTTGTAAAGGGTAAATGTGGAAGTAATAATTTTGGATATATCAATTACAATGAATACACATCTTGGTGAATGACATATTATTAAATGGTCCACTTTTTTTCATTAACTACTAAGAATAATCTTTTGCAGCTTAGGTCAAATCAAGTGACTAATGAAAAATACTAAATGTGTATAGAGTAAAGCATACTTTTAGTAAAAAAGACAATCTTTGCACAAAATGGAAGTTTTAATTTGCCTTTTGATGACAGACATTTGATTTGAAATTTAGCAACAGAAAAATCACTTAGGAACTTTAAGGCAATTGTTTATTGAGTTGTGTAAGAGAGTTTGAGTCTGAAGTTTATCATGGATAAAGGTGAAATATATGATGTGGATAATGGCTGACCTGTAAGTAAAAAAGTTCAGTGAATCACGCTTAAATGTAGTTAAGCAATAAACTGTATATTACATTTATAGACAATTAATTGCAACTTTCAAAAAGCTGCTTAAACACTGAAGCTTTGATTAAGGTCTGGGTCTAAATGCTCAACTATGCTATTCCTAATAAAGATGCAAGGCAAAACTATATAAAAAGCTGATGTTTTATCTGAACGGTTATCTTCACTGATAACTGGTAATCTTGCATGCTTAAAATACAAATTATAGACATACAGTTATATGTGTTTTGGACATAATCTGCTTTTTAGACTTGGGGGTTCAGCAGCAAGACTGTGAGAGTTACAATGATAATCCCAGAGCTTTCTGAAGTACACTGTCTTCTCTAGCTGGAAATATTTATTTTGATTATTGTGCTTTGGAGAAAGAAATAAAGCGACTGAACTTCCTATTTAAATGCAGGATTAAGTTCTGACTGGCTGACGAGGAAGGAAAGTAGCAGGGAGTGGTTTGGTAGCACAGCGGACGGCTTGAGCGGTGTCTGAGAAGAGAAGCACATCTACTGTCAGGAGCATTGTAAGCAAAGCACACCCCGAAGGCACTAGCTCATTTCTTTCTCTAACTGAATTGTGTATTCTCTACTGCTTTGTAGTCATATCCAGCCTATGCAATCCTTAGCGTCTATCTCTGTTATGATACAAAGAACTGGAGTGTTTGTTTTAGTGGCTTCTTTGACATCAATGAAGTTAAGGTTGATTACCCTAAATTTGCTATACTGAAGGTATAGAGCAGCACAACTCTCTCTGCATAGGTGTTCTTGAGCATCCAGACATTTGTGCATTTTGTAAGATTTTAGTTAGTTAAACCATGTATTTCAGAAAGACAGAGAGTAAGTTCCTCTAGGGAAACCTTAAAATTCCTGACCAGCAGCTCTCAAGAGACTAACTTACCTGACGGTTGGTAGCAGTATGTGTTCCCCCATTTTTTATGCAAGACTAATGATCGTGACCTCTTGGAGCCATTTTTCAGGGAAGTAAAACGCAATCTTATTCATCATTGTTATCACAGGTAGTCAGCTCTTAGGTTCAGAGTTTCAATTTCTATTTAAAACAGGAGGTTGATATTTAAAAAAAAAATAAAATTGCTTTTGTGTCTGTTGTAAGTTGCAGAATTCCTTGACATCAGAAAATGCCTTACCATTGAACTGATGCCTGTTTCCTAGGCAATACTGAGCCACTTCAGGGATGCTGAGAATCTCATGTGAAATTGCCGTTGTCCCAAACTAAGCCAAGAATAAAGTGACATGTTGATACCATTGTAATGATAAGATTAGATTGGAATTAGTTTTGAGACCATAATAAGGATTTGCTTGTAGTTTCTATTTCACATTAAAAACAAACACCAGAGGAGCCACTAACTGGAAGTTACAGGCGCTGAGATATCCCTGTTAAATATGTGAGGCACAAAAAGGAAAAGATTTAAGTCGCAACCAGGGGCAAATTTTTTTGAGTCAGTCATTCTTGTAAAAGATACTTAGGCTGGGAGGGAAAGAGTTGGACCATTGCTGCTTTTCATTGAGCTTCTTTTCCCTTTCTCCTCTTTACCGTCTTTCCATATTTTTACATCTCATCAGTATTACAGTGTTCTCTGAGTTGGCATATGAGGCAGACATGACCGTAAAAAATATTTTACCGCAAGTGGGAAGAAAAGAACAGCCGCTCTGTTACCACCTCTCTTTTTCTAGGAGCTCGTGTTCCTGAAGCTGTTCGAGCCGAGATTCACTAGGTGTCAGCAAAGGAGTCCAGAAAAAAGCTTTTTTCTGAGAATTAAAAAAGGAAGTGACAGTTAAAACTTCAGGCATGTAGCAGAAATCTTAAAGTGTATTAGGTGGGTGTTTTATTTCAAGTTAACCTAACCTAGAAAACCAGTGTCATTGTGCTTTCCATGCCATTAGCACTGTTTTATTTCATGGTAAAACTGCTTACCATACGTAGAAAGCAGTATCTGTGTGTCTAGGGAACAGTGACTGCGTGCTGCGTTTTGGGCAGTAAAGGAGAAAGACGAGGAGTTGGAGAAGTGATCGCTTTGTGAACTTTTCAGAATACCCCGTCTGCTCGGATGGGAGGTGCGCAGTCTGTCGGGAATAACTTTCTCTTCTGTTTCCTGCATGTTATCAGGTTCCATGGTTTCTTCCACGCACAGAAATTCTCTCTCTTTGGGATTTTTTTATTCTACTAATTGATAAAAATTGTCTGTATTTTCTCTGGCTTTTAGATAGCTTCTGCCACAGAAGATAACATCTGCCTTTGCAGTCAAGGCAATTGTGCTTGCCAGCCGTTCAGATGTCACCTACCACTGGCACGCTTCGTTCTGGCTAACACTGGGCTCAACAGTGGGTTTTCATTTTATTCCTTGACAAGCATTATTTGATAGATCAGCCTCCCTCAGAACTTTGCCTTTATTTATTTCCCAATGCCTTTTGGCCTACTCTTCGGAGTGTTTGCAAAGGCTTGCCTTGTCACTCAAACAGTTCGGAACCAAACTCTTCAGGAAAGCCTTTCTATAATCGTCACAAAATTAGCTTTACCTGGAACTACCGTAGCACTAGCCATAGCTTGCACCTGAAGAACAAGCAGCTTCTACTACATGATATGCAATAAAATGTAACAGATACAGTCCACGTGTGGGGTGCATGGTTGCAAACATTTCAGTATATGTTTTTATATGTATATGAAAACTATGGTTTTTAAAGATTTTTAAATACTTGGTATATGATGCGCTCGCAAATAGTTTAGGGGTTTTTTTTCTTTATTTTTTTAAACCAGATGCTTTGGTATCCATGTAGAAGCAATTGCTACATGGCTTAGGGAATTGGAAAGTGGAGCTTATTTCTGTATTTATTCATGGAACTGATTCAGCCACTGTCTAAGCAGGAAGGCTTATATATTGGTTTATTGAAGAGGCTGAAAAGTTCATCCTCTATGTCTGATGAAATTTGTTGAGTTGGAGATGTGTGATGCTATAAGGCAAGAAGTAATGACCTCTGAGGCTGAAGAAGGAGTCCCAGTAAAAATTAGTTGCCCAAATCTACGGCTGTGAAACTGCTGTTTAATATTAAGCTACTGCAAATGCTCATGAGGATGCATCCTCCAAAGAAGTAAAGCACTGAATTTAATTATTATTACCTTCAGATAATTCCTGGTATTTAAGGCTTTAAATTTACTTTTGAAAAGAATTTTGAAGATAGTGCTCCACAAGACTGCTGCAATGTTTAACTTCTGCTGCGTTAGAGGGAACTAACCTATTTCAAAGCTATGGATCATGTAAGGTTTGTTGTTAGTGGACTAATGTACCTAGGACAGAGAATAAATGTTGTCTTTTGCCTTTCCCATATCTGGAACATTTTTCCAGAAACTGAAAAAACCCAAGATGCACTAATTGCTTTGATGGTAGGTCAGTAAAGAAACATACGGGTTTTCTGTTTCCATAAGTTTATCATGATTTAAACTTTTTTAACATGGGAAAAGGAGCATATTATTTATTTTGACAGAAATAATACCTATGCTGAAAATAAGCAACATAGTATGAAAAATTAGTGATGTAATTGTTGAGGATGTAAAAATGATGTGAGCTTCAGTGTCAGTAATACAAGAGAGGGAATCTTCCAGCCTTTAAGCTGTGACTAAGTGGATAAGTGTAGCTCATAAGAAATGTAGGGATTGTTATAAATCCGTGGCATTGGGTGTGCACAGCAGTACGGGAATAAAAAAACCCCACCTGTATCATTTTCAAAAAATAGCTTTCAAATATCCTGAAAGCCACCATAACTGACTGCGCGCTTGCTTGTTCAGAAACATGCTATCAAGAGGTATGTTTTCGTGTTATGTTAGATTTTGATAAAATCAGTTATTTTCGCAGGTTTGGCGTTAGTGTATGGACACTTCCCGTTTTAAACTTAACAAATGAGATCAAGTAGCTATATGTAGCATGTTGCATTATGAGGAGCGGATCCTGCACCCTGTGTAAATCAAGCATACTTGTTTTCAGGCCCCTTCAAATTAATCTCCATGAAACTTAAGGGAGGTGTGATAAAAATCATTAGCAGTCTTGTTTGCAGATCTCTCAAAAGCTGGATAGCACAGTGTTTCTTGTGGCCTAAGGTAGGGTTTTGCTTTGTGAGTTAGACTTTAAATTATGTTGGCACTGTTCTTTAAACAACAAAGGGATTTTTTTTTAAACCTGGCATGGATGCAAGTGCCCTGAATAATAGCAGTGTCAGTGCAGTTGCTTTAAATTTCTATAGTTAGTTAATTTTGGAACACAGTACGAAATAATTTCTCATATTGTAAGAAATGTTCTAGGGGTTATTGTAGAAGTCTGAAATTGATTTTGCTGGCAAATGGAAAACAGGAGCAACAGATTGCAGGTGTAGCATGATTGCTACATGATGTCCACTCAGCTTTCGATGCATAGAAACACTATGGTGTCAGAGGTAAGATCATTAATTATAGAGAAGGTGCAGGAGTACCCAAGCAAGAAAATAGTTGTTGCTGAAACCAGGCACAGCGAGCGAGCCAGCTTTCTCAGGGACAGAGCTAACAAGGGGCTCATGAGTTCTGTTTGTTGCTGTAGGCATTCTGTGAAGCAGTCGGTCTTTAGTTTCAGGAATATGATGACCAGAGGGACATCCCACAAGAATTTTTTTTTTTTTTTTTTGAGGTGAGCAGCCTTCCGTCATCTCTCAGAGGTTTTTGTGCTGTCAAAGGCACCCCGGCTTGGGCTCACGTGTGTAAGTTGGTAGCAGGTAGGCTTTGGAAAAAGAGGGAAAAAGCTTGCTGCAGATAAACTCGTAGCAATAATGAGTCGTAAAGCTTTGACTTGCTTTTGATAACCTTGAGTCTTTTAATTTGTTCAACATTATTTTTGTGTGCAAAATATGTCTTAAACGCTGCATATTCTGACTTCTTGAACTCTTCAAATTTATTTTGCTGCTTTAGCTGAACAGCAATAGCAGAAAATGACAACAGTAGAATAAAATTTGGGTGTTTGTGTTCCAATTGTACATAAAAGCATTTACTGAGGTGAATTGAGAGCATGGTTCAGGCCTCTGCTGCTATTTCTTTGAATTGTGTGTAAAAGAGTTTTACAAACCTAGTTAATTAGGGCAGAACTGTGTTAACATTGCAGATTGCTTCCTTGGCATCCTAAAAGTTTGTTAGCTTAATTTTTATAGACGCCCCCCCCCAAAGAAAAAAAAGGCATCAAAGTCATGCATACCTTTGAATGCAACAGAACTTTCTAGAGAAAGAATGAATTAAAAAAAAAAACCTGCTTGCATTGAAGATACTAGCGTGAAAGGTTTCTTTGAAGTTACTGGTTTTTAAAACCGCTGGGTACATTGTTGTTTTGCATACAGTATGTTTAGTATGAAACGTTATTTTTAAAGCAAAGTGCTAGAGTTCCACATTTCTTTTATTCCTCTTTCTTTATTGACAATGTGCTACAAGAGCCCAAAAGGAAATGTAGTTACAGCTTAAAAAAAAGAAACGTAGAGGATTCTGAATGATTTTGTGGCTGCTATGTAAAAAAAAAAAACGAAAAAAGGCAAACCCCTTGATATGACTGTCTCTTAAATGAGTGCTTGAAAGGCACATGTTGAAGTGTTTTTCAAAAATTAATGTTCTTAATCATAGTATGTTTGAAAATGGATAATATTTACAGTGAGGCTGTATGCAAGCATACATATTGTGTTTTCTGGAGATACATAAAAACAAGCCCAACCTCTGTCTTGAGTAGTCTCTAATCAAGGGATATGTATTTCAGTCAATAAAAAAATATATTATATGGTTTTCAAAAGAGTGTAGTACAGCTGAGTTTCAGCTTATCTTTGAGGGGCATATTATGCTACTGTACAGGCTGATAGGAAATTTTGAAGATGCTAGCAATTTAACTATAGAAAACCTGCAAGACAATTATTCTCTAGCTATTTCCAATGAAAATTAAACATGGCATTAAGAAATGTAAAGTCCAAGTTAGGGCAGTACTTCTGAAAAAGGTTGTATCTGGAATTGACACTAGCTAGAAGCAAAAAACTGCTGGTTTAAGCCATAGTGTCTTGAAGGTTATATGCTAAAAAACACAATTAACAGCAAGAAAGTTGTGTTTTCTTAAAAGAAGAAATACAAGTTCCTTAAGAAGCACTGCATATGATGCCAACACATTGTAAGGAAATACAGAAATTGAATGCAGTTGACCACAGAAGACCTGAGGAATGTTTGAGTAGAAACTGGTTATTTGAGTGAATGCAGGCTACACAGAAAGTCTTAAGCTTGATAGAAATTCTCTGAACTGCCTTGCCTGAGAAAGCAATGTAGGAATTAAATGTATTTCTTTCCAGCTAGTGCCACTTACAAGGGGTGCATAAGCTATAGCCGATAGCAAAATTTATTTGATACTTCATGCAGGATGCTATTTTAGCAGTTGCTGGTATCTTGGCCAAATTTTTACAGTTGAGGATGAAACCGTGGTTTACATGTGTAGTGCAGAGAGTTGTCAGGGCTGTCATGAGCATTTACAGATGATTTAGTCTTCAGCTTTCCTCTGACTTTTCCAATACGCTGACTGGAGATTCTTTATCCACAAAGATTGCTTGTGACTCCTTGAGGGTGAGAAGAAACTCCTTGGGGTCCTGCTTGCTCACGGGGTCCCCTGGCCATGTGCAGGAGGAGAAGGGGAGCAGCTGCAAATGTCGAGAAAGAGAGAATAAAAGAACGGGGAATAAAGCCAAGATTGGCATATGGAAGAGGTAGAGGACAATATAAGTTAAAAGCAGGTGGGAGTAAGGGAGGGATATGAGCTGACTGGGCAATGTGGAGGTTTAAGAGACGAGAGGAGGGAAGAAGATAACTAACAGAGATGAAGCAGGTGGAGAAATGAGTTAACAAAATCAGCGTAGGAGCCTAGAAACAAGAACAGCCTTTTGCAGGAGCTATAGGCTTCTATTGCAAAGCGTGGCTTTGCACCAGTGATTCCTGTATCTTGATACTGATTTATTGGAAGAAGAGTGGTAGTGAGACTTAGCAACTATAAGTATACTCTCCCATATGTTGGCATTACTATGAAATTCCCTGAAGTTAAATGCTGGGTAGTTAGTTACCCTGAAGCCTTTGCTGCTGTTTTGTAGTCTCAATTGGGAGCCAGTAATGAGCTCTGTGCCTCTTTGTTTCTTTTAGACAATCTATCCCTGGCCAGTTTCCCAATTTATTATCATCTGGCTTTACAGTTTTAAGATTTAAAAAAAAAATATTTTAAACATGTTTTATACAAATAATGTATTTATTCTTTCAGTCAAAACTGGTGGGTTTTTTTTTTTTTCCTAGAATTTCTTTTGCTGAAATGGTAGAACCCAAAGCAGTGAAATGACCAAGTGTGAGCATTTAAAATGTTTCTGTGGATATTCCTTTTGTTCCACAGCTGTTGTTTCTATGGAGTAGTCACTGTTGCTATGTATTTTCTTCTCTTTGTGGTTGCCAGAACATGACTAGCTGGGTCAACATGCTTGTGGTGCTAGTAGGGAATAACATAATTGCTGCTTGATTAGAAGAGGTATTTTAGAAACAGCTTTCTGAGTTAGAAAAATCCCTATAATGTTTAAATTTCTCTAGCAATGGCATAATCAAGAGCAATTAACTAAACAAGACAGTTAATTGTGATGAGGTAACAACCTTTATATTGGAAAAAAAGGCAGAGGGGGAAGTAAATCTGAACAGTATTCAATATTGCGATGTCCTGAGCTTTGGCTACTACTCAGTGTGCACTTACGCATATCCATATAAAATCTCGAGAGCAATGAAGCAGTGATCCTTTCATTATTTTAATCAACAGTATACAGTCAGACAGGGTAAGTTGTTACCTGCTCTAGCTGAATAAGCTTGACTAAAAGAACTCCTCACAGTCTGTGTTCTCAAGGGGGCACTCAGATGGACGCACTTTCACCTGAAGGGCCTGCGAACGCCTGACAGCAAGCTTTTGGGAAGTGTTTTGCGTCATGAAACTTTTAACAGTTAATGGGTTGTTTATCACAGATGCAAGAGGAAGAGAAATGAAGAATGTGTCACCGGCAAAAACTGGGACGTTACATCCGCTTCTGACACCTTCTGCATTGTATTCAACCACTGACTTTTGGCCACATATGTTGTCTTTTATCATTCTGAGAAATACTGTATGTAACTTATGAACTAGCAAAAACGAAACGCTTTGCTGCTCACTTTTTGTACAAGTTTTCTTCACAGGCTGCTGAGTTTCGAAGTCGGTCAGATCCCACAGCCTTAGCTGTGCTTGAGCATGAAACCGAGTTTTGTCATCTTGAATATCACACTGACAGAGGAAGAGCCTTAAGAAAATCCCTAACGGAGCCAACACAGAATGTAGGATAGAGGTGAAGCAGCTCAGAGGTGAGAGGAGCTGATTTGCACTGTTGAGTGCAAATCTGACCCCCACGCAGGGACAGTTTCAGCCCATTGCAAGTTCAGGGTTGCCAAGAATTTCCCGTCAGCAGAAAAAATTCACGCTTGCGGCGTTCATTTTAGCGAAGGCTTCTGCAAATACAGATTTGCCTCTGAATTAGTAGAGACCACCATTTCTGAAGAAAGGACATAAAATAAAAATGTAGCACCACAGAGCGGGAAGTAGAGCTTGAAGGGTAAGCGTGTGAGGGAAGACAGTGCTCATAGCCCCGACTGTTTTAGTCATAGAGCAGGAGGAAAACTCAGCTGTTTGCACAAAGTTGAAGTTTTACAGGAGAAATGACTGGCTAAGACCAACTAGGAATAACAGGGTTCTGGAGTATCAGCAAAGGAGTTGAAACAAATGCTCGCTGCCCGCCTTGCCAGTATGTATGCCATCCTGTGCCAAACGTATAGTGAACTCCTGGCCGTACAGTGATCACACTGTACTGACATCACGGGCGTCTGACAATAGTTATTAAACTGTGAATACTCCATATCCACTGTTTATTGTTTTCTCTTTGCTTTGGGCTTAGAAGTTCATTAAAACGCTACAGTGTGACCTTTAGATTTTTGAGAGGTATAATTTGCTACATAACTTCAATATTTTGATAGTTTTTCTCAAATGAGCTCTAAGCTTGGAAGAAGCTATAATATGGACAAGCCTGTTATCGTGATGCACGTGAGCAAATGTGTTGCCAGAAGCAGGTTTAAAAATGTGGTATAGTTTTATGGACCCAGTAAATACACATGGCTTCTAGCTCCTGTAAACCAAGAGACGAGAGAGATTTGTTTATAAAGTTAGAAAATCTGTGAAGATACAGCTTAACTGAAATCCTAATTAAAGAGAGACCCTGTCCATGTATTATAACCAGAATAATTGGACACACTGTGAAAAGAAGTGTATATACTCTAACTATGAAGGCCCCTCAGCGTTAATCAGAAAAACTGAAACCGCCGTCAAGACATGATCATACTTTGATAAAAGTGCGCTTCAGAAAATATTTGAAAAGAACAGAAATGCACAAGGCATGAAAGCAATCCTGAACTGACAATAGAGAAGCCAAAGGAAGGTTAGCAAAAGAATCTTTCACTGTTACCTAAAGTGATCGCCTTTTGGAAACAGCAGTGTCCTGGTGAGAGCGATAATGGCAGGTTTATGTGCCTAATTCAGAGTGATGGTAATTAAAATGGAGACTCACGTACCGTTCTTGATGACAAAAAGATTTTTTCTTTGCACAGCAAAGTCTTCACTTGTGGTTGAGAGAGATAATTTGGGACAACAGCCTTCACACAGCTGGTTTGTGATTTCATCTGTTGGCCATGTGAAGCTACTGTCTTTGGTAGAATTACCTTCAGTACTATTTTTTGTCAGCAATATCTCCATTACTGAATTAGTACTGAACAGAGGGTTTTTTTCTACACATCCCCCCCCCAATCACTAGACATCATCATGTGTGATTTCACTTGCTATCTGTTAGTTTCATACTTGGTGTGTCCTTGCCTGCTGATGAGATTCTACTCCTGCTTCACTTCTATGAACTATGGATATTTCATGTCCACTCAACAGGAAAACAATTCTAAGATCACCTGAACACTGGTGGAAAGTCTTGTCTTCATTCAAATTTCTCTTTTGAAAGGAAAATAGAAGGAGAAGTTGGGGGAAGCAACTGGCATGGAGAGATCATTAGAAGCAGCTTTTCAGAAGAAGAAAAATAGTGTCAAATTCCAGTTTCACAAACATTCAGTCTTCTTGCTGACGTATCCTCATCTTGTGAATGTGATCGAAGACATCACTGATGACGTTTCCTGGTAAGCTGGTGAATGATAGAAAGCTGCTGGATAAAAATAGATTAAAATTAAGTTAATGAATTGGTTCATTTGGATCAGTGAAATTTTGACCTTTGAGTTGAGAGACGCAGCAGTAAAGGGCCTGCTGTGAGTAGAAGATTCAGTACAGTCATGAAGTCAGTTTGATAACTCCATCTTTAAACTTAAGAAACACACAGAACTCCGAAATTGTTGGTAGGGTCAATGCTTGATAGCAAATGTTGCTCAGAATTAATATCACTTGGGCTGAAGGTGAAGTCAGTACAATATTTAACCTTAAAAAAAGAAGATGATTTTGCTTTCTGTTTGGGGACAGAATAAGACAAATAAAGGGCCTTAGTAATGGAAGCAAGGTGAATGTATATTTTGAAATTTGCTACTGCAGATGTAGGGCTAATCCTAAGATAGAATTGACAGCATGGAGGGAAGTCACGCGATAAAGTCAGCTTATGGATGGAGGTGGGACTACTGTATCCTCTGATCTGAGCTAAGCTGCACTTACTCCTAATGGCTGGAAATAAAGCTGAGTGCCAGGGTTGTAAGCAAGTGAGCTTTTCATTTCAACTGATTCTGTAATTTTATGAATGTTCTCTTTATTTTACCTTGTCTTTTTGAAACATAAAGCAAAAGAGACAAGACAAAAATTGTGTACTGTGAATCTGCTACTGAAACTTCATAGTTTCATGTAACTTTAAAAATTTTGTCTATTTATCCTGGGAAGATTTACCAGACAGGAGCTGTGCCTGAGGAATCAGAAGCACGATGTTGATCACCCAAATCAGCATCAGCATTTTGATGTTCCCAAAATCTTTTCCCTGTGAAGCCTTTGTGCAGTGTGAGGAGGTGTACAGTAGCTCTTTTTGATAAAAATGGGTGTACTTTTTTTTGTCTTTAGTAAAAAGTGAAGATAAAAAAATATTATTGTATCACTAGTTACTCAACTTATTTAAATTTCTACAGCTTCTTCATTTGCAGTTATTTAATTTGTACAAACCCCCCAAATTTTTTTTTTAAATTCCTGCTTCAGTGGACTATGTATTTAACAGAGTCAAGAAATTCCTTTGTTGGTAACCATGGGTTAAACGTGTGGGACCAATGTCTGAGGAGCTTGCTGGAAAACGGGTGCCGTGCATCTTTTGTGCTCAACCTATGCGGCAGCAGGCAGACGCAGGGTTCTGTCACTCCCTTTGCTCAGCTCCCTCAGCAGTGTGCTGTACGCTTCTAAGCCCTAATCCTCTGCTGACAGACACAGACCCTGGGCCAAAAGAATAGAAAATCATATATAATGAGGTTGTGGCATAATGTGCGAGGACAAGAGTCTGTAAATAGAACTCCTCCAGCCTTCTTGGGTGTTGCAGTTCCTCCCTCCTGTAAGTTTCTGATAACGTTACGTTGCGTGCATGCATGAATAGGTTGGCAATGGGAAAAAAGCCGTTTTAGGAAGTAGACACTCCTTCCCTATGTCTGTGGTAGAGTATATAAAAAGCATGATACGTATTAAAAGCTGCTCCTTCCCATGCTGCAAGTGTCTTGTTGGTCACTTACTTTCTGCTTGCAAAACCTCTGTGAGATAATAAAGCATTAGTATTGATGAAGATAAAGATGACTTACCTATTTCTCTGCAGTAAAAGCAAGATTAAGATGGTGTGTGAACCCAGATCTTCTGAGTCATCATGCAATATCCCTAGACTCTTGAGCAAATTCATGGTGGCTACAGTTTTGCCAGGTAAGGTGTTATACTACTGCTTATTTAAAAAAAAAAATATCCGTGATTGGTAGTGCAGCTAACACACAAAGATGTCTGGATTTGTTTGTCTTCTTTCCTTTCCTTGAGTCTTAAAAACTTGAACTCCTGGGGACATTTGGTGAAAAATGAAATTATAACCAGGTAAAATATCTACTATTTGCGTGATATTTATATGTAATTAAT
The DNA here is from genome assembly GCA_026212715.1 of Elanus axillaris. Taxonomy (NCBI): domain Eukaryota; kingdom Metazoa; phylum Chordata; class Aves; order Accipitriformes; family Accipitridae; genus Elanus; species Elanus axillaris. Next base: position 3,334,985 of record JANZLQ010000030.1, on the reverse strand, counting down.
CTTCACTGCAGCATTGCTAATTCAGAAACCTACAATGAAGTTGAAGTGATATTTATTTAAAAGTAAATCGTAAGATCATGATGTTCTTCTAACGTGTGATACATTACTGGCCACAGAAGAGGATTGCTGGTGGTATTCTCTAGCAGATCAGTGTTTGATATAAAGAAATCAAAACTCTAGAGATGCTCTCAATTGAAAGAAAATCTTTTTGCCATTGACTCTGGTACATGTAAAAACCTAGTTTCCAACCTAGAGAAAACACTGGAGAAATTTTTCTTAACTACTTCAGGAAACCTTTTCTGTTAGTTTGAGGCTCTTCATCAAAATAGTGTAATGAGTAAATTTCCCTCTAGATCATGCTGTTGAAAATGTGGAGTTCTAACTCTGACGATTGATTTAAGATGTTAGCCTAGTGCCGAGCATTTTACAAGTTAATTTGGGTGTGCTGAGTGATATTAGGTGATAGGTTAAGCAAATGTTTCAACTAGTCAAACTTGCAAGAAAGATCCTCTGTTCTGATGGTAGACAAAGAAATGATTCAGCACGCTGTGAAATAAATAAAGTTTGGCATTTTAAAGAGCATACAGTTGATTGCTTGTGCACATAAATGGCTAAGATATAAAATTTTCTCCATCGTATGAGCTCCTTCAGAACTAGGAAGAAAAGTAGAGAAGAGGCACCCTATTAGTATCCATTGGCACGCTAATAATAGCAATAGAAGTAAGTAGCGGGGATGAGGTTTGGATGCAAAAACTAAATGTTCTTCGCTGCATATCTTGAGATAAGTTGGGCTACGGGAAAAACCAAATCCAAATGCTAAACAACGAGTGTTATCTAACCAACCAAAGGCCCGCTGTGAGTGGGCAAGGGGACATGACAGGTTTCGAATTTGGTGTATTTGAGGCTCTGGAAGGGAAAGTAGTTGGAAATGACAGGATGTCAATTATTGGGATGTCAATAACAGCCCTGTTTAATCAAATAGCCAAGCAGGACTATTTCATATTCCGAAAGAAAACTGTTCGTGGAAGAGATGGGAGGTATAAAAGCAAGTTGGGGCATTATGCAAGTTGAAGAACCTTCACAGACTGTGAAGTAAAAGAAGACTTCAGTGATGTTTATGGCTGTCTCTCACCCGCATGAGTCCTGCTGCAGTGAGGGACTGTAGAGAGGGCAGAGGAATGGAGGAAAGAAAACAAAGGCTTTAGGAAATATTATCTTTAAGAAACGCTGACTGCTTTTAAATTGCATTTGAAGATGCAGAAGTAGTCATTCGGAGGGCAACTTCCTCAGTAGGAATACAACAGAACGTCAAGCCTAGAGTTAGGAGAGTTAGTGTTCTACTCCTTAATATGACTTGTTTAATTTATTCAAACAAAATGCTTAATTTTCTGAAGAAAAAAGTCCTATCATTTATTTAACACCGATAGGAAGCTTCAGAGATCCATTCAAGCAACGTTTTCTAAAGAAGGGAATTGATTCTTTTCCCTTTATTTAAAAATATCTCCGTGATCAAAACAATGTTAAACCTAATTGTGCTTGAAAAAGATGTATTTCAACAATGGTAGGGAAGATTAAAATATGTGATGGATGTGAAAGCAATTTGACTAAAAGTTCTCTAAACTGATAAATTCTAGGCCAATACTGATTTTTTTTTGTTCATTTCCACTTGTCCTTGAAAAACATGAAGTTGCTGTATTAATTCATCACCTAGTTTTGTTCAGATTGATTAGGTAATAACAACTTTGGATCCTACTGGTGCATTATTTAAACCCTCTGTAAATAAGTCATTTGTCTCACTTGAGGACTTCTTCTGGTTTAGGAAGTGCATACTGGCAGAATACAGATCTGTGGGGTTTTTTTTGTTTATTTTTAAAGTCACTTCAAACCACAGGATTTTAATCAGAACTATGATGTTCACAATATCTAGATAGGGTTTAGTTATAGTGTGTTGTGATGATTTACTTTTGGTTGCATGTCACGCAATGAAAGTGGTTCCTCATAGAGTCGTAATAGCAGGATGATTTAGTTCAGCAGGTCAAAGGAAGTTTAAAGCTCTGCTAGTACTTGGTTTCACAGCTGTAAGCTTGGGGAATGAAAATAAGGGACTGAAGATAGGGATTGTTGCTCTGATGGAGCTGGACTTAAAAGCTTCTCCTATAGGCACTTCATGTCTTGCTGCTACAAGCCACATACATGATATAAATAATTCACAGCATTCCCCAGCTTGACAGTAATCCTTTGGCCTTATCTTTTGGAGATCTACTGCAAAACTGAAACACAAACTTCTATTTTATGACCCCATTTGGCTTGCAGAGCCCTGGCATGGATAGAGGAGCAAGTGAACACCGCTCTAGAAACCAGGCCTGCTCAGATATGAGATGATAGTATCACATGCAGAAGTTACTGTAGTTCTACTTTGAGCATAGGTAGAGTAAGATCCTGCAGGTCAGTCATACAGTGATGCCTTTGCTAACAACAGGACACAAGCTTGCTGTTGAGTTTGCAAGACCTCAGAGCTGAGGCTGGCTCTCTCAGAAGTTGGCAGGCTTGCTCTGTTTGAGTTTGTCTTGACGTGCCTGGAGCTTTGCTTTTGAGTTGATTTAGCCGTAATAGCAGTATTTCTTCTGACTTCATAGGTGATTGCAGCCAGTTATTCGACTTTCCTTATCTTCGTATGGTACAACCATAATTGTACGGGGTTGGTAGTAGTAAGTTGTTATTCTGTCTAGAATGAGACATTTATGACTGACGTAATGGTATAGTTTAAAGATATGCAGGGCCTGCCCTGATACCAGAGGCCTTAAGAAGTCGGGGGACCAAGTGCAGCGTAGAGGAGTATAGACAGGTGATGTCAAGACGCGGGGCATAGGCTGGCACTGCATATGGCTACAGACACCTCACCAGTGGTCAGCAAAACCAATGCAGACCTGCAGAGGGCAAAACAGCTTTGAAGGGTAACAAAGAGAACAAAGAAATAACATCTAACATGTAAATGGCAGTTAATAAGACTGTAACATGGGATTGCAGTTCAGTAAAGAAAAAGATGTAAAAAACCCAACAAACTAAACCAGCTTTAGGACCCAGAGAAGCAGAGGAAGGGTGAGCTTAACACCAAAAGAGTGGAAGCTATAAGGGTGTGTGTGGGTGTGTGTGTGTGTTACAATCTCAAGTGATTTCTGAAGCTATGACAGTGTGCTATTGTATTTAACTTCATTGGCAGCACTGATTACGTACAAGTCTGGTTTGGTACACCAAACGACTGGGGGGAAAAACCAACAGGGAGGAAGCAAGGAACTCTGTTCCTTAAAAAGGCTTTGGTTTGAGCAGAATTCTACATATGGGGTTAAAATTCCTTTTCCTCTTACTTTTGGTTCTACTGTCTTTCGTACTGTAAATTGTTCAATGCCATCACTGACTGCTTTTCCACCTTTGAGTGTCTCTGTGAAGATAACTGTTAAAACTCACTGTCAGTGTTCCTGAGGGCTGGAATCCCTTTTCAGCACTCTTGAGTGCTCTTAAGGGAGCAAAAATGTCTTGATAGAAGCACTTTTAAAAGACAGCAGTTCCTCACTGCTCCTTACTTCCAAATACTGTGGAAATATTCTGCTATCAGCCCAGCAGAGCAACCTCGCTTTTTGTGAGATGGTGCTTCGTAACCTTCCAGAGTTTATACTAGTGTGGTTATTAAATATGGGGAAGAACTGAAAGGCTGATGATCCTTTTCTGTAAAAAAAAAAAAAAAAAGCGCCTGTGTGTTTCAGATTACACACACAATATTATTTTTAGAAGATTGAGGCTTCAAGTGACAAACCCCAAAAACTTAGTTCAAAAATCTTGGGCGATATGAATGCCTGTATCTTCTTTACTCCTTGTCCTGCTCTCTGTTTTCTATCCTTTCTTTTACCAAGTCATGTAAAAATGACCTCTGCGCAGGATTGGAAGACTTCTAAGTAAGTGTCAGAAATCTCTTTTGGACCGAGCATACTAACAGCACTGTCTGTCTAGCCACCGCGACGGCGGTGAGTCCCACCGCTGGGCTGTGACCAAGCGCGACGGTCAATCCTTAATTGTATTTACAGTTCAGGACAGACAGTGCAAGGTGGAGAAATACAGGAATTGAAAGGATAGATGTGTAAATGTAACTCAGCTCTGCATTTGAGAAACGTGAAGATATCCCTTGTGCTTTTGAAGTTCTTTGTGACATTGGGCAAATGACCAAGACCAGAAGGGGCACAGATAGTAACTCGCTGTGTATTTCTCATTCCTGCACGCCTGACTCTGCATCCTGGAGTTTCATTTGCTGGAGCGCTCACCCTTGCAGCTGAAAGTGGAAGTCAGCTTGGGAAGGGCAGGCAGTAAAGAAGCACACGAGAATACTAGTGATTCTGGAAATGTTACTTTCAGATATGCAGAAACTATGCTCATAAATTCAGTATAAAATCCTGATAATTTGGATTTAACGCTTGCTTTAACTCTCCTTCACTTAGAAGACAGTAGCTTAATTTTGTTTTGCTTGTAAAACCATAAATTAATTATTTTGAGAAATATTTTAAAATGTTTAAAAATTCTCTATGTATATTCATTCATTAATGGATTTGTCATTAAGTATAGCAAGACCCATATGCTGAGTGGTGAAAAAGTACGAAGGCTGTAGAGAGGTTTTTAAAAATGAAAAAACTGTAAAAATTCACTGATCATAAGTGTTATTTCTTCAGTGAAACATATACTTGGAATTAGACCACAGAAAAGATAGTATTTTGAGATCGTATTGATAAATGAGTCCGTACTTTTCAGGACCAGGGGCTTGTTTTATGTGGCTACATCCTAGTATGTGCAACTGGCTAGAAGGACCTAGCAGAATTTCAATTATTGGGTGGTTTTACAATAAAACTCAACTTTCACATTTTGCTTCAAAAGTTTAAATGTTTTAAACTCTGTATTTTAGTTAATTATTAAATACTATAGCTTTGATACAGGAGTTCCTTCCATTTAAAAAAACCCCAGATAGGTCCTTAGTGAAACTAAAATGCTACCTCTGAAATGAAATACATATCCATCTTTCTGCAGAGTTTTGGATTTGTCTGCTTCATTTGGAGCAATTATCTTACGGCAGAAATGGTTCACTATGTCCTGCAGTAGCCTAGTTTTATTTTTTAAGGTCTTGTTGAGAGTAAGTCTCAACAAAGTCAGTCATCTGTAGAGGAAGTATTTCTAAATGAAGGATCTAATATTGTGTCCTCTAAACTTAAAATGACTTTTCTTTACAGCGATGAGGCTTTGTGTTCATGTTGAGGAAACACCTGAATAGATTTTATAAGGCTTGGTGTTCAGGTGCTTGCTTGTGGCTGTGGTACAATGTGCTATTGGAAAGTTCACGGGTGGAACAACATACGGTGCTTGAAACGGGGTAGGGAATAGCAGCCAGACTTAAATGTATACATTAGCCAAGGCTCTTGTATGTATGCATTTGATAACTTCTGGAGAAAAAAACTTTTAGTGCATGTCTTTGCATTATGCTAATGTTTACAACCTTAATATTCCAAACTGTGAGATGCAAGTTTGGGACCTTCACTGCTCAGTTTTGTGATGAACAGCAGTGGTTGGTGGTAAGTACACGTGGTTGATCCTGATGGGCTCTCCACTGCAGATGGACTCTTAACCTACTATTAATGTGTAATCCCTCTTTCTTTTTTAGACTGTGTAGCCAATCATCCATGTGAACAATTGTCTAGAGTTTACGTCGGTCATTTTGGAAAGTTAGATCTGAGCCCTCAGTGATGAAAGGTGTTTCCTTCCCGCACTAAGGGTGCATCAGGCATTTTGGTACTTGGCTCTTACTTGGGTACTATATAAACCTGACCACCATTAACATTCCTTCTAAATTCAAATTCTGTCTTTTTTTCTTCACTCGACCTGCTCTTCCTGGAACTCACTGGCTGACCAAGCCAAACGTTAGCACCAGACAAATCACAGGGTGAAAAATAGTTATGGTCGCTGTAATGCGAGCACGTACTGGCGACACATTCTGTTGATGTCCCACCTGGAAAAGTAAATACTGAAAAAGTAAAACTCATGCTCCAATAAATACACTTCACTGACAAAATGTATCCACCTGCACACTTGCACATACATGAAGTCACCGTAACACAGAGCAAGTCAAATTATGTGAATTTATTCCAAAAGTGATATGGGATAATTAGAAACTTTTTATGACTTGTAAGTGAGCAGCAAGGGGAAAGCAAGGCTGATCCTCTTTAGAGAGCACAGGGAATGTTTTAATTAAAACAATAAACCTTATAGTATAGATTGGAGATAGCACTTTAACGTACTGCTAATACCTAAGTGTGAAGGCTGCACAATAATTTAGAGGTGGCAGTTTCGATTTAGTATAACTCTTTGCACAAAGAGATAGTGAAGAGAGTGATCAATTATCTAGTGCTGAGGGTTACCAAACAGGGCTGAAGTGACAGCAAAAGGCAATGAATGCACGGTGGAAAAGGCAAGTTTGCAAATTTAAAGGCTTAGATACAAGTACAACGAACTAAGTGAGTAATGGTGTGTGCAGTAACAAAAATCAGATGCTGCTGACATCTGCCTCTTGCTGTTTGGGCTTCTGAACGTTGATGCAGATGCTGAGTGTTTATTTGTAATGATGGCCTCAACTGCCGCTGCGAGGAAGGGAAGGTTTGGGGTAGTTACATTGCTCACTCTTTCTAACATATGCATTAAGCTATCATGAACATCGCTAATTATTAAATCAGTACTGAGATAGGGATTTTTAAAAGCTGGTGATTAGTGCTGTGATTGAGTATCAGATGCAGTGGTTGATTAGGTGCGATGTATGTGAGTGGGTACGTGAGTGGTTATATTAAAAAGATGGGAAATAGCTGCATCGATTCCTTTTTAGTACAGGGTTGTTGAAAACATGCCGTCTGTCTTACAGACTAATCACAGAAAAACCTTCATTGAAGTAGCAGCACAAAAAAAAAAGGCTTAATCTTGCTTACATTACTCTGATGCAGCAAAAAGCAAGTAAAGGGTGGGAGCAAGACTGAGAAATCATACGCACTTTAAATCAAGGCAGAGTGGGAGGAAATAGTTCTCACAAGTTGACTTTACTCTCCAGTAGCCTAATGCTCTTCCTCACATATCGATGTTTTGATTTCATCAGAGCTGGCCTATATTTACTTGTCTTCTGCAAGGTTTCATCTTTTCCCTTTTCAGCATTAGTAGAATATGAAGAAAGCAGCATGACAGGGGTAAAAGCAGTTGGTAGGTATTTATCTTCTAGGAGAGGCATAATGAAATGGTAGAGATTCTAAAGGAGAGAAGCAAGAGTATTTTTGCAAGTTTCCTGCACCAAGAAGGAGGTGTTAAATGAGAGTATATATGCTTTATATGCTCTCACCAGTGGCTGCTGTCGTTACCCCAGAAGAGGGGGGTGGCTGAATTCCTGATGATTCGGGCTATGCAGATTTAGAGACAAAATATGGAGGCTCATGCGGGCGGCTCTGAGAGCTGCACCATCACTTCAGATGGATAGAGGTATAATCAGTTACCTGGAAAGAGCAACCAACAATAAAGAATGAGCATCTTCATTCAGTAGTAATAAAACATACTAAAATGGAAAAGCGCGTTAGGTATTGAAGAAATTGCTTACACAGCTTTAACGGGCACAGTATTGTCTATTGAGTCATATGGAGCTCTGTTTCAGGATTTATTAACCTCAGAGCTTACGTATATCTAGTTCAACAAGCTAACCTAAGTGACTGAAATCCCTCTATAAGCATTAAGCTCCTGATTTAACATTTCTGCTCATAACACAGGTGCATGTTCACACATCCAGAACACCCAGGCTGACTGCTTTGAATATCCTATCTTTGAATCAGAAGTTAAGAAATTCTGCCTCTGTCATTTGGTTGTGTTGTTGAAGCTGAAGAGAAGTACTTCTGTCAGTATTAAGAGTGTCATGCTTTTGACTGCAATGGAGATTATCCTCTTGTATCGCTTCTACACACTAGTGCAGAAGAAAAGTAGCTTTAGCTGAGGCTTAAGCAAAAATCTTTCATTCCCCAAAAGAACAGAGTAGATGTTTAGCTAGACCTTTTAAAAATGACATAGTGACACTTAGCACTTCTCATCTAACACCAAAAATGAGGCATATGTATTTTAAAATGAAACCCAAACACTAGAGTAAGAAATAATAAAAATGTTGTCATTCCCTAATAGACTGTCTATAAACATAAAATAATAGTATTTTAATAATAATAGTAATAAATATTTCTAAATTATGTAGCTGGCAATAAACAGTTAGGGTAAAGTCTGTGCTTTGCACGATTCCTTACGGTTATATTAGCTCTTCAGTGCTGCTATTTCAAGGTGCCTTTTGTCAGAGTGTTGTTTTTATTCATATGCAGATGTGGGAGTCTTGGAACATGTGGCCAACGCAAAAAGGACAGTGATTGGATAAATATCACGTTACAGAGCTAAGTCTAGTGAAGCGATTTCAGTTTGCTGTCAGCTGGATGGCCATTGCTTACATCTACATACTTAATTTCCAAGGATGAAGTACTTGCTTAAAATCTCCTTTTTTTTTTTCTTTTGCCACCACTGATAATGACACTGATAATAAAGCAAACTTTTAAAATAGCGAACAAAGCAAGAGTGTAAACTGAAATTAGGCAGCTGTAGATGGGTAATGAATGTTGCTTAATTTTGTGAGGGTAAAGTTTGAGAAGTTGGAAGTCGGGTGCGTTAACAGCAAGAAACGTGACTCTTGCCCGGTCTCAAGCAGAAGCTGCGTTCGTGGTCTCCAAGTATGTGGTTTGGTGCTGAGATAGCATGAACGAGCACTGTGATCCAAATATCCAGCTTTTTCATGACAGAAGATCTTGAATCTGGTTTAAAGTCATACTTATCAGTGGGACGTTTTAAGTATTTTCTGTGGCACTCTCCTGTAAAAAGTAGATTGTTACCTTATAATTTTTCTGGTAGACTTTGACAAAGTTTCTCTTTCTAGGAAGCTGGAGGGAAACTGGGAGAGCATTACTGAATTGTCAACACTGAAAACATCCCAGTGGGATTATAATCCTGGCTGCCAGGCCCTGCCATGACCCGCCCTGGGGAGCGCCCGGCATTCCCGCTCCCAGGCAGCCACCGGACCCTGCAGCGCCTTGAGACTGGGAAACACAGGATCTGCTGGCGTAGGCAAGCCCTGGCCCAGCAGGGCCATCACTTGCCCTTCAAGGTGCTCACTAGGAGCGCGGCTTCTGAATCAGACCGTCAACTAGTTGGTAGCGTTAAGTGGTTGTGTTGAGTCGCTTTAGTAGCACGAAGCTCTCCGACTGTTTGGAATTTGACTTTCTTTTCCCCCCGTTGATAATTCAGTATGCCAGGTTGCAGTTCTCTGTTGAGATCTACTTGCATTTAACCTGAGGCTGAGAAATCTCAAAGAATTAGCTGTGCTTTTGACTGCATTACTGTAACTGAGAAAAGCACCATATTCACATGAACATGTTGACTAATCACAGACTCCAGGTAATGGATCATAACTTGCACGATAGTATTGTTGGCTGGTTTCGTGTGTGTGTGTTTTAAACTTCACATTAGTTTGTACTGGGAATTTACACCTTTTATTAGAGTTATTGGATTTTGACAGTATTTAAAAGAAAATGCCCGCAGGTTATGAGTAATACGGTTGAGGAAGGCTGAATTCATATTATATTCTTCTGGGACTCTGTATCAAGAGAGCTTTTGCTGAATATGAAAAAAAAGTCATTTCACATAGTAAGGCTGGCACCAAGCCCAGTTTCTTTATGGAGGTGAGATAAGTGAAAATCAAAATACAGATATATTTAGTTGATCACATAGCTTTTTTTTCTCCTCCCCCCCCTTTCTTTTTTCTATATATCAGCTGTTATTAAAGATAATTCCAGTCCCTTTACTAAACCAGATTTTATTTGAAGGAAAAGTGGTCTCTGCTCCAGTGAGCAATTTGGTATTCTAAAATGGCTTTCTCTGAAGTGTTTATTGAAATGGAGAAATTATTCCCCATATTCTCTCCATTTGGAATGGAAAGCTACTCTAATACAGTGAATGACCCAAGGAAATGAAGAGTGCAGAGCAAAACAGTTTTTGATGAAAGTGTGGGAGAGACAGGCACCGGAGACAGGCAGTAGAATCATTTGAGGAAATGGGAACAAGAAGCGAAAGTGTATGAAAAGATAGAAACGACCACATTTTTCATTGGCAGAGTAATGGTGACAATTTGAAAAGTTGTTTAGGCCAGTGACGTGCAACACTTTGGGCACTTGTGTGTTGAACTTTCTGTGGATCAACTCCTTGGAGAGAGTGGTTCCTCCACTTCTTGAGAAGCTTAACTGTAGGGGAGTGAGTCTTGAAATGTGCTGGGTGAGTTCAGGAGAAGAACTTATGAACGGCGAAGTACTATTAATATGATATTTTGAGATTTGTGATATTTCCAGATATCGCCTTCTTTATTAAGAAAAATGCTTAATCTTACACCAAATGTGAGATTTCCTGATTTTTTAGCTTGAAGTTGGGAACATGACTAGGTGACCAAGGTCTCCTTGAACTGCTGACGTGCCGGACAAGAGTGGGGATTCTGCCCTAACAATATGCTCTACTCAGTCTATTTGCTATCAACAGTATTCCTGTCCTGTGGCAAAGGATCATTTGCAGTGTGTGGAGTGCTTCATGAAAGACAGAGCTGTAGGCTCAGGAACATTATCATCTTGGGGACTTTCTCCATATTGCTTTTCTGCCAAGACTAAACTGGGAGCAACAAGGGATAGGTACAGGTTTTGGAGGTCTCTAATAAACACCATTTTGCACTCCTACTCAGTATCCTGGGAAAGCTGAAACATTGTGAGATACTGGTGAGAGAATCTTCCCCCATCACCACCTTCAGGAGGGAAATCAAATAGCTTGATAGACATCTTTCCTTTTTCCTTTCAAGAAATTTAGCTGTAAGACAAACAGGCTAATGAATAACAACTAAATACTTTGTTCCCAAAGTATGTCTATGGTTATTTAAAATCCTTCTCTATGGGTCAGCTGCAAGGCAAGCTCTCACTCGAAACTTTGCTATTGCCAGGTCCCATATCCTCTGACGGGCGCTACCTTTCACCCAAGGTTTCCCTTGGACCAAGAGGTAGCCGGTCACTCGTGCTCAGCTAGCTGCTGCCGTTTGAGCTCTGTTCATCACCCTCCGGCTACGGCCGGCGCTCGCCTAGCTGCTCAGACAGCCTTCGAACGCCCGTTCTTCAGTTGTTCTGTGTTACTAACACCTGCTGTAGCGTACAAGATCACGTACAATCCCTGATAAGCTGCTCCTGCCAAAAAAAACGCACCTGAAAGAAGCCTCAGCTCCTCCAAACCACCTCTCTTAAACAGGCTGCTTTTCAGTTTGATTTTTTGTTTTCCATGTCTGCAAGCTATGTTATAGATTAGGGCAAATACGAATCCTAGGCATATTTGGGCAGACTTAATTAGCTCAGGTGTTCATGTATCTTTAAAATGATAAAGGTTAGTGACAACTTGCTTTAATTAAACTTTTTAAAGCTGAAATCTCCTCACATATCGCAAACAAAACTCTAATTGCATGTTTCAGACATGCTCATTAGTCTTACTCATTTCCCTTTCAGGTCATCCCGACCCCCTCAGCTGATTTCCTTCCTTCTTCCTGGGGCTCTGCATATGACTGTTACTCATCGCAGGCCTCTCTCACCAGGCTTATATATGGAGTTTTTGAATATTTCTCAGGGAAACAAGGCCATTTCTAAGCTTTCAAGACGAGTGATGTAGCAATGGATGCTTATGAGGTGTGATCATCACTTTTAGAACAAGAGCGTATCCTGTTTGGTGGAAAAAGTTTAAAAAGAAAAACAATATGGTAGGGATATAGGGAAGGGCTTGCTTTTAGTGGTAGGTTAATGGAGGTAAAAGCTATTTGAGAAGTAGGGCTGCTCAGCATGACATCAGACACTGGCTTTTGTCTTCATGGAAATTAAGTGTATTGTTATTTGCAATTTTGCAGGATAAGAATGGCTTATTAATCACTCTTTTTTTTTCCCCTGAAATAAGACCTGACTATTGCTACCTTGACCTCTTTTTTCAGTGGCATATATTACTGAAAATGTATGGGTTACAATAGCTGTATGTTTTGCCTAATGTAAAGGGCAATGGAAGGAGCATGTAAGACAGTTTATAAATATTATACTGCTGTCGGCATGATGCTAACAATACTTAAGAGATAATAGGGTTGTTCTTTCATGTTTAAGTCCATAGGCATATTATATCTGGTTAAGGGTGGTGCTTTCATTATTTCATTGATTTAAGCATTATCTGGAGAATAAATTGCATTAGGAATGACTTCAGGTGTAGAAAAAAGGCATTATTAAACTTGACTGGGAGAGATGTTTCTTTAGAAATGCAAAATGATTTTTTTTAAAAAAAAAAAAAAAAAAAAAAGACGCCTGGGAGATGTCTCAGAATAGTAGGGAAAAACTAGGGAAAGATGGAAAACTTTGTTGTCCATGGGAAATAATTAAGCCAAAAGTCGTAAGGAAAATTGTGATAAAAAAAAAGTATTAATCCTTTAGATTTTGACAGGTTTTAATGAAATTGGGACTGCATCCACGATTGTTATGCATGACTAGCATCAGTGACGCACGGTTAGCTGCATATCATGTCTAAACTATAAACTGTTAATAAGGTTATTGAGGACAACCAGGAAAATTTAAGTAACCTCAAGTGCGTTTACGTGTCTGTGTCTCAAGGCTCAGTGGAAGTTATCTGAAGGCAGCTGTGTCCTCGTGCCCTCTTTTTCAGTCAGTATCTTGTTGTTCACTGTCACAGTGACAAATGAAAACATTTCATGGCAGCAACTGTCAAAAGCCCTCTGCGAGCCCTGCGTTTTCTTTCTCTTTCTCAGTCAACAGCTGCCGTGAAATATGACTTCGTATCAGTAAGCTACAACTCTGTGATCAAATGGGCTAGCTGTTAGTCACTGGCTGGTGGCCATTTAAATGGTGAGTGATGGGCTTTAGGTGGCCATTTTTCACTGAAAGAGGAAATAAGTCTCTCTTTATAGGCTACCTCATACCACAAACATGGAATATTTATCTGTGACATAAGAGCCTATTCAAAGGGTGCAGTGTCACACTCGCTATAAATGGATGTGCTGGCTGATACGTAAGAAGGTGCTTGGCCTGCGTCCTGCCGGCTACGAACTTTCCAGCAACTTTGTCTCTCCTGGCATCCATGTTACTTAGAAAAGGAATGGATGCACATTTATTACGGTGGACGGTACTTGTCTTAGTAATTAGTAGCTGCCTGCCGTCCAAGTGGGTTTTCTTCTATTTCTTCCACCGATCCTCAATCTCCTCTTGCCTGGCTATACAGGACCTGCCTTTGATGGAAAATGAGTTAACGCATTTCTGGCGGTAAGCAGGCAGCGCTGCTGGGTGGGAAGTACAAATCTGGAGTGGGGCATAAAATTCTTCAGGAAATGAAAGGTGCGTGCCCAGCATTAGTGCTGGCCTTAGTACATAAAAGAAATCACAGATATAACTTCCTGGGAAGTGAATTTGTATGTTGTCCGGAGCTTGAAATAAGAGATTAGTCTGTGATATAACATGAAGAGATAAAGACGACATCTGGAAATTATCCAACTCATCTTTTTTGTAATATCACTACTTTCTCCTGATGAATAACCAGTGAAAATCCATGTATGTTGTATTTTCTTGATGGTCACTGAAGTGAAGAGAGTAAATGAATGGAAAGTAATTTGATATCAGTCGGTGTTGCAGAAATAGATTAGGTTGTTATTGATCATCCACTCTCAAGGCTAAGAAGTTTTCAAGTAGAATTCAGCCTGTCAGATTTGTCCCTCTGCTCTCCCTCACTAGTTCCTGTCCCTTGTCATGGAAAAGAGTTGAATATTATGATAGCAGGTGGGTTTTTTTTTTTAGTTTTAGGAAGATAACTGTAAAAGAGAGAGTGGATATTTTGATAATAAGACAAAATAAATCTAGTAGTAGTTCTCTGCCCTTCAAATGATCTATTTATTTATTTATTTATTTATTTATTTACCTGTAGGTGTATTTGCAGTATGTAGTACTTGCCAAAAGCTGATTTCTGGAAAATCAACTCAACATAACACTTTGACTAATTGAATCCTACCTGACCTTGTTTTGATGGCAGAGATTTTGACTCAAGGCTTGGAGTTTTCATGTCAGTATTTACATCACTTTGGTATTTCTTGTGTACAGCAGCGTTGGGACCTTGTTCGTGATTGTATCATCTCACAAAGAAGTCCATCTTTTCTTTCATATTTCACTCTGCCCTTGTTAATGGGAAGGGGATTTTCTAGCCAAACTATCAAACCAAAATTTTACAGTTGGATAATTTTACTCAATCTTCAAAACTTCTATAAGGATATCCTGTATATAAGCTTAACATTATCTCCTTCCCTCATATCTTCCATTAACCCCCAAAGGAAAGCTGCTGCTGACCCAGTACAGTCCAGCACGCTAGTTTTAGCCACTTTGAAGTAAACTCAAAACCTGCAAGTTTCAGGCTCTAACCCTTGTGAAAAATGAACACAATCGATGTTATTTTTGCCTTTGCTCATGTATAATTTAGGCAGGTATAATTTCTACAAACCTTTGTCTTTCAGAGTGTATTAGTCCTACGATACTGTGCTAAAGCCATCTCAAAAGTAACAGTGCATGTGGGTCGGCACAGAGCTCCAGCTGATCGTCACAGCCAGAATGGCAGCAGACAAACCAGTGTCACCTGGAGTTCTGCCCTACCTCTGCAGTCTGTAGGATGGGGGGGTTCTTCAAACTTGACTAAATCATCAGACCTTACAGTCGGTCCTCAAGAGCCCCAGTGCCTTCGTGGACACTGACCGCAAACTCTAGAGACAGTAAGTCCTGCATATTTGTGCAAATTGATAAAGACGGTGCTTAGTCATATTGCCAGGTTGAGCCTAGATAAGAGAGAAAAGAAGTCTCTGGTGGATAAATCATGATGCTACTGCAGGATATAAACCCCTTCAGTGTTCATTCAGGCTGGGAATGGGATTTGTGGAATGAAAAATGCAATGCTTACCTTGGTATTAGAATAGTTAGAAAAGCTTGAACCAGGCCCTGGAGCTACACAAACCATTTCTGAAGACTTTTTTATTGTGTGTCAAAGAGGTAAACTGACTCGCGTCTCTTGGCCTTTTCCATCTGGGAAGATGAACTTCTCATTGCCATTGCTGACATTCCTTCTCACTCGTTCAAGGAGAGATATCTTCGCTTTCAGTGAAAAAAAGGCTTGATGCCTTTCGCTCACATTTAAAGTAGGGAAAGTGTGGGGAGGATCCCCGACATAGGTTCGGGCCTGAGAAGGCGGAGGAAGAAATGCAGCC
>JANZLQ010000030.1:3260713-3319443 GCA_026212715.1 Elanus axillaris | reverse complement strand
GCTAACTGAAACATCCCTTCCTGATACAAGGGATCACTAGACCCATGCCCTTTGTCTGCAATCCAATCCCCAACAGGAAAGGGGCACAAGGGAAGAGAAATAAGGAGGGGGGCGTACGAACTGATCTTTACAACTGAAAGTCAAAATTGTAAGTTCAGTAACATTTTGACATTCCTTCAAGCTCTAGTCTGGTTTGTGTACCAGTGTATGTTTTAAGTCATATACTTGACCACATATATGCAAGTTGCAGAACTCATTGAATTTTTATTCAATAGTGTTGCCTGGACTGACCCAGCAGAGAGCTTTCACAGAGAGCTTTCACTTAGCAGAAGTCTTGGGAGGAAGGGAAGACTATTGCATCTGTCTTTCATCTGAAATTCATCTGGTCAAACTACAGACTCTTTGTGTATTGAGCCTGGTCTAAGCTGCCTGTTTCAGTCATACTTTTAACCATACCATAACTCCATGGCTTAAATGCAAGCAGCTAACTACACGTGCAACAAAGACCTTCTTCAGGTAAGTCAGTTTGAGACACATTCTTAAAGTTACACATTACATCGTGGTTAACTTTGTTATGCTTTTGGGTGTTTAAGCCTGCCTTGCCGACGCACCGCACGAGGCACCAGTCTTGGACTTTTTAGTGTTGCTTGGCCTTAGGAAGACAGTATGTGTGACATGAATCTGAATAAGAAATGAAGTCACCTGCTTGCACGATCTGGGTGTGTGTAGTACTCAGTGATGCAGGTGTAGAAATTTCTGTTCTAGTCAGTTTTTGGATAAGATATGGAGAGTAGCATACTGTGCCATGAAATGCATTAAACAAATGTTGATCTTCAAGGTGAATATGTATGAAGGAATTTTTCATTGTTCCTGCGTGTGATGTTAGCATATGTGTTAGTTGTGAAGCCTCTGTAAGTCTTCAGCATATGCTAATTGCAGCCAGGCCCTATGTTTTATTAGGAATAATTTATTTTCATCAGCTTGGGATAATGGATGCCAAACCGCTACATGAAAATTCTTAACAATTTAAATTTGTTCCATTGATTCTTAGTCAAATCCCCAGCCTTTAGTTTCAAGTATTGAGATGCCAGTCTGTGGCAGCAAATCACTTTAAAAATGCCTTTGCCAGACATAAAAATTTTTGTTATTAGCTAATTAATTATGTTTTAAGCAAATGTATTATTTACTAGCATGTGAAATTATAGTTCTTACGGTAGCTACTTTTAAATCCCGTCACAGGTGGTGATGAATGAATGGAAGATAACAAATATGGTAACTGTATTGCAGCAGAGGCAGTGCAGGGAAAGGAATTGGAGGAATTCAGTATAATATCAGAAGGAAGAACAAGGAAAAAGAGAAACAGTAGCAAACTGATTATATACACAGAAATGTAGGTTGTACGAGACTAATCTGTTATCTGTTGAAATGTAACTGATTGTATGGAGGATATAACCGATTATCTGGAGGAAAGAAATGTGGTAGATCCGAATCACAAAGATTTCAATCACTCCTATCATATGCTATCACAAAGCAAAAGTGTTAGTTCAAGTTCGATGACATGAAGACTGTTAGGAAACTTGTTTTAGTGGGTGCAGGTGAGAAGATGTGCTATCCACTGAAAAGAGAGTGTGGCAGATTTGAACATGACTTACAAGCAGAATTCTTTAAGAACTGCAGGCTGGGCATACAAGGCAGAAAAAGAAAATTAGAAATGGGTTAACCAAACTTGTTGATTCAATACAGTTAGAAAGCTCATGTATAAAGAAAGGCTCTGGATTTTAGACACGATGAATTGGATGGTTTTGGGGAACAGGGTATTAGAAATGAGGTGAAACGGAATAGTATGAAATCCAAGGTCATTCATATGGAGACAAGGAGAAGTTTTACTAGAAGCAGGAAGCTTATAATTTGGAAATAACTAAAGGCATAAAAATCTGTGTGCATGTATTCCATTACCTATTGAGTCTGAACTGTCCATGTGATCTGTCTTTGCAAAATGTAATTGTGACCTTAGGTTATATCAAGAAAGTTGTTTCCAGGAGAAATGGTGAAGTATTAATGACACTCTGTAAGGCACTGGCAGGAGACTTCATCTGGAATACTGAAAAAGTGAATTAAAATTGGAACAGGTTCAGGAAAGGTTTAGAGGGATGGAGAACCTGAAGATATGGTTATGCTTCTGTCATTTGTGAATGTGGCTTTGGTAGGTACGTGCTAGTTAGTGCAAATCTTCATGTCAGAGGTAAGCATTCTAGAAGCATCTCAGGATAAGAAAATAGCCCACGTGTTAATTCTGTTTCTGAGACAGCTTTACAGCCCCCACTGATCTGTGTGACCATGAATAATTTTAGTCTGGAAACCGAAAATGGTTACCTACCAGCTATTTGAGTGGATGGATTCATGAAATTCTTTCTGGTAAGAGAAAAAGAGGTAAATGCTGAATCACTTTTAAGACTAAACCTGATCAGTTAATGAATGAAAAGAATTCTCATGTTTTGCCTTGACAACAGAGAATTACACTTACTGGACCAGAAGGTACTTCTCATTCCGTTGTTTGTGGTTTGTAGGATAGTAATTTGGCTGCATGGATGCCCCAGATAGTAAAATCACTAGAGAGAGAGAGAGAGAGAGGAGAAAGATTCTCTTTATCTCTGTGGGTAGTCAACTCTTACGCTGTACGCAAGATGCAAAGATACTACGCTAATCTTGTCAGCTGCACTTTAGAAATGCAGTTTTACATGGTCTGGCAATTTCAAAGCTTAGCTTCGAAATATTGCAATAGAATATCTTGCTGAGTCTCCAGTGGGATGCTTTTCATAATGATTCTGTAATCGTTGCGGACTTTAACCAGGATGACGCTGAAACAAAATAATCCCTCTAAGGTCAAGAACAGAAACAAACTTCAAATACTGTTCCACTGTTTCTGAGAAACAGAATGCACCATTGCATAATAAAAGAAGAAAAATAAGGCTACATTTGGCATAGAGGCTGTTAAATACATGCACCCGAGAGTGCACTCTATTTTGAGAGATCATGAGCATCTTCAGGTTCTACCGTTGTAAAATTCGGCATAATTTTCTGTTTTTCTTGCCCAGCTTTTAAGTTTTGATCCTCAGTGGTTCCTGTCATAGCTGAAAAAGATCCATACAGACCCTATCACTTAGGCAACTGCTTATGCTAGCTTTATCTTCAGTCGGTCAGCTCTGGTGATTTGGACTCAATCAACAAATTCTCATCTTCACCTACTTCTGATGGAAAAAAGATCATCAACAATATGAGCTAGAGTAGCCACGTTCACAATGTAGATTCTACACTACTTCAGATATATGAGGTTGCGGGTAAATTTAGTTAGACTTAAGCTAATTAAAAGGGGGTGGGTAGGTAAATAAAGTGCTGAAAACAGTTTTATTTTCCATGATAACAGACACAATGCAGCCTCTGAGAATATCATACTGAAAAAAGAACAAAACACAAAAAAGACAAAAACTGAGCAGCCAGGATGAGGATACTGCTATAGCAATAACCTCCTTGACATTTTTATTAATCTTGTCAGCTTGAATCATAGAACTATAATTGTATTACAATTCTATGATAATTAAAAAAAAGGTCTTTTTGTTTGAACTTCGCAAAGATTTGCAGGCGTGACAGTGTAATTCAAGAAATCATAGTGAGTTTTGCTCTCTCGCTTGCTGCTTCACAATATACAGTGGCAGAACATGGTTTTGTCAAACATACAGGATGTTTGTCTGGGAGCCACCCAAACTCTGGAGTCCAGCGACGTCCTTCTTCATTTCGTCTCACAGCATCTTGTATTTGGAGAAGAAACAAAGTGGTCTTTTTTTCTTTTTTTCTTTTTTTTTCTTTTCTCAAATACAGCTGAAATATCTTTTCACAAATGTTTTAATGAGCGTAAGTGGTATCCGAGTTCCCGCAGAGCGGCACAGCGGGCGGGTTTCACTGACAGTTGTTCGCACAAGCAGAGTGCTGAGACGAAGAGGAGGCCCTGCCTCTGGAGGCACTGGAACGCTACCTGCGCCGTCCGTGACGCATTCCTCCTTTTGTCTGACCTCTTCTCTTCCAGTGCTTCCAACGTGTTCAAACCCTGCCTCTTCGTACTGCCCAGATTTCACGTGTCGCGTGATATTCTCACATCTACACTCCATTTCTTCACAAGCTATCTTCACTCTTACTCATTTTCTTGTCCTGCTTTACAGTTGGCTGAACTCACGATGGAAACCCCTTTTTAACTCGTCCCCATCACCTTTAGATTCATTGCTATTCCTCCTGTTCATCCTTGCGAGCTCCCCTAACCTTTTCACAGAGCTTTAGCGCTTTCCTTCATGCTGAAGCATCATGTGTCTTATTTTGGCTTGAGCAGTGCATCGCTGAGAGGGACGGGTAACCTGCTAAAATGCATCTGATGCAGACAGAAATTTTGCAACGTGTGTTTTTTAAAGTTCAACAGAATGAACAAGGTTGGCAAAGCTGCAAGCAACCAAAGACTGATACTTTTCTTAATAATACCATATTCCAGTTGTGACCAAAACATTCATTATGAGGTTGGACACTGTACTTCAGCAGTAGTCTATGTAAAAATTAGTTAACCGTATAGCTGAAATTCACCGACTGGCATCTCTAATTGATTCCCAAATGCTTTCTTAAAGGCTTTCTTGTACTTGAGAAGCAGAGCTTTTTTTGTGGATGCTAGAAGGAGATTCTCCACAGATGTATCAGTCTTAATCAGCAGCGATGAGATCAGCGATCATGCAGATACCCACTGGAGAGATCTGAGAGCAAACACATTGTGGTTAGGGCATTTCTGTCATACTGAAGAGGCTGGATATTGCTGCTGGTTTTAGCTTCAGTCTGCAGTACATTTTTTCTTTGGCTAAGACACAGTAAGTGACTGAGTACCTACTTCTAACTTATTAAATAAATGACCTACAATGAGCTAAACTTAACAGTATTTTTGTTAGGAAAGGTCACCCAGTCTGTTATGAGGAGCTAACTGAAAATAATAACTTCCTTAGTTATAACCGGTTTGACCTTTCCATTTTTCTCTCCATAACTACAGTTGCAAACAAATAAAATTTTAGCCAAAGAACATTCAGGTGCTGATCCCTCTTGTGATAAAACCGCTCTTCTTAGGAAATGAGACACTGATAGTTTTCCACATTGAATTTCATTTTGACATTGAAGGAATTAGAGGGGTGAAAGACTAGCCTGGGGCTTACTAGAGGAGAAGTAACTGTCCTTTTCTAAGAATTATTAGCATGTTAACCTTAAGACTGCACGGTAATACTGTGTTCACCAATAACACTTCAGTTAGAAATTTAGTTCTGGCAATGTCTGTGCCTTCACCCTTAGCACACCGAGCTGGAAGCGAGAGGTGGTGGAGGTGTTTCTACCTTGCTGGCAACCTAGAGATGGAGGTTCTGTTGGGAGTGAAGGAAGCAGGATCACATTTCCATGCATAAACACTTTTGGTTCTGGTTCTGTATCTATGTCTTTGGTCAGTTTTATCTGGTTTTTAGCTGTTCTTTATCTGCTGGCTGAAAAAATAATGGTATTGCTCCATTTCCTAAATGTAACCGCTTGTAAGCCTTTACCCTTTTATTACTGTAATTATTTGTGCATTACATACTGCTATATTGATAGCTGACTTTGTGTCTGATGTGTGATGTATTTTAATAAAAGCTGAAAGATTACTTGAAGATATGAATTGTGGATGGTTTTGGAATGGTTTACAGTTGTTTCAAATTAAAAATTACGAGAAATTGTTGACAAATGCTTATATTGATACCTATCTTACAATTGCAAAGCAATGCATTTATTTGATGCCTGTCTTACGAGAGCTGAAGTGCATTTCAGGTGAATTTATTATCTTTTTCTTGAGCATCCCTTATTATAAGTTAATGTCATTTCGTACAAAAAGATTAGACGTAACAGCTGCTGAAACTGGTTTGATTTTAAATCTTTAGGGCCATTTTTTATTTGGGGTCATTCTTTTATTTGGAGCCATTCTTTAAAGAAGGCATTCTTTTTCTTCTTTTTTAATTGCTTCCGCCCCTGGCATATAAGCCTCATTTTAAAAGGGAAACTGTAAGGGGAACTTACTTTTCCGGCTCTGAAATGGCTTTCTCAGCCAAGGAAGAAAGCTGAATTGCTGTTACCTTGATTGTATTCCTAACAGTATTTGATCTCATGTGATTCTTCAAGTACTTTGTAAATCAGATTCCTAGGGATGGTGTCCTGAACTACATTTCGAACAGTGGGGATAAAAATAGGTAATTGTTTTGCAAAAAAGAAATGATGAAGAAGGCTTTTTACGAGCATTGAGAGTGAAAGGGATTTATTAGTGATCATTACTGACTGGCCCTGCCGAGATAAAGAGTATAGAAACCCTTTATTACCCACTAATTTTGTGACTTGATTTTACATCCTAAAAATGTCTTTTTTACTTTTACACTGCTGAAGAACAAATTCTAGGCATTCAGTCGCAAGATGCCCAGGCACTGTATACATCAACAGATAGTTCTTTAACCTCCAACAGAACAACATGATTATATTAAAATTCTCATCACTACACAGAAATAGAAGAAAAAGCAAAAAAGAAACTAATTTCGCTGATCAAAAAGGCAAGACTCCCTGAGGCAAGAGCTTTTTGGTTCTCCACATTTGCTTAATAATAGCCTTTTATGATCATTTGAAAATAGGAGGCGGCTCTTCTGAAAGATTGGTCCAACCTTGGGTTGCTATTGAAGAGAGTAATATGGAAAACCAGTAGCTAACTGTCTTGTAGAGTTTAGTATTTCTATACTCAATAAATGCACAGTCCAGTCCTATGGTATGCCAAATAAGTATTTTCTGCAGGCTTAAAAATACTGATCGTATAAATTCAGAAACATTAAAAATGCATCTACTTCGCAACTATGCCTGCATAACTTAATGGACAGGAAACATATCATCTTTGCTTTACTTAGGATGCGTTTGGTTGCAGCTATCGTTTGGGTCTTTGGTGGAAAAAGGGTGGTGCAGTACTTAGCTGCAGTGAAGAGCAATGGGATGTTCTTGTATAACCTAGTGCTTTAATTTCCTTATTTAATTCATTATTTCTGAGTGATATCAAAGCGTAAATGACTGGTTAGTTTCTACCTAGAAAAGGGAACTTACCCACTGAACGGGCTGTTTTTAATAAACCCTTTCTTTTAAAGATTTCCTTTATAATCTAGTGGGTACTTCAGTGTTGCTTTGGTGTCCAAGGCCCAAAAGGTGTTTTGGGTTTTTTTTTCCTATCGTGCTGCCTCAGGGCTTTACGACAAAAATTAAACCAGTAAGTACTATTGCACTAAATCAGTTTTAAATGTCCGTGAATATCTGCCAAAAGTTTAAGTCACCTAATCAGTAGCTGATGATGAAAATGGTTCTCCCCTTAAGTGAGAAACATAAAGAAATTACTTTCCTCTCTTGGGTTTAGGTCACATTGTCAGGGAAAGCAGTTCACGTCTTAGATTGAATTATTGTACTTAGTTCTTGGTGAGACAAAGTTGCTGTGGACGTAACCAACGTAAGACTGCATGCAGAACTCTAGCAACTGATATTGGGAAAAAGATCTCAGCGTGCTTCCTTAAAAACACAGGCGTTTTTGGCTGAATTGCTGCTTTTTGCACTCTGCGTTCCCAAGGTTGCTAAATAATCTAGTGGGCAAACCAGCATTTTACTGGGGATCGCAAGTGTGGCGGCGGAGCGGTACGCAGGAGTTCGGGCGTCATTCTTTAATTACTAGCGGCCAGCAGGCCTGCCAAGTCAGCAGAGGTGACCTCTGCTGCTGATGTGCCTTAATCCTTGTCGCCTCTGACAATTGAGGCTGTAGTGATTATTGCCAGGTAGAAAAAAAATTAGCTGAGGGACTTTAATGGGCTGTCCTACAACTACAAACTACTGGCCATTTATGCGCTGGGTGAAATAACAACTCAGAACAAGAATGACAGTTGGATTTTACCCTTTACGTTTTGTAGCTGTTGCAGCCTTTTAAATGACAAATCATTTCAGCTTTTTTTTTTTTTTTTTAAAGTACGGCAGTATGTGAGCTTTTGGGATAATTGTACTTTTAATATGCAATTGAGATAGTTGGGGGAGGGAGAAGGGGAGTTAAATGCATTTTCTATTGAAGAAAAGCAAAGAAGAATAAGAAATGATGTTTTATTCAAAAGGATGGTAGGGATGAACTTAGAAAAAGGATTTTTTGTCTTGCAGAGAATTAGCTAGAATGATGGACTTGATGATATTAGAGGTCTTTTCCAAACTTAATGATTCTGTTCTAGTCTATGATATAATTGAATGCACCTTTTGACCAATTTAAAGATTACATAAATCAGACTGAGATTAGAAATGTCTTTTAATTGATGATCTGTGCAACTGGAATTCAGTCCTGAAGTCTAATTGTGCTTAAGAAATCGTTGAAGACTAATTCTGTACTGTTAGTTACCTCTCCTCCTCTTTGTGGACAGTTAAAGGGCACTGGGTAAGCTGTACAGAGGATTTTCCTGGTTCCCATTTTTAAAGTTTGTTTGCAGTGCAATATTTATAGATTCTGCTTTAAAGACTGAATTCTTAATTGGCTTTTCTATGGCACTTTTTCTTATAGTAAGTAATGCTTCACAAGTATCAACAAAGGTGTATTTGAAACCTGCCAGTTTTGTGAGGTGACATCTCAATTTTCACCCTTCCCAATTGACAGAGGCATTGAGTTAGAAATATTCTAGTTTATTGAAATGCTCTCGAGAAGGGTCTGGAACCTGATTTGGGGAAGTATTTAGCGTTCCGTGACACTTCCCATGGAAGATACATCTCAGACGCCCTTCTGCGTACTAGAGCTCTCTAATGAGGACCCAGAGCAGTTGCCAGTCATCTGTGGAAAATCTAATTAAGGTCCTGATGGCAAAAGCTGGAGCAGCCAAATTCTGATTGCACCGTTTACTGTAAGAAGTTTCTTTCTTCCTCAAACCCCCCTCATTGTCAGGACGACTGCACAAGGCCCTGCAGCTGAGGAAACAGGGCTTTTGGGGAGAAGCAGGTTCCTTCGCTACTCATCCTCCAGCCACTACGTCCTCTGCCTGCTTGTCTGTATCTTTTGCGCCGAGTCCCCTGTCCAGATCCAGGCACTTCTCCAGGGATCACAGTGGTTATCCGCTTTGCCAAAGCAGTTTGTGTTCCTCCTTCACTCAACATTGATTTTTCCAGCTGTCCCTAGCCTTTTCTGTAGGAAAACCTGCCTGATCTATTTTTCCTTGCTCTTGGACCACTCTCAGTTCTGTTCCCTTATTCCCCCCCTTCCTTTTTCAGGATTGTTTTTTGTCCACCTTGTTGCAGGATCCTTGCTTAGCTATGTCGATTTCCGTGAATTAAATTAATCCATTATTTGAAGTGTAATGAACACGTTTGGAATAAGAGTATAAGCACAGGGAGCTGATTAAAGACAAAATTAACCGTCTCTGAAGGACAATCCTTATTACAGTCCCTTGCCAAATACCAATTTTCAGGTGTTTAAGTCTGCCTGTAAAACCTGGTGTCCTGGTTTTAGCTGGGATAGAGTTATTTTTCTTCTTAGTAGCTGGTATAGTGTTTTGGATTTAGCCTGAGAGGAATGTTGATAACAAACTGATGTTTTAATTGTTGCTAAGTAGTTTTTATCCCAAGTGAAGGACTTTTCCGTTTCCCGGGCTCTGCCAGCAGCAGGTGCACAGGGAGCTGGGAGGGAGCATGGCCAGGAGAGTGACCTGAACCAGCCAAAGGGATATTCATGGATATTCCGTACCCCTGACTGTCACGCTCCGTACAGAAACTGGGGGGAGCTGGCTGGGAAGGGCGGGTGGCTGCTTGGGCATCGCTCAGTGGGTGGTGAGCAATTGCCTTGTGCATCACTTCTCTTTTCTTGGGGTTTATTTTTAATTTTTTTAAATTATATTCCTTTTCACTACTACCATTATTATTCTATTTTATTATTATTATTGCTAGTATTACTTTTTACTTTACTTTAGTTATTAAAACGTTTCTATCTCAACCCACAATTCACTTTTTTTTGATTCTGCTCCCCATCCCACTGGGTAGGGGGGGGCGATCGAGTGGCTGCGTGATGCCTAGTGGCTGGCTGGGGTTAATCCGCAACCCCTGGCTTTAGTTATTTAATGCCAGCTTCACTTCTGGCATGCTTAACAGTGGCATTCTGGTGCACTGCAATATGCTGTGGACTACAACTTTTGTTAATAGGTGCTACCAGTTGGCACAGAGGGGAGAATAAACATGAAAAAAACTCAACACACTGTTAAACAAGGAGTTTGCCCCAGAGAGGCTGATTGAGCTGCTCTGATACAGATGTTGGGAAATCCTTCAGTGAGACGAGGAGAAGAGGAGAGTAAATACTCTAAGTGTGAGCTTGGGGTTGCAAACATTTTTGCCTTGTTCTTTTGATCAGAAAAATTAAGTGGAAGAGGATAACACTATGTAGTGGGGATAAATGAGAAATAATTTCTGGCAAATCTGTTCTTCTGGCCTAGCAGAGAGCAGATTTCCTTTAGTCTCTGAAAGAGATTGAGTTTTTGTACGGCAGCATTCCGTAATACCCCACAGCTCCCCTCACTCCCCCCAAGTGACCAACAAAAAAAATTTAGATTTGTGGAGCTTCCAGAGGTTAGTTCCACTGTAGCTTATTCAGTAAACCTACTAAAGAGCAGGTTAAACACCTTTAAGTGGCTTAAGAGAACCTGGGCAGATCTATTTGTATTTAGCTTGAAAAAAAGCAGAAAGTCTCCCAAGATGTCGTACTGTCCATGGTGGCTCCTGTACTCCTCGTGAACTTGCAGGAGAGCTGGGAAGGTGCCAGGTAAGGGCTCTTCTTGCTTCAGTGTCCTCATATCTTGGACGATTACTAAGCTCTTTTGGAATAGAGATATTTTTTTTAAACACCTCTCTGACTTCTGATTTTTGGAGAGCCCTTTCATTTTTACCTCAGTTTAATTCCCATTCAGGACTGTGTATCATAAGGGTAGCATTAATTGACATTGGCATTCATTAATACCTGGAGATCATTAATGCCAAGTGTATGACTTAACTGTCAGGACTGTAATGGAACTGTTTAGTTCTAGGCTGTATTTCTGTCTGTACTGTTTGTTGAAGGCTAGTATCAAACAGCAGTCTTCTTGGCTACTAATACAGCTTATAGTTCTGAGATTTTTCCCTTTCTTCCAAACAGCTTCATGCTTTGGATTTGCAGAAATTTATAACCTAAGGGAACAATACTTCAAAGTTAATGCAGTCAGCCTTGACAATCCTCCTCCAGAAAAATTATATGTTACCCTATATAGGAACAGCTGTGATACAGCACAAACATCAAATATTGCAAGTATTTCAGACACTGTATGAACAGCTTGTATTCTTATTTTCTCTCCGCCTTCCCACCTTCCTTGGGAGAATTGGTTCCTTTTGAAGGTTTTGTTGTTTATCGTACTGAAATTTGGCAATGTTGTAGATAAAGCATGAGGATGTGAAAGCAAATTATTTAACATGCCTGAAATCACACACATAGAAGGAGAAATAGAATACTGTCAAGTGACACTGACAGGAGCTTGTACTTTTTTTTTTTTTTTTTTTTTTTGCAAAACAGAATGAAAAACTTTTATGGCTCTTGGCCGTAAAGAAAAATAGGGGACAAGTTGGATTTGCCTTCTGCAGAAGCCAGAATGTTAACCTTTGTACTTAAAATGTGCTTAAACAGATTGTATTGATATCTGAGTTGATTGATAACACAGAGGGGAAGGGTACTATCAACTCACAATGCATTTGTCTTCTAAGATAGATGGAGAACCAAAATGATGCCAGATACTGTAGCTAACCCTGCTCCTGATTCTGTGACTCACTCAATTAACAAAGCTAAAGAGGGTGAAGAGTGCAGCATCCAAAAATATTTTCTCATGGCAATTTTTAGAGACTTGCGGAAACAAAAATGAACATGGGTGCCTATTTATGCCTATGAGTGTAGAAAGCAGAGACAGAAAAAGACTCAGAATACAAACTCTTAAGTCCAGGATGTAAACTCTACTTTCTAACAGATTCTTTCTCCAAGCTGATACGTGGACAAATCCGTTGATTTAGCAACAGCTCTTTGGAATATGGCAAAAGCAATCTTGTTATTTGAAAGGAGGAGACACCCACTGAAATGCCAGCAGCGTGCAGGAGTAACACAATATTAATCCTCAAAGTTCTGATTAACGTCTCTGCAGAGCTCTGCTTTTTTGAATTGTTGTGCAAATTGTAACTAATGCAGTGGAGAATAAAATATCTTTACTCTAATTAAAGTATAGTGATTTCTCTGTGTAACCAGTGCTTTTAAAAGAGAACACGTTTTGCTTTACGTTGACACTATAAGCACTCAAATTACAGGAAGGTAGTGGCAATAATTTTTGAAAACACTTCAATTTTATTATGAGTTCTTGTCTGATTACGTCCTAAAATCAAGTATTAGATAAAGCGGATCATCTCTAACATAAATGTGGAATAGACTTACCTTGACACCTGCTGTTACTTTTTTTTTTTGGAATAGGCATCTACAGTGGCATTATACAATGTAATGTAAGAATCATTAGTACAGTGTGCATTATGACAGAAAAAGGGATGCATATTTATGTGACAGATCTCACTGCAATATTCAAGCCATTCTATAGAACTTGCTGTGAATCTCAGTGGAGAAAATACATCAGGGATTGCTACAGTAGATGATATTATTATTAGTCAGTTATAATTTCTTTGACAAGCTAAACAGAGATTTTAATGGGATTCTAATTTTGTCTTTATTCTCTTCTGTATATGAAGTAAAAAAAAGGTCTTACAATTTTAAAAAATGAACAAGTTATTTCAGTTATGGATGTGAACCTTATTTCTGAGGTATTGTATTGCTGGATAATGGCTGAAAGTCTGCAAGTTTGAAATTTCCTTGCATGGAGATGAGGATAGAAAGCTTTCATTTACTCTTTCTCCCTATTCTCAGAATTTCTGTTGCAGCACAGAGCACAGACTTCATTTGTGCCATTAGTTAACCTTCAAGCCGGTTTGATGTTTTGTAAAATGTATACTGTGCATTCATTTCTCCATAAATTACTGTCTGCGGTTTGGGCATTATTTTTTTTCCCCCCCTTTCGGCTGTGTTATGGAAAAATCTTACTGATATTCATATAATGGTATACAGCAGCTTGTGATAATATTATGCACAGAGGAGAAATTTAAACATTATTCACGTATTAGTCAAAACCTTGTTGTGCACAAACGTTATCCACTCAGTGAAGGGGCTGAGCTGTCAGTCAGATGTTTATTTTGCATGGTTCTGGAGTCAGTGCCATAAAGGAGAGCTGAATAGATCCTATAGGCTTAAATAACAACAGCATTCTAGTGAGATGCAGAATTTCCGACCTAACTGAGCCTGCAGTCGGATGTTAGAGAGTGCAATAGCTGGGGAATTATGGAAGAGATCGTTGATCAGGGAAGAGACGGAAGCTAGGCATGGAGATTAAAGCTGGTCAAAAAATTGTTGAATCTCAGAAGTGGTGTGGCATGATGAAATCCAGTGGCTTCTAATAGGTGCAAGTAAGTACCTCTGAGTTCCTGATTTTCTGTGGCGAGGCCTCCCAGACCTGCATTCCCACCACTCCTCCTTTAAACCCCATAGTCCGGTCCCACCTCTGCCAGCCCTACTACTCCGGCCAATCCAGTAAAGCTCAGGCTGTCAGTCCTGTCATATTCCCACAGCACTTCCTTCTCCTCCCTTGGTACATTGGAAAAGCCATACTTGGACGCTTCAGGCATTTGATTTCATAGGTGTTTTATGCCTTCCCTTTTTCTATTTGTATGACCTGTCAACTCTTTCTCACCGTTCCATAAAGCCTAGTCACTGTTGATAGCTTTGCGACTCTCTAGCACATACCCAAGTTTTGGTTTTTTGCCTGATAACTGCCTCTGGATGTGGGCACCAAAATCACACCAGGCCCCGAAACCAAGATGGGCAACCTCCTCGGTCTTTACGTTGACTGAAGCTGTTTCACTCAGGCAGTTGGTACTTTGTATTTCTAGTACAATCTGTTTTGGAAAAGTGTGACAGGCTTGATGTAATTTAAAGCTTTGCAAATAAGTCTCCTACTGACTGAGATGTCTGTCTGAGCTTGAATGTTCATGTGTGCACTTGAAAACAACGGAAATCTTGGGGGACGCTGCCCTCTCGCATGACTTGCTTTGCTGTTTTGGGCTTTGAGCTGGTTCCTCTGTCCTCTTTCCTTTGTCTTTTTTACTTGTTGCCGTGGTTTCCCCTGTTGCAGAAAACCTGTCCTTTTAGAGGTGATGTCCTCGTGGTGTTGCACGCTGAGACTAAGAAACAACAGCTCCGCTAATTTTAATTTCTCTTTTTCCCCTACTGACTCCTCCTGATGATAAAGTAAAATTTTTCTTGGAGGTGGGCCAGTAGTGAAGCTGACAGTCCCAGAGACCTCTTAGTTAAACTCCTTCAATGAATTTCCAGGCAGGGTGACCGCAATGCAGTAGAGTAGATTCTTCAGACAAGGTCAGGCTAGTATTCAGCAGAATGCAAATAGAAATTGTAACTCAGCGCAGACATATCTCACTCTGTCACATATGCTGCCTGCTGACAAATTAATAACCCTTTCAGGATTTAAATGCAGATGTTTTTCAAGCCTGTTTGCTATTTTTGTGGCAACTATAACATTCTTGGGTATATCTACCTTATACATTTCTTTATGAGGCGAATCACTGAGCCGAGAACAATTATTGACTAACTGCTCACATCCCACCGGGTATTACTGGGGGTTGGTATTAGTTTGCAACGCTGTCTGGAAGCTGTCCGTATATCAGTGGGTTGAAAGGTATCCCGCGAGCCGCTGCATCCTCACGGTGCGGGCAAACCCTGTGTTTTCCTTCTACCCATCTTACGAAGACGGGTTTACCACACCAGCGCCTGCGGCAGAAGAGCGATGCTAAAGCATCGCATTCTGCCGTCGGGTCCTGCTTCTGTCGTTTTAGGAAGTCACGCTGGTGTTACTTTCTGCTCTCTTCGCTTCTGTTCTGTGCATCCCAGTACCGCATTCCTCCCACAGTGGGTCATATGTGTTTTTCGGGAGGGGGTATGTGAAGCCCTGGCGTGTATCAGATGCCAAGATCTAAGGTCAGATCCCTGCGAGGAGGGTCTGAGCTGGGGAAGAAAGCACCAAACTGTGGGTGCAGAGGGTCTTGTTTCAAGATCTCTGTTGGAGCAGCCACATGCTCTGCAGCGTCCAGACGTGACTTTCCAGCTGGGCATCGTAGGAAAGAGGTTCTGCAGGTTGGAAAGGACCTTTAAAGGTCACCTAGTCCCACCCCCTGCAGCGAGCAGGGACATCTCCAACTCGACCAGGTTGCTCAGAGCCCCGTCCGACCTGACCTGGAACGTTCCCAGGGATGGGGCATCCACCACCTCGCTGGGCAACCTGGGCCAGGGTTTCACCGCCCTCATCGTAAAACATTTATTTCTTCCTTCTCTCTAGTCTGAAATGACACTGGTGTTCCTGTTAAAATTTGATGTTTTCAAAAAATGAAAAATGATTATTAGAATGGTGAACTAGTCTCTGTGTAAATACAATACATAACGTAATTTCAATATACGAGAGTGCACTTTAGTTCTTTCAGATATGAATGTTACAAAGAATTACTCCAAAATTTCTAAAATGCGTTTCCAGTCCTTGAAAATAATACTTGTCTGGAAGTCACATTTGGAGTAGATTTTAGATCCATTTCCAAGGCGAGTGGTGTTGAGGAATGGGGAAATAGAATTGATCATTCTTCTTAGAATAGTCAGAGTGCTGCTCACTTCTCATGTCAGTAGCCTTAGTCATCTTAATTGGAACAAGCTTAATGGCACTGGTGGAGTTTTCTTAAATCAGAAGGTAAGAACAAGCATGGAAAAATAAACTACTGTGTCACCAGGATATTCTGTTCAGTTTGAAAATGAGAATAATAAAATCAAAGAGTACATAAATATAATTTAAATAAAAAAGAGGCCAGTATTGTCTTTTATTAAAATGTATGCATTTAAGTGTGTTTTGCAGAGAGGAAGTCTTGTTTTGTTTTTACTGTTTTAGGCTGGCATACTTATTTAGGCGTATCAGTAATTTCATAAATTGTGACAATGAATGTTACTTTTATCTTCTAAATATTAAATACTGTCAAATCTTCCTTATTTTTTATTTTAAGGATCTAAGTCTTTATCAATTAACAGAAAATAACAAACACAGGCAGGGTTTTTTTGGCTAGATTTCTACCGCTCTTGCAAGTCATTTGGATTGAAAAGAGATAATATGGTTTATCCTACTGAAGTAGCCCAGTGTGAAATAATTTTTTTAAATAATTTTTTTCCTCACTGTGTCATGAAGAATGGTAGGAGGAGGTGTGAGTAAATAACAAAATAAATAAGAAGGTGTGAATAAATAACAAAGCCTTGAGTACTATGCATTCTCGCAGACGTAGTAGAAAGCTGCTATATCAAGAAATAGGAAGCTTGACAAAAATGCTGGAGGTTAACACTCTGAGTGCATCTAGAGCACTGTACAGTATTTATCACCAGAACACCATATTAGCAGTCCACTTTCCATAAATTTACCTTTACTTTCCAACTAATTATATGTATTATTATTATTTTGGCACCTTCATAAGAAGAGAAATTGAATATACGATACTTAAAAAAATTTATTATTGAGTAATTCTGTGCCAAAACTAAAATGCACAACCATTCTTCTTAAAGTTAATTATATCTGCTGTAACAATAGAAAAATTCAGATAGGTCAAATGTTTATGCTAATATTGTCAAGGATTTTGTGAACTTTCTGCCCTAGAAAGGACATTTCAGTTACAGGCTCAGCGCGAGGGGGGTGGATGCATGCTTTCTGCCCTGAAACAGCAAAGCAAATTCTGTGCAAACTTTAAAAAGCGTCCTGCCTGTTTGGGGCACGGGGTGCCTAAATGTGAGTGAATGGAGGGCAAATAGTATGGAAGTAAAGAATAGGACACACCTCCATTTCCAAGCTGTTTTGCACTTCCCAGCGATTAGCTAACATGATGGCAATCCGAAAGATGGGGTTTTTTTCTGGAAAATGTTCACGGTTGCTGTGAAGAAAAGCCTACACTGTCACCTTTAAGGTAGCTTCCCGTCGGCTAAATACACCCCTTTCCTCACCACACAACACGCTAGCTCACACAGTATTCTGAACGGTGTATGTTACATGCTGCTTTTATTAATTTTTTCCCTCTCTTCTTCAGTTGAAATGCAGCAATTTCCCCAGGATAGTTAGGCTAAACTATCCTTACTGTCCTCTTAAACCTTGGATAGCGATTCACCTTAAGCTTTATTGGTTCTGGTTTTAATCACTGAAGGGGACTCTACTTTGAATTCTGTATATTCTAAGAAGATTTTGCTTTGCGATTATATACATCTGATATTTGTTGACTGTTTTGTTTCTGTTTTTTACGATTGTTCAGACACCCTTACCCTCAGCGCTTCAGAAAGAATAAAAGCCTGGAACAGATTAGATTTGATTCTTGCTTCCTCCTCTTGTGTGCTAGCCATCATGCTTAACATGGAGCTTTTATTACAGACTGTCGGAGTGTCTGATAGCGATCCAGGCTTTGAACACATTTAAATGTGGTTTGGATTCATGTTCCATTTCATTACTTAATTTTGGGGAGAAAAAAAAGCAAAAGAACTTTGCCCCTCAGATTCTCAGCTGGCACTATGACAATAAAATCTTAATGCTTTTTCTAGAGTATTTGTCAGGGTCTGCATGATATTTCAGAACTGTATTGAAAATATATTTGAAATAGAAATGCATTTGATTATGTGGTATGCCTCCTTGCATTTTTTCACTTATCAGTTAGTTGATTTTGATGAGCTGCTCGATGATTGTGTGAGAAAATCTTATTTTTACAACCATTAATATTTATTTTGTTCTTAAAACATTATTCTGCAAAGTGGCATTTGCAGCACTCTTCTTGTTTGTAAGCTATAATTTAACCAAAAACTATAGAAAAACAATTAACCAGAAAGACCTGCTAGAATTTACCACGTAAAATTCTTGGAATTGTTTTTGGCTGAGGTCATGTGTTTTTCACTGTGGAGTAACTTGTTTATTTGATCCACTGGCTTGGTGGCCTGAGCTAAACTGACAAAACCTGTTTGCTTGATCTGCTTCTATTAATTATTTCAAATATTCCAAAGTTTCTCTTTGCTTAGAACTAGTGAAGACTACAGAGGGCTTTTCCTGGCCAGGAGTATTCTTCTCTGATGGGGCGTATGTCAATTCCCTTGGATTAGATGTCATCTTCTGGGCTCAGCTAAGCTGTGAGGGAAGTAAGACTTTAAACCAAACACTATTCCTTATTCCTGTTTAATACCTTATTAGCATTTGAATGCTGCTTTTTTTTTACTATTTTATTTAAATAAATTCACCAGTTTATAAGGGTCTGGTTCAGACTTTGAATATTACTGTTGTGTTCCTGTTGAAGCTGTATCTTGTGAGAAAAAATTACGTTTACAAGAAATATCATCAGCTGTTGGGTTCTTGTTCTTATCAATATTTTTTTTTTTGATATTGGAAGAAGAAATAGGGAACTGTATGTGGTCTAATGATTTGTTAATGACTTTTTGGAAGAACATTACTTGGTTTCCTTCTGTTGACATGTTTCACAAAAGATACTAAAAAATGTTATTTTTCCACTTACATAATCACTTTATACAACTTCGTTACGATCTACAATTCTATTGCTGGTGTCAAATGTAGCAATTTCCGGACCTATACCTGAACTTTTACTCAACAAGCTTTTAATTTTGTTTAGGAATGTGTTAACTCTTCTACACTTGGTAGATTCTTTAAGCTTTAAACTAGAATAAATAAAATGCACTATATAGTTGTGTAATTATTGATGTATTATAACATCTCTTCAAATAATTCAGCATTTCTCAGAATGTTATGTTTCTTGTAAATAATTTAAAACATATTTATGCTACGTATTCTAGTGCAATTACAGAAAAAATGAGAACTTTTCAATTCCCACTGCCAAATTGTGTTTTCCAGTAAAGTGCTAATCTCTTTCTTTTCAGTTTATGTACACTCATGCATTCACTAGATATATTGTATTGCACTTGACTTGGTGTGTTCATTGCTCCTTATTTGTGGAAAGAGCCTTCTAAAACTTTAGCTGGGAACTCCTTCTTTAGAATCTGATACTGTATTCCCCATCAGGGTTTGTGACAAATGATTAGAGGAGAGAAAGAAAGGAGTGATCATAACCTAAGGCAACCTGCATGACAACATTGTCAGCAAAACAAAATTTATGAAGGCTAAAGCACAGCTTTAATTGGTACTAATTCAAAAGCATTTCTTGTTTCTGCAAGAAAATCGCTTCATTTGTTTCAATCTTGGCTAAATCAGTTAAACTGAAAAGCAGCTTTTTCAAAAGTAACGGTAGATAATCTGAGTTCTTTTGTCTTTATTCAGGTGATGAGATGTCTATTCTCAAAACCTATGTTATCCGTGAGAGTCTGATGTTCAAGAAAAATTAAGCTTTTTTGAACCCGTGGTGGGATTCACTATGCAATCTTCTTCTGCCTCCTGGCAGGTAAGTGAAAACAAGAGAAGTTTTTCACATGTTTTTCATTGCTTTCAGTTGTTGCAACTGTTGAACCTGACACAGCTGGATCCGTCTCTTTGGTCTTCTTGATGTCCTAGCACTCCCATGTTCTCACTTAAAATCTTGTGGTGCCTGTGCTTCCTCCACGAGACAACATCTTCCCATTCCTTCGGTGCTAATGTCCTGCTCTCTGGAGCTGGGACTCCAAAGGGCTGACGTTCTTTTCTGACACGGGCCAAGGTGATTCCTTCACATGCGTGTTCAGTTTTCCAGTTTTGTCTTTTCCATTTTTGAACTGCATTCTTTGATCCCCAAATCAATGAAATCATATTTTTCCTCTTTTGAGGGAGAATGACACTTGAGGGCTGTTAGATTATTTTTTTTTTCCATGTAGCATACACAACTGCACTGTCTCTGGTGTTTTTAACATTCTTCTGCTGTAAAGCTAGTTGGGCTGAGGGTTTCAAGGAAAACATAACCACCAGCTATGAGTTATTTTTCTGGTTTTACTCAGTTGAGGTTTTTAGTTTTAATATTATATGGTAAATTTCTACCTTGATTGCTGGTACCAGAGGTACCTTTACCTCTTTTCCTATAGTCTTCAGAAATAGAGCCCCCAACTTGCAAAATTTCACATTACTACCTGATCTTTCTACTGCATCGGTATGAATTGCAGACATGGATACATATTTAGATTCTACATTTATTAAAAATTTTGGATGTGCCTCTAATCTGGAAAAAGTGCTTTTGGACTTCAGTCTATTATTCCTGTCCACTTAAGAAATCTATGGCCAAGGCTACATTCCTACCTAGAATAAAAATTCTTTTCACTACTTTCAAAATCTTCTGTTCAAAGAGATAAAGCAGATGTGCAAGATCTTGAGCACGAGTATAAAGTGTCAGTTACATTGATCGGCAAGGCCAAAGGGACTTTATGGCACCGTGTTAAATGGTCACATACAAAAGCTTCTACCTAAGTTTGAAATGATACCACAGCGGTCACTCAAAGTCACGGGAATTTCGAATGCGTTGTCGTGCTCTGGTGGTGGTAATTTTGTTTAATAAGTGCTTCTATTTCTACATAGGGCAGTACTGTGCTACTCGAGTAGGTGGAAGCGTAATGGCAGGCCCGAAAAGGCCTCTTCATAGTAGGTCTCTCGGGAGGCACTAGGAACCCAGTGACGGATTAAACTCCTGCACGCTGGTGTTGGTCTGAGACTGGTCCAGTGTAAGAGTGAACAGGTAAGAGCTGACAGGGCTTTTAACAAACGGAGGAGTCATGGACCGCTGTCAGGCAAGCATCAAGTATTTGTGTAGGTGAGCAGAAACACACTGCGTTTGCGGTAAGTCAGGACACGCATATATACACCGTGGTAACGGGTGAAGAAGGAAGGTAGCTAGCCACAGAGTGCGAGTTGCTGTATTAACTTGGGAGGGCCAAACTCAAATAAATTACATGGACTGGCCCATAGCAACGGTAAGAATAGCTGACAGACAGCGAGTGTCATGTTGTGGTTGTGATTGTGCACGTGAAAGCTCTTGGAAGCGACCTGCCTCCATCCCCCTCCTTAGCTAGTGAGTTCCTGCCCTCCTTGTGTCTCTAAGGCAACAGTCCACATGCCTTTAACTTTTGTGTTGACCTTGGAATTTGAACAGAAGAACATCTGTTTTCACCCCTTGGCTGCATGGTCCTTGAAAGCACACTTGAAAAGACCAGGTGCTTAGACAACCTTAGTTTTCCTCCCTGTCTGATCTGCCTTGGAGAGAGTCCCGAGATCTTGGCATCTCCTCTTGAGGCTTTACTGTGGAGTAGCAAGAACTGGGAGAAAAAGCAAGTCATTTGGCAGGTGGGATGTGTTAACTTACACAGCAAGAGAAGCAGCCTGCTGACCGACAGTATCTGTATGCCTCTGAAGAGACCTTGCTCAAAAGTTTGCTTTTCTGGGCTTCCTTCGTCTCATTCCAGACAACAAAAGTTAATTTATAGTACATAGAATTTTTATTTTCGTTCAAAGCTGGCGTTGATGTTTTTTATAGACTCATAAAGTAAGCAAAGCCAGGAAAGTTACTGGAAGTAATGGTGACTATAAATCAACTTACTTGGGACTAGTGTAATAGTGGATTACTTTATGTCACTGTTTTACAGTGAGGACGCCATGACAGACCTAACTATTTATAAGCATATGTAGAGAGATAGCAGGTGAACACATACAAGGCTTTATGATAGCCATTAAAAGTTATGAGATTTCACACATTATATTTGTGGTTCTTCAGTAATTCTCTTTACATTTCACTTGATTGCTTCTTTTCTTGTTGCACAATATAAAGTTCAGGAATCAAATGTAGGCTGTTGTGGTTTGTTTTTTTAATGTGGACAATAGTAAAAATGTACATGGACTTTTTCTTTTAAAAGAGCGGATTAAATGAAAGTGGCAGCAGAAAATTTCCTTATCAGGAAATTGCCAAAACACTAAGACTAAGAATTTGCAGTTGATTTCAACCGCAAATTTGCATACTGAAGACCAAGTGCCAGAAAAAGGATTAACAGTTTTGACCTTCATTCAATTCTATTCAGCATTTTTAGTAATGACATATATTAATTTATCTTTTTTTCCCCTGAAAAGAGTTTTCCTTATTATATTTTTTTATGATTTTGAAGCTATCTAAGAGAGAGAAAATGTAGAACTTCATCACCCTGGCACTGGAGTACCTAAGTGTTTATTTTTCTGAAATATGATTATACCCTCCAGCTGATTTTCCAGAAAAGCTGAGGACATTTGTTGCTTAATTTTCTCTGTGCATATGTGGATATGAAGATATTTGTACATATAAAGTAATATGTTAATAAGTATGACAGCTATTTGTGTTTTACATAAAATAGTGATAATAAACTGTGGTAAATAAATGTCAGACTAAAGTAATAATAAATAATAAATTTGGACTCCCAAATGCAAGTATACTGACGATCACTTGCTAGTCACCCATTTGTAGGCTTGAATTTCCATAATAGCTTTTCTCTGTTTTGTTTTGATTTTAATGAAATAAGTATGATGCGCTCAAGTGAGAGGGCATCCGAGTGAGAGGTGACAAAAGAGCCTCAGCTGTACTGC
The DNA here is from genome assembly GCA_026212715.1 of Elanus axillaris. Classification (NCBI taxonomy): domain Eukaryota; kingdom Metazoa; phylum Chordata; class Aves; order Accipitriformes; family Accipitridae; genus Elanus; species Elanus axillaris. The sequence continues at coordinate 3,296,620 of JANZLQ010000030.1, read as the reverse complement.
AATGTGAATACAATTAAACATTAGGTCAGTACTTCAAAATATTTCTGTGTGTGTGTTTCTAATTTGCTTTAGGAAGAATATAGCATCCCCCTGAATGATGCTTTTACTACTGCATTGAAGCAATCCCTCCTCAATTATGTGTAAATATTTGAATACACCTTTATATTGAATTTAAAATTGGAGGATAAATAACAGTTGATGCTTCCCCTCTTAAGTATTATAGGCTTAGATGCATTCCTGAATATCATGCATATTTAAAGCACATTTGTTTTTTATATATTAGGTGAAAAACATATAGGATTAAGATAAAATTTATTTTTATCTTTTAGGTAATTTGAATTTTACTACCTGCTAAAGGAAGAGAGCAGAAATTGAAATAACATAAATTTACCTTAGAAGTTTGAAGTGGAAATACACTTTCTGCAGATTTTAAATAGGGGTATCTGTGAAGGGCTGTGCGTTCAGTTGACAAGGGTTTATGGATGGAAAGGAGTAAGCTTTATTCCATGACCAAACTGTCTTGGAAGTATAATCTACCATTATGAAATATAAAGCATTACGAGGAAGTTAAGCCCTCGCAATATGGTGCTATGAATTAGAAAAGCTGACAAAATGACTCTATGGCATGTACTGTGAGACGACAGATAATCACTTCTTTCAAAATAAAGTGAATAAGGATTGGTTTTGGCAATATTTTGTTGTAAACTTGCTCTATTCCACATTGTAATGAATCCCTAGGAATGCTGGGGCTTGAGCTGCAAGTTAGTGCTTGGAGAGCTGCCTTCTAAGGTCTTCTAGAGAGAAGTAACAGCTATCAAACATCTCAAGTGCCGTTGTATTGGGTGCAGGTGTCAGGGCTTTGGTAGCCCCGCGGCCCTGCAGGGGTGGTGCATTGTGATTCCCTTTGTTGAACTTCAAGAGATTCTTGTTGAAATATTTTTCCAACCTGTTGAGGTCCCCTGAACGGCCGCAAAACCATCTGGTGCGTTGGCAGCTTCTCGCAATTTTGTGTCACCTGCGAACGTGCTGAGGGTGCACTCTCTCCCATCATCCAAGCCATTAATGAAGAGCTTAAACAGCGCTGGCCCCATTAATGTTTCCCGGGGTGCGCAACTAGTGACTGGGCTCCGGCTGGACTTTGTGCCGCTGGTCACCGCCCTCTAGGCCTGGCAGTTCAGCTGGTTTTCCACCCACCACACCATCCTCTGACCTCGTTTGTACTTCATCAGTTTGTCAGCAGGAACTGCATGGGAGACAATGCTGAACGCTTGGCTGCAGTTGGGATAAACAACATCCTCTGCTCTCCCATCGTCCATCACACCATTCATTACGTCATAGAAGGTTATGAGGTTGATCAATACGCTCTTCAGTTTTATTATTAATCAGTTGTGTCTGTTTGTACAACTTTCTTCAGTTTCTTTCTCCACTTACCTTCTTTTTGGTGGAGGTAGAAAGAGTCCTGTAGCTGTTCATTATTTTAGTATTGTTTTCTTGAGTCTTTTAACCAAAACTGTAGGTTTCATTTGAAAATAAAAACGTTGAACAGGTAAGGGTTAGCATAATTTTACTTTCTTAAAGCTAGTGGAAATCAATGAAACAATGTAAACACAACTACACAGAGTCTTAAATACCATCTAATAGAAGTATGGATTAGCAGATATAATGGAATTAAATGACCTGATGGCAGCTTTACTACTCCTGATAAAAGAAGGGACGGAGATGGAGATGTTCTGAAATAAAATTTTGTAGCCATTCTGGTGCAGTGTGGAGGTTGCAGGACAACCACTTTATTTACTCTGGTTTTAAACCTATGGCTTCCTTAAAGTAAAATAAAATCACTGAAATTGGAAATGGGCTGAGTAGCAAAAGAAGAGATAATATTGGTCTCTTTGGACTAGGACTGTTACCTAAATTTTTATTTTACCTGTCTTGACAAGGAAATTGTTCAGAAAGACAGGAAAAGATAGTACGTTAATTAACCTGATGATTCATTCCATGGATTTACTTAGCAATGAAGAAAAAAAATAAAGGGAGTGCTTGGCAAAGATGTGTTTCATATTGTGTAAATATAGGAATGTTACATCATAGCTGAAATATTTTATATGATAACTCGCTTTTCTGCTTCAAAATTATTTGCTTCTATCAGAAAAAAAATGGATGGGAAGTAAATACACGTCAATCTTCCTCCTTCATTGTGTGGGGAAAATAACATGCACAGATAGGGAGTGAAGAGCCACTCATTTAATGTCATTATTACACTGGACTTGCTGGTTTTTTATGTGTCTGATAGGACCATAGAGATGTGAGCAATTATCAGTGCCTGCATTTTATGTGATGAACCACCGGGCCTTTTATTTTGAAGGGGTTGAAAATAATATACACAAGTTAAATTACTTTGAGTATTATTTCCTTCAAAATAGTGATGGGTAATTTGAGATAATTAAGTCTTAAAAAAATGTACAGGATTATATTGGCCTATTAACAGTGACTGGAGACTAGATCAGAAATTTAGAACGAGAATAAACCACATCATCTGCTCCAGCAGTGAAATGACTGAGCTACCCATAAACTACTTATATGCCCTTTTGCAACTAATCTTAAGGTGTAACAGATTTTTTTCTCAGTATGAGTTGAAGCTACCAAAATTATTTTCTAAAAAAAGTTTGAATTATCATTTTAGGCAGTGTATGTAGAACTTAGTAACTATATTTGGAAACAATTGCTTCAGACTTAAATTTGTCCGTTTCATTTTTCATCTTCCCAACAGCTGACTGGTTTGGTGTTACTTGCTGCTACCTCTGTTACCAGCAGAATAACTAGATTTCCCTCAGATGATCATAAATATTTTGTGAAGCTCCTTAAAGGAGCTGCATCATTTTTGCTTCCATAATACTTTTTTTTTCTAATACAGAATACAGAAAAAGCATGTGGTATATGTGAAATTAAGAAATTTGTGGTAAAATATGGTAATCTATGAACAATCAAGTTTTACTGTTTTCTTTCAACATTCAGAAAACTACGTGAGTGCTATAAATTAAGAGAGTTCCACAGGTGACTCTGAAGCTTCCAAAATAATATTTGAATATAGAGCTCCCCAGCTTTTTGGCCTTAAAGTGGATACCGACTTGACTACGATGGAGATAACAGGTTGTGTTGAAGCTGGAAGTATCAGAACTGAATGATGTGATTAGTAAAATTTGTCTGTGATCATTCTGGGAAACATTTTATTTAATGCTTGCTTTACTGTCTTGGCAGGAAAGGTGGGTATATTAATAAGCTCGGGTTTCTTCGAGAACGAAATAGGTTTTATGAAGTATTGGAATAATAGAAGGGATGAACTTAACAGTATAAAAGCAAAGTTTGAGCTCTTACGGTGCATATTAGCAAGTGGAAGCTCATCAATTTTTAATAAGAGAAATGAATGAAGTATAGGTGTAATATTAAATCCTAAAGTGGTGTTTGATTAGATTGAGAAGGTGATTCTTTGATGTGCTCACCTGGAATCACAGGAGACTCTTTGGGATAGAAGTGCTTAGAGTGTTACTTAGCTGGTTTTTCAAAAGTGAGGGATCATTTGATGAGAGTCTTTCTGCTGTGTCCTAACACTTTAAATTGGGCACCGTAGGAGAAGTGGGCTTTTTTATCTAGATAAAATGCTTGTGGGTTGTTTTTTTTTTCTTTTAATTTGGATGGCTTTGGAGTCACAAAGTGATCTCTGGGGTGAACTGAGAGATCAGTTGACCCTGCAAAACTGAAAAACACATAAAAGAAAGTTCCTTGTTCCTTCATGCAGCCAACAAGGTAACAAAAGGAATAATAAAAAATTCCTGTCCAGTAGGATCTTAAAGATATGTCAGCTACCTCAATACTCCTGGCAGATGTTATCTAATAAGTTTTAAAAGCTCTACCATTTGGAGACAATGCTGATACCCCAGATCTTATTTCAGTGCTCCGTGTTCTTTACAGTTGTTAGTGTGTTTATATAAATTTACTCAAAATCCTGAAGAACTAACATCTAATCTTGACTATCCCTTGTCTTGTCGAGTATAGAAGATACTTACTCTATATCATGTTTTTTGCTTTTTCTGATAAATTTAAAGCTTTAATTCTTTCTTATGTGCCAATATTTTCCATGTGATGCACAGAGCTGGGCACAGTACTCCAGCTAGGAGCTTACCAGTAGTAAGCGTTATGGAAGATTATGTTAGACTAGAAGGCATTCACACTCTGCATCTGTAACTTTCTTAATGAAGGAAAAGTATAATCTTCTGTGTAAGCGTTGAAAAGGTTTGTTTATGGGACAACCACCTTGAACAGTGTCCTTAATGAAAATACTAGTATGTTAACAAATGAGACATTTCATTGTTAAAAAAAAAAATTGCTGTTCAATGGGTCCTGTTGTATGTTTCTTAAGCATTTTTTTTTTAATTAGTAGAAAAAAAATGGCTTGTTACAATGAAGAAAAGTAGAAATGAGAATAAGGAACCTACATGAGCAATAAAAAGAGTTCTAATAAGTGAGTAATAAAAATGTCTTGTCCTGATCCATCTGACCACTGTAGTTTCTAAAAAGGAGTAGGCATGTGAATTTTACCAGCTTGATTTTATTTGTGATGGCCTAATATTGGAATAGAGGCTTAAATAATCCAGATCCTTATGTCATACTTGTCATGAACTTGAAAGCTTAAATAATCCTAAACCTATGTTTATAAAGTGATTTTTCCAAATAAATGCACAAGTCCTCTCTGTATGGCAATGAAGTGTGAAAAGGGTTAGTGTGAATAGAGCACATGTTTCTGAGATGAAAACCATGGGCCTAGGCAGGTACACTTTGCAGTAGCTCAGAAGAGGTATCTGTGGAACGGCAGTAATTCTTCTGAACACTCAGTTAAGTGAATTTCTGCTGAGAAGTGTACTTGAGAGGTATTACTGTAGGAAATTTTTCAAATGTAATTGAAAGGGAGGTGACACAAAGATGTACTTATGTGTCATGGTCACCTGTAAGTTGTGGTGGAAGGAATAGTAATTGGCATGGTGGAATCTGGGAAATAATGGTCTTATCTCTTCCACAAAATTCAGGGTAAGTCCCCTTTTCCAAAGTCTCTTATAATGTAGCTATTCTGTTAGAAGGTATGGAGGAAGCTTTTAAGGAAAACTATATATTTTTCCTCATTAAGTTTTTTTCCACTGATTTAATCATTTTTTTGGAGAGAGTTCCGAGAGAGGAGAGGAGATTGAGATGTGGAGGGGGGATCTTGTCTCAGTCGTTTGGGGAAAAAAAAGTCCAAAGGCACATGTTCAATTTGAGAATCTGGTTCAGACTAGCTATCCGTGACCTCCTCCATTTGAAAATTTGAAAGTACTTATTTGATTAGCGTCTTTTTAATAGACTCATAGAATGGTTTGGGTTGGAAGGGCCCTTAGGGATCATCTCGTTCCCACCCCTGCCCTGGGCAGGGACACCTTCCCCCGGAGCAGGTTGCTCCGAGCCCCATCCAACCTGGCCTTGGGCACTGCCAGGGATGGGGCAGCCACAGCCTCTCGGGGCAACCTGGGCCAGGGCCTCACCGCCCTCGCCGGGAGCAACTTCGTCCCCACATCTAACCCGAATCTGCCCTCTTTCGGTTTAAAGCCATTTCCCCTTGTCCTATCGCTACAGGCCCTTGTAAAAAGTCCCTCTCCAGCTTTCCTGGTATCCCCCTTTAGGTACTGGCTGCTGTAAGGTCTCCCCGGAGCCTTCTCTTCTCCAGGCAGAACAACCCCAACTCTCCCAGCCTGTCCCCACAGCAGAGCTGCTCAAGCCCCCTGATCTTGGTGGCCCTCCTCTGGACTCGTTCCAACAGGTCCATGTCCTTCTTATGTTGGGGGCCCCAGAGCTGGGCGCAGAACTGCAGGTGGGTCTGCCCAGAGCGGAGCAGAGGGGCAGGATCCCCTCCCGCGACCTGCTGCCCACCCCGCTTGGGATGCAGCCCAGGACAGGGTTGGATTTCTGGGCTGCAAGTGCAGATTACTGGGTCATGTTGAGCTTCTCATCAACCAACACCCTCAAGTCCCTCTCAGGGCTGCTCTCTCATCGCCCAGCCTGTATTTGTGCTTGGCATTGCCCTGACCCCTGTGCAGGACCTTGAACTTGGCCTTGTTGAACATCATGAAGATTGCATGGACCCACCTCTCTAGTCTCTCAAAATCCCAGCGTATCGACCGCACCACACAGCATGGTGTCATCAGCAAACTTGCTCAGGGTGCGCTCAATCCCACTGTCCATGTTGCTGACAAAGATGTTAAGCAGCACCAGTCCCAATACCACCCCCTGAGGAATGCCGCTCATCAGTGGTCTCTACAATTTTTATTATTGATAGAAAATTTAGTAGACTAATGCTGATGAGTCATATAAATCGTGGCGATTATCTTAAATATGTGTGTTAGCATCAGTAAAGCAATTGATTGCATTATTATTGTCTAAATTTGTAAACATTGTTACCATCACAGCTGAATTTTTAATGGTAATTTCTGTTATCGTTCTGATTTCCCAGTGTAATTTGGAGTCTCTGCTAAAGGTAACAAATGTAAATCTAAATTTCTGAATAATAATTGATACAGTATGTTTCATGCTTGACTCATTAGTACTTTAATCAGATGGCAGATTGTACCTAATTTCATGTTCTGTTCTTCAAAATGAACTACAGCATACAGCTCTTTGCTGGAGACTGCTTCTTTCTACCAGCAAAAAGTGATACTTTCTTATTTCTCCTCCACTCTTTCACTTAGATTTTTATTCTCTTCCTTGTCTTTGAAAAGAATACAAATATTTGAAAGGTCTTTTCTGACTCCGGACCATTTTCTGTCTCAAGCCTTTTCATCACATCTCTTACTTGGGTTTTATTTGTCACTCTTCATCCCTCTGCTCCTTTTACATGTCTTTTATTTTTTGCTTTTTCTTTTTTTTTCTTTTTCTGACAGCCTGTTCACAGGAACATCTTGTAACATCGCTGCAACTGGAATGCCAAAATCTTGCTCAGTGAAACTATATTATTTAAATCCTTAGAGAGGATGATTAGAGAAATCGATGAACCTCTGGATTTCTTTTTAAACGAAACTATCACATTTTGACATGTAAAACTTTCCTCTTAAACAACCACAAACCTGAAAATTAAAGGTTATGCGACGGTTCATTTTGGTACATTCTAGAAGATCAAATGTACAAATGTTTCTGAAATACAACGTCTTCCTCTTTCCCTAAGCTCCCAGAATCTGTTCTGCAAAGCTTTCTGCTAGTGCTGAAAATTGCTCCGGTCAAAATTCCCATGGTTTCTTTGCTCTGCCAACCAAGGAAAAAAAGTCTGAAATTCTCAAAATTTTTCAAGCTAAAAATCGTCGAATCCAAGCTTCTGCCATAAAGCTCTTTATTGTCTAAATGTTACAAATTCTCCTTCTGGAGCTCAGCACGCTGCTCTTCTGCTGCTGTTTCTGTTATGTGTATTCTGACCTGGCCAGCCTTGCCATGTACTCCCTTAAACCTGTTTTGCTCATACTTGAAGACGAAGAGGTTTTAACTCTTAGTTCCTCTGTGCTGAAGGTTTGATGCACGAATGTTCTTTTCCGCATCTGCTCACAGTGCGGCGAATCTCTGCTGCTATTCTGTAATGAGAAAACTATACATTTTATTTCAATAGTTTTCTTTCCCCTTTGAAAAAGAGTGTATCACTTTTGTATTAATGTCGTTCTCCTGCACTGCAGTCCTTTGTTCTGTTCTTTCTCACTTTGCTTCATGTTTCTGCTCTGAAAGCTGTCACCCTTATTTCAAAGCGGTCACCCCCAGGTTTTGCCTAGGTCTACCAATTAGCAAAATGCTAGCTGCTCTGTGAGCTACCAGAAACTTACACCAATGGGCAGGAGAGAAGCCTGTGCATAATCAGAGAAATAGCTAAGCTGTTTGGAAACAAACTCAATATCTCCAGTTACCAGGGAGATCACCTTGTGCTGTGGTGTAATCCTGGCCATATGCAGTCTCACCTGTGGAGCAGTGCAAAAAATGAAGATGCTCCAGGACCTGCACTGTGAAATAAGAGCAAAAAACCCCCCCAAAATAAGTCCATGGAGCAGCATAAGCTAGCAAGTTTTGTTTTCAAAGTCAGGAGGCTTAGTAAAGCTGTACTTGAACACCTGCTTTCTAATTATTGCTCATTAACTTCACTGTTACAGGCAAAATGGTAGCCTGACAGGGTAGACCACCTGCTTTAAGACAAAAGCAAAAGTAGCTTTTCATGCAGAATATGAATGCAATCATATGACATAACTTTTTTCTGGGAATGGCAGCTAGGGTGTTTGTCTGGAAAAACTTTCCTTCCATACAGCCATGTGTGTGAAACTGGGTTTTAAAAGAGAGGTTCAGGGTGACAAGATAGAATTGAGCTTATAATTAATGGCAGTGGTAAATGATTTCTGATTCTAAGCTGAGTGATGGAGTTATCATGAGTAAGTGCCTGTGTTAGCAAATGCTCTCCCTTCTTGTAACTGAGCCATGAGTCATCAGAATTATGGTGTGCTATAAAACTTAATTAGCATTAAAGTATTCTCTCAGGTGATATACATTTTAACAATCCTGTATTAATAGTCACATCCCACAAGTCCATTACAGATTTCATGGTTTAATTATTTCTTCTTAGTGTTTAGAACCTATCTGGATTGTCCACTCTTTGGCAAATTCATCCTCGTTTTAGTGAGTTTCTGCATGAAGTAGTTTCACATCCTGTTAATATCTGTCTAAATTTTGGCTGTCTCGGCAAACAGATAGTCAGGAATAGTCAGCATGGACTTATGAAGGCTCAATCATGCTTGACGTAATTGCTTTCTACTTTGAAATGAGGAAGGGGAAGCAGGAAGAGTGGTGCATGCCATATACCTTAATTTTAATTAGAATTTTTACACCATCTGCCACAGTATTTTCACTCGGAAGCTCATGAAATGTGGATAATTAGGTGGACTGAACACTGGCTGGATCTTTGTGTTTGAAATCATAGTAATCAGTGGATGAACATCTATGTGGTTGTTGGTATGAAGTAGAGTGCTCCAGAGGTCAGTACCGAGGCCCCAGTTATTGAATATCTTCATCACTGACCTGGGTCAGGAGACGGACTGCACTTCTACCAGATCTGTGGATGAAAGCATACCAAACAGTCAAACCTCAATCCAGAGAGCCCTTGGGAAACATGGGGGTTGGGCCAACAGAAACCTATTAATTTCAGCACAGAAGGAATGCAAGGGTCTGTACCAGGGGTAGAATAATCCATGCATTACAGGCTGGGAACCGACTTGTCATTATCCTTGTCGATACCAAGCTGAGTATGAATCAGCAATGTATTTTCATCTTGAAGAAGGCAAACTACGCACTGGAGTTCCTTAGAGTGATCGTGGGTAGTAGAGCTGAAGGACGTTACTCTCCTCTGCTTGGCACTGGTGAAGACAGAGATAGACCAACTACTGTGTCCAGGTCTGGCTGCCTGCTTCAAGAACCATGTTGAGTAGCTGGAGAGGGTCCACTGGAGGGCTACTACGATAATTTGGGGTACACCCATCCTGTGAGGAGAGGTTGAGGAAAACGGGCTTGTTTAGTCTAGAGCAGAGGAGCCTAGAAGGGTGGCCTACAGCTACTTGACAGTGTGACAGAGGTGATGGACACAAACTCTCCTCTTCAGTGGCGGATGATAAGCAAGAGATGATAGTCTCATGTTGCACCTTGGGAGGGTCGTGCTGGACGTTAGGAGAAAACATTAACGCTAGTAGAGTAATGCTGCAGTGGAACAAGCAGTGGTACCTTGATCCTAGAGCTCTTCAGGACTTTGCTAGGCAAAGCCCCAGCTGACCCAAGTTGTTGATAGACCAACCTTGAGCAGGAGACTGGACTAGAGACTCTAGAGGTGCCTTCCAAATAATATTTTTATGATTACGTGGATTTTACTTCGTTTACTTACTTTACTACTTCACCCAACGACAAAAAAAAGCTTTTAAATTTTATGAAAAGAGATAATTTTGCCTACTGTGTTGCTAGGCAAGGCTTTCTTTGTTTGTTAGCGTGCTGTCGATTCCTCAAACGAGAGATAATTTCCTTTTTCTTGACAGCTGAGGCATGGAAACTTTGGTTATAGTTCTGATTTGAGATCTCTTAAATTAGTAATACTTATAAAGACTTTTTCCAAACCAGGATTAATATTAAAGCCAATACATGGAACAAAGCTCTGCAGCTGAAATCAGCTACCTTTTTTCCCCTCTTTCCACCTCTGCAGGTTTTAGGTCACGTTAAATCTGAATTACTTACTAAAGCCACAATTTTGGCAGAAGCTGCTCAATGTGTCATGAAAAAAAAAAAAAAAGTAAACTTTGAAAATGTTTTATATGTTCATTTTTAACTAAAGGCTTGATGCAGAGAATGAAATATGGAAGACTGAGGTGAAATACTGAATCACTCCATATGAATACAGGTGGTTTACCTTACACGCCTATTCAAAAAAAAAAACCAAACATACATCCTGCGGACTGCTTTAGAGAAATTTCAACCCATGAGGGAGAATGGTGAAGGACAGCCGTGTGACAGTAAGTGTTACATCCTGGGGCAACGTGGAAATTCTTCCACTGACCTCTGCTGCTCAGGGTACAGCACACCTTTTGCCTGACTCCCTAACAGTAGGGTTTACTCTACTGAGATAAGACTATAGCTGGGCTCCAACAATTTCTTAAGACATTTCCTCAGGGTAGAATGAGGCCTCTGCTTGTCCAAACAGACAGCTGCTAAATTTCATTGCCACTATACTGTCTGCTTTTTCTGTATGGAAGTTTTTCAATGAACGTCCTTCTGGTCAGTCACAAATTTTAGAGGAATGGAGTGGTACCTTTTGAACTTGACATTCACTTGCTTTAATGTGCAGAGTATGTAAAAGTGGTATTGGTTCCTGGATAGCTTGGAAAGCCTATGTGCTGGAAAACCAACTGTTATTGCAGCTTTACTATTTATGGCAATCATAACGTCTATAATCGTGAGCAAGCCACAGCATTGATCAGTTCAGGCTTCCATCAATACAATATTAAAATGCATGGCAAGCAGTCACTGTAATATTGATGACAATCAATCATAAACAGGTTTCAGAATGCATTTGAAATGTATTTCTGAACTGTTATCACCACCTTTGTGTGGCCAGCTTTGAAAAAGAAAAGTGCTTTGGAAGGCTTAAAAGACTTTCTTCGTGTGGCAGTTGTCAAATAATGTGGGTTTCAGACGCTACTACTCTTTTATGCTTGTTTTCCCACGCTAGTTAGTATTCACTTTCCTTTACAAAACACTGTTATAAAATCTGTTATGATTTCCCCATTTGCTATAAATGTAACACTTGACGCCCTGGTAGCTTTTACAACTCAGATAATGGTGCTTATGACATCACTTTCAGTTTCAGAAAACATCTTTTTGCAGTCCCCCTTTACAAACAGAAACAGTTAATTCCTCTCTTAACCTCAATTTGGAACAGATGTGGGCAGAGTGCAGATAAAACACATTAAGTAGTGATGGCCAAGTAACTCCGGTTAACAAGACATGAGGCACCTTGGGATACATACTAAGGACCTAACGTCCATAGGGAATAACAGGTTCCCATGAGGAAGTGCATGTATTCTATATTGCTGGGGAGTGGATCCCGAGATATGACAAGATAATGACGCATAATTAAGATGCAGATATCCTTTGTGGTAACGTAGGTGTCTCTCTCAAATTCTTTTTCCCTTCACTAGTAATACCCAGAGGAACTGAATTACCATAATCTCCTGTTTACTGTTTTAGATTTACGCTGTCTCCTACTTTATCAACTTTCATCTTTCTCTGTTGCTTAAAAAAAGGTCAATATCCTTTTTTCTCTATAACCTTCCCTTACTTGCTATCACGCTACACTGGGCAGCTCACTTGTTAAAATACACTGGTACTTGTAGTCACGAACTATGTATGACTCAGGGCATCCAACTTTGTCACAGCTGTCCTAGAAATAACCTAAAAATACCTTTTGGAAATTGGTTGGTGTCCGTGCGTCTGTATTGAGTCTCTCCATTGCCAAGATAGAGAATATATATAGACACACCATAGATGGGAACACCAAGAAGTTCTTTTGGTATGTCAAGGTACTCATACTGACAAAGCCTTTGATTGCTATTATAATACAAATAATAAAATGTATGTAAGGAAAGCTGAAAAGCTGGCTGCCAGCTGATAGGCTGTCTTCCTTCTTCATGTTGTAAAACTTGGAGGAGGTTACAAAGAGAAGACATATGGTAACATAGTTATGGTTGCCTTCTTTCTAACAGTCCTTGTAATTTATACCTTACCAAATCTAAAGGTGACTTTTAAGGTCTTGCTTAAATAGTAACTTCTGTGAACAAACATAGCTGATGATTCATCATACTTGGTTGCTGTGGAGATTATATTCCACCAGTAAGAGAGAAACAATTGTTCTTTGGTTTTCATTGTAGCCTTTAGTGAGTAATGAATTAGTAATATCTGACCAACAGAACAGATTTTGAGGTCCTAGTGCAAATTTGCAGAAACACAAATGTTCACTGTTAGCCACTTCGAATGAATATCTTTTGAATTAAACTTCCAAATTCTTCCTTTAACAATATATTACTTTCTTGAATGCTTTTGGTATTGATTTTTGAGATTCAAGGGAATTCACCAAACAAGCAGGAACCAACCCTATGGCACCTGGGTCAATGATTTCCTCCCCCCACCCCTTATCTTCTCTAACAACATTTGTATGCTGAAGATTTTGTGTTCCCTGATTTTCCATTGACGAGAATGCCAGAAGTGATCTTAGCCCTCACAACATATTTGTGATAGCCCCCTGCTTGTTGTGTGATTGCCAATTAAATTTCAAAACTAGAAACAGTAATGCTTCACTTGGAAAACTTTGAATTCGTCCATATTCGAGGGTAGTGTCATGTTGTATCTATGCAACAATTTATGCCAGAAAGTGCTGGAACTTCCTGTCAAGTTGACTTAAAGTGTTATTTTCTGAAGATGAACAGCTTTTGCCCATGGTGATTCCTTTGACTATGTTTGTAAATCTTTGTATTTAAAAAAGAGAGGTTGTATGAGGACAGACAACCAGAGGAATAATCCTTTGCAAACTCTTAAACTACCGGTGATGTGGAAGCTTTCTCAAGTTGTTTCATTAATTTGTAAGACTCTACTAGAAATATGGAACTATAGTTCTTGGGGAGGGGGGAAGTTGTTTTCAGGTGGTTACTTCAGAGTCTTTAAAAATTTGTAGTTCTCCTAGCTGAATATTAAATGGAAATTAATTTGATATTTCACTGAGCATTCATTTCCAAGCAGAAAGAATCCAACCTTCTGAAGAAGTGCACTGCAGATACTAGCCTATATTTTAGATCTACATTTTTAGGTTTGGATTTTAGGTTAACAGCCCTACAGTAAAGATGGACACCATGTATAGTACTGTAAAGGGGTTTGGAATAAACTGTTACAAAAAAATACAAACCATTCTATTTCATTAAAAATTTGCACTTTTATACTGATAACAAGCTTCTGTTAGTCATACACAAGTACAGCTGATATTCCAGAATTAGTATCATTAACCAGAACAGACTTCAAAATCCTGTTGTTACACCAGTATTACTGCCATCTTAAGATCTAAACACAAATTTTTGAAAACTCATAGCAGCATAAGTAATGTGTTCTATATTTACATTCGTTACCCATTGTGTAAAAGACACTTCACTTTTATAGGTGGAAGGACTCAACATGATGTACACGTTGCAAGAGAGAGGATTAATAAACTTATGCAGTTTTTATCGACTTGGAACCATTCTTTCCACTTCTAAATCCATTATCATCACTAAACAGAGATCTCTAGATTTATTTATTTTGGTAGCAGTAGAATACTCTTTTGGTTCTTGTCATGTTTTGTACACTGCTGTTTAGAAGTGTTGATGGTGAGAGGTGGGAATAGGTAAAATGCATTTCTTCAAAATCTAGGTAATCCAAATTTTTTTTTCTTCAGCGCACATCTTGATTTTTTCACTGTTCTTCTTTGTGATGTTAATTACATTCAGTTATGCCTAAGGTGGTTATTTCTAAAGATGCCCCAGTTTGAAATTATACTGTGAGAAAAAGTTGGGAAAATATCCATTTGGAATAGGACTAGATGCTTCGTGAATATTGTGGTTTATTTGGCTTATTTTTCTGATTGACTGTTATCTGTTGAAATCTTTGAAGTGGTATGGGCTGAGCCTCCTTCAGCACAGGAGCCTTCTGTAGGAAATGAAACCTGCAAAGAAACTTTGTGAATTTGGTATATTACTCCTGTTTCTGACTAACTTCAGTTATGACTTTTGCATGAAAGGTGTTTATGTGCCATGAAGCAGAGAAAGCAAACAGATTTTCCTTCAAGTGCTTTCATTGCCATTGAGGTAAGCAGCTTCGTCGAGCTAAATGACTGGAACCACTCACGCCAGTTGAGAAGTTGCTTGGATCATGGTTTATTAAAGATGGTTAGTGACAACTATCCCACTGCTCTCTTATGTGGTCATCACTACCGCAAGTGAACCCAGTTGATGGAGCCACTGTTATTTTTGTGACAACTCGGTCAGGTTAAAGATGAATCGTTGTTCCTAGTAGGGTATGAAGGCACGTTCCTCGGGTTGGCTCTCCTGCCCGAGGCACGCACTTGGGCTCCAAGGCTCCACTTGCTTGTTGTCAGGTACCCGGAGTCTGAGACCTTTTCATCCTTCAGCTGGCTGTGCAGTCTCTAAGATGGGCTCGGAGGTACCTGAAACTCCATTTCAATTCCTTGGGGAATTACAATCATTACTGAATAAGCAGAAGACTCTCATCTCAGCAGTCACGTTTCCCGGTAAGCTCTAGAATGAACATGACCAGCTGCGCTGTGGTAAATGGTAGTGCTGCTAGGACACGGGCTTGCTGTCATCCTGAAACTAAATGTAAGCTAGGATTGAATTTTCCAAAAGGTTTTCCGTGTGAGCAAAAAGGTTTTTAGACATGTCGTGCCACTTCGCACTTAAGTTCTCAGAAATTATAGATTAATTCCAGGATGTTGGAGACTTAATTTCAATTTTCTTCTCTTTCTATAGGTAGCAATATACCTCATCTAAAAGAGTATCCTGACTGCAAGAATACTTGTGTTTGTCTTGACTTTGGCTCTGTTGGTTTTGCCATGGAGTTCTCTCAACCTGCCCTATTAGATTTCTGCCGCGTCTCATAAAATTCTTGTATCTGAACGGGAAAAATGACTACGGTCTAGTTTGATGGTTAGGGGATCTTCTCAGGAAGTGGGAGACTTGGGTACCCAGTTACTTATTCATCAGATGCTCATATAAAGCTGAACCATGTCACCAGGAAAGTTGAACTGGACAGTTTCCTGAGAAGAAGGAAACGAAGATTCTAATCATTTTTTGGTAGTGGAAGAAACCATCCTGAATCAGGCATGCAAAGTTTTCCCCCTTGTACTGCCAAGCTCTTATGTGAATCAATCTCTCCATTCCTTTTTAAAAAAATTGTTGAAAACTTTTTTAAAAAAATCAGTAAGACAAAGGAAAAAGTTCACCTTTGATTTAGTTCCAATCTACTTTCGAAAATACCGAAGCAAAATTAAAACAAACCTACTTCCTTCAGGAAAGTTAAGGATGTGCTTGCAGTAGGGAGAGTTCTGCTTAATTCTGATTTGCACGCTTTGTGAATCTAAATCTGTCTTTCTATAAAACTGATATTTGCCAGTGTTTGTAAAAGTGGTCAGAGTCCGTTCTGCCTCTTTCCTACAAAAGTTCCTATTACCTGTAAAATAACCGTGCCTGTGCCAAGCTAGCTACCTATCTTGTATAGATATGCAAAATCTGTATCAGGTAGATCTTTTCTCTTCTGCGTGCCATGTATTCCACCTGGGAAGCTGTAGCTTCTTTTTCCATGCCTGCAGAGTAGTGGAAAACAATAAACAAAAAGCCCTGTCCCATGGAGGGTTGGCTGTTGTTTGTTCTGCTTAATAACTTTGAGCTGTTTTCAGCAAACATTCTATCAAAGGGTTGTCAAATAACTCTCCTCAACAGAGCAATTATCCAGATGTAGCACAGTAGATTCTCTCTAGGCATCTTCAGGCTTGTTTCCAGTCTAATAATTTGACATCTATACATCCTATTCTGTCATTTAGTGGAATACTGCCACTGAACTAGCTACCGACCTAATGAAACAAATAAACTGTAAGTTGGCTGCCCGCATGATGTACTTAATAAAAGCTTTCTGGAAGCACAGAGAGCACATAAGAAATCAGTAAATATTGTTGTAAAACATATAAAATATTGCTGAATGTGTAACATAGTTCTCAGTGCTATGAAAATGCTGTCAGGACAACTAAAATTTCAATAAAAAATTACTGGCATTCATACAGACGTAAACCCATGTCTTTAATAGCTGGTGTGACAAAAACTCTGGTTCACAGTCTAGGAGACAATGTCTATGAATAAGACAAATAGATGACTAAATGTTTGGATAGCTTTGATTTATGGAATACTCACGTATTCATTTACCCATTCCTCCAATTCAGTTTAGCACTCAGGCTTCAGATTTGCTCACTATATCAGCAAAAGTAAAAAAAAAATCAAATTTGTATGAAAACTCATTGAAATTCTGTTGCCGGTAATATTATTATCATCGGCAAATCACTGTAAAAGTGACATCTGAGAGAAGGTCTAGCTCATTTGTCTGGAGATCAAGTGGTTGAAGTGTCAGGGTCTATAGTCCCACTTATCTTTTTTCCTGAATAACAGCCCTTTCTTCCCAGAGGGGATTGTTATCATGATATAGATAAACTATTAAGCTCTGCAGCAGTAATTACATGTATGTGTAATATACCTATTTATAAAAACATAGAGTGAAGTCACTATTTGATTTCTAATAAGTAAAACAATTCTGTGTACAGAAAAAAACCCCCACATTAATGTCTTTACCAACAGAACCTTATTTTGCCCAGCTGATATAGGGCTTTGGATATCTATGCAAATAAATACCCTAGTTTATTTGGACAATTGTCTATATTTTATTTCTGAAACTTTTTTTAGACTACTCTTTATCTACTCTGGAAGCTGGGAACAGAAAAATGCTTATTTATATTAGAATCAGTAAGTGGGCAGGCTTTGTGTTTCAGAAAGAAAATGGAGAAAAAGCCTCTTTTTGTGTCTTTTAAATTTGAGAAGAAAGATCTCTAGCAGTAGCAACAAGGAACCAGGTAACTTCTGCTTAAATAAACCCCAAAGAACTGTGGAGACAACAAGATTCCTTGAATTGCTCCATTAACTCCCTACTTTTGGTTTATCAAGATCTTTGTGTGGTTCTTTCAAGTTATTCTTTATTACTGCAGCATGTTTTAGAATATGTGCATGCAGGAATCCACAGGTTTGTTAGTAGCAAAATATAGCTCTATTTTTTTCTCATACTTTTCTGTTACATATTTTCATTTTTGCCTCCTAGTTTTATTGCCCCTCCTTTTGGGGAGGTTGGCTCTATTGCACTGCTTCGAACCAGGTACCTGAGTGGGATTTAAGGTTCCAGGTATTATTTTAAGTTTTTCTTCTGCCAGTGTATGTGGTATTCTTGTCCCTTCAGAAATGATCTCTGCAACTGCTGAAGCTTTTGTACAGATGGAGCTTTACTAAAATGGGGGGTTGGAAGGGGTGGGAGCAAGAAGGAAAAAAAAAAAGAAAACAAGCATAGTCTTGGCTTTCTAATACAGATCCTGTCCTTTTTAGTGGTTTTTTTTTTTTTTCTGTACGCAGCCAGATTGAATCTTGTAATCCCTTTTCTGCCTCATCAGGTGGCACTTACAGCCTGTGGTTCTCTGAAATGTCTCTTCCCTTTGTTTCAATGTGAAACGCACTGTTTCATTACCAGTGGATTTTGCATTTTTTTGATAGGGATGCACTGTAAGCAGTATGCACAGTGATGAACCACAAAATAAATCAGTTGGTCATCTAGTTCCCTTCCCTAGGGATGGGATGCTACCAAGCCCCTAAAATCACCTAATTAGACAGTGATACATGCTATGCAGTTGTCATTTTCAGAATTCAAAGCAAACTTAACAATAAAGCAAAAATTTCACCTGTACTGACCCTTGTGTATTTGTACAGCGCAGTTCTTCCTACCTTGATTAATAGCCATGACGATGACCATTTGGCCAGATAGTTAAAACTAGTCGTAACAGGGCAATTTTTAAAATTACCATCCGTGTTCTCAAAAAAAGGACACTTAAGGCTTTATAGTACAGAAGTGTGCTATTAATTACATTCATAATCCAAAATGCATAATCAAACTGGTTTGATTCTGTAAGATTTGGGAAATGCTGATGAACACAGCAGGTGAATAAATGACTCTCTTTTATGGTGGCAGAGTAAGAGTATGAGTAAAAGAATGTAAATATTATTTATCTTTTGGGTTTCAGATGAAGTATTTAGAGTCGAATGCAATGTCAGAGGCTGACTCAGAAATACTTGCAGCATTTATAGATCTTCACTGAATCATAAGCAATGCAATTTTCGGCTACGACCCAGAGATCTATAGAGAAGGACTTGGTAGTTACTAGACATGCTCCGTGTCTTTTTCTGAAACTGTAAAGCAAAATTCCACCCAGAGCAAGGAAGCTTCCAAAATGAAAGCCTTGAGAAACTGATCCATGTAGAGCTCAAAGAAAAAACATGTTAAGGTTGGACACAGGAGGCAGGTCCACGGACACTAGGGATGATTGTCTGAGTGCCCAGTATGATGCTGTAGGCTTGTTTTCAGGTACTCATCAGCTTTGATCTGAGTTTCCAAAATCAGTGTAGCCTTTTCTGAAGGACTGGGCGTGCTGCTGGGTCAAAGATCTTACAACTTGAGAATGGAATGATGAAGGACTAGTTCCCTACTCAGTCGCTTTAGCATCTTCAGAAACACTGTCTGTGGAAACTCGAAGGGAACGGGTAGGTTCTTGTATACTAAAGTAAGAATGTATATGAGCTGCACTGGAGGGAATCTTACAGCGACCAAGCAAGTCTATATAAAGTATATAAACCTCTGCTTGTGCTACGTGGCCTTCTCTCTTGGACCGACACCGTGTCTTTTCTTCTCTCCTTGCTTCCTCAGGCTGTTCTCTTGAAACACCTTGCAGTTACCTGGGCTCAGCTGTTCTCCAGCAAGTTGCCGTCTTCTCCTTTTACAGAGGTTTCAACCCAACCCAGAGCACAGCAGCTGGAGCAAAGCTAACAGGCACCTTCCCTCCCGCTGCCAAGCTACAACCTTTTAAAACCAGATAAACAATATTACGTGGCTCAGCACAACATAGAGCATGAAAACTAAACAACTACCAAAAGAATTTCATGGGCATGAGGGACTTCCAGCAACTGGGGACACCCAGCTTTGTGATGGTGAGTATATAGTAGACATTGGTAATGGGGGCCACATTGGTGTTGTGATTGAACCGTGTATTGCAATTGCTGTGTTTTGCTAAGTGTAACTTACATTTGTATTACGATTTCAGTGTGTTTTGTATCATTCTGCTAAATCAGAAATCCCACCTAACACCCGCTGTCTTCAGTCAAGTCAATTTGATGTTCAACATAACACCCTCCACTCATGGAATATCTAAAAGAACCTGGTCAGAGAGTACTGGACAGAGAGTACTGGACTCTGAGAGGATAAGAGAAGGTAGAAGGAAGGCATTTAATAAAGCTATAAAAAAATTTCCAACAAAAAAAGCCTATTAGAGAAAGTCACTTAAGAGCCTGATTTGCACTTTTCCAAGATGGATAAACAGGCAGATATTTTCCCCCTTTCATGCACTCTATGTTTTGGAAATTGTATGCAGTAATGAGAATGTTCTAGAATTGTCATTTTTGGAGACTGAGATCTTATGTCAGACACTGACCCTTTGAGAGTTCAAGAACGTAGTGATGTAATGACAGGTCTGGAATGTCAGTGTTCTTTGTGGGCATTTATTTGCTGGAGTTCACTTGCTTCACCTTCATCGTTCCTGAGTAACAAGGACTGGAAAAATTTGCCAAAGTTGAGGCCCTAATGTTATCGCATGTCTCGGGTCTTGAAACTTAAGCAAAATGTATACCGGAGGAGCTGAAGATATACTTTGAAAGAAGAAATTAATCTGCTCACATATAAAAAGTCACTGCAGCAATACCAGCTGTTATGACAACTTGTGTAGGTTTTGGCAGGTATGGTGTCTGTATCCAGATAATTGTTTTTCTTGCCCAGGAGCGACAACTACAGTTGACTGATACCTCCTGTCAACCATAGTTAAAACAATAAAACAACAAAATAAAATAATGGAAACCCTGATTGGGAACTATTTATGTACACTTTCTATTGGTCAGACCTATAGGTTGTAACAACTTTCTGCTACTAACCAAATGGAACAAATTTAATTGAGAGATGTAAAAAGGAAAGCTCTGTAACCCATTGCTTAACATGTTATATATTACTTTTCAGTATGGAGAGAATCAACAAAACACATGGAAGCAACTCTTTTATTTCTCACAAGTTTTGGCTAAACTGCATTTTAAAAATATTTTTAGGACATTGAAGTGATAATGTATTTATGCTCTGTGGAGTTCTTATACTATTTGCACAGAGGATAATGAGAACTGGCAGGGAAAAAGAGATCTAAGCAGGTGCTGAGGTGGACTTGCCAAATAGATTTTATTTTGATGCTAGGTGAGTACAATATGGGCCTCCGAGAAAGCTAAAGTGACGTCCACTGGTTGTATTTTTATTTGTTGGTTTGTTATCACGTCTTTTGAAGGTGCTAATTCTAACTCCAGTTAGAGATCTGTGTCCACGTGGTGGTGGGGAGTGGGGATAGCTGACTAAGATGACCAGTGATTAAAAAGTGTGTATGAAAACCAAAACTGTATTTAAAGCCTGCTCTCTAAATAAGAAGAATGTTTTCTCAGTTTGTAATAAAGAAGGTTATCAGCAGTTGGCTGAAATGGGTTGAAGAAAATTTTAAGGCAGGTAGCTCACAGTCACCAAAAAATTAGCAACCACCCCAAAATTTAGATCCAAAGGCTGCAAAACAACATTGCTTGGCATGTTCCGTAATCAACATGACGTGGGAGGATCTTTGCATGAGATGGATCTTTGCACCGGGTATAGCTCAGGGAAGCTGCATTTAAGCAGGAAACTGGAAAGAGGTTTTCTGCAAGACCAAGCAAACCCAATCTGTTGGAAAATAAAAAATAGTTGGAATGGCTACACTGAGGTGCTAAATCTGTCGGTATCACCTGCATGAGGTTATTAACGATGTTCAGAACACTCACTTATCAATAAGAAAGCATTTTTCGCAAACGCCTCCTCCATTGCTGACCTTTAAATCCCGATTTTCAAGGGACGCATGCAAAGAGATGAGCCTTGGCACTGCAAAGCCTGCCTTCATTTGCTTCTAAAATGCAGGAGCTCGCTTGAGTTATGGATTAGGGTTTGCATGCAGATGGCCCACCCCGACCCGCGGCACAGCTAGCAAGGTAACAATGTGAGGAGTTTCAGGGTGCTGCCGATTACAAAAAGAAAGTGATGTTTGTGCAGGTGGCCCACCCTGACCTATGGCATCGCCAACAAGACGGTGATGGGAAAATGCCAGGATACCGTAGACAACAGAATGGGGGCGTGTTAGCTTAACAAAATTAATAACCAACGCAGGAATTAACAAGGTATCCGTATCATAAATACCAGACCATGCTAGAAAATCAGCTAAACGGGGGCCACTGGGGAAGGGGGAAACAGGGGCGTGCTCTGTGTTTGGAGGGGGTAGAAGCAATATCGGGAAATTATTTGGGAGGCAGGAGGAAAGGCACGATAGAGTTAAACAAACCTTTTGATCGGGGGGGTTTAGGAGTCCCTGGTGAGCAGCTCTGTGTCTGATAAATGCAGCTTGGAGCAGGACAATAAATCTGTTTGTTTTCCAACCATACTTGTGTATGGCTGACTTCCAAGGTTGGGGGGCCTGGGATGTTTTCCCCACTGCTGATAAGTGAACACCTAGAGGGGACTTCTTGCCATCCTGACGCTTATTGATTTTATAATACCTTCTAATTTTTCCCACCTTCAACTTAGACCTCAGTGGTCTGCAGGCAATCATGTGCCCATCTGTCAATTGTGCTACGAATCGTATCATCTGTCCCCTTACTAATATTTTTTCTCTTTCCTGCTGGTACCAGTAATCTTTTCTCTCAGATTAATTAATACAATCAAATTAAGCTCGGAGAGACGTTCTTCTCAATCTGTATTTAGCATTAGATGTGCCTGTTTTTATTTCAGACTTAGCAAAAGGTCTGTGCATTGCAAACTAGTCCTTTATTTAAATTTTTTTATTTATTTGGTCTTACAAGATTGCCTCTTCCCATGTGTCCTGAGACATATCCTGATTTAGGTGTAATCTTTGAAAGCACCCTTACTCAGCCCAAGCTATGTGAACTTTGCTTCCAAGTTACTTAATATGTTAAGACATAATAACAGGCTTCCTGTTCCTTAAGGGGAGTCTTATTTAAGAATCCCGTTTTTTCCTCCTTTCAAGTTTGCCTGTGCTTGTGGACAGTATAGCCCAGAATTAGGATTTACAAAGATGGGAAATACGGAATACGGGTGTTAAATTTTGCTATTGATTGAATTTGGGGTAATCATTGGTTCTGGATGGAAAGATATTGAACATATATAGCCTTGTGCTGCTATGGGAATTACAAGGGCTACAATTCAGTTACTTATTTTGTCCAGTATAAAGACAGGTAGTTTAAAGAGCATTTGTGTGGGGAAGATAATAAAGGATTTCTGACAGAGGGTTTTCTCAGTGATGTAGGGAAGCAAGCAACTACTTTAAAATGCTGGGAGGATAAAAATTCCACAAAGACTTGAAGTTGCTGATAGATGAAAACCGGAAGGTAACAGATTTACTAAACGATTGCAAAACGCGAGGTTTCTTTCAACATGACGTTGCTGCTTGTCTTGAAGCTTGTTTCTCAAGGATCAGTTTAAATGCAGCTTTTTGGATTTAGCAGTTTTTCCTCACATATTGTCCTGAGTTTACATGTGAAACAGGTCCTGGAGATTCAGTTCCTGAGAAGGTAAAGGGAATTTTGCTGTGTAATGTGAAGTACTTGAATTTTCAAACTATATGTTCTGTTGTGGAGGAAATAGATTTTTGCTTGGTTCTATTAGCACCAATGTTCAGCCTATATAAAAGGAAGCTATACTTCTCTTTGCAAAAAATTAATTTGTATTAATGACCATGGAAAGAAAGACCACTGTATTCACCTTCAGGTGGATAAGCTCCGGGCTTTGTGCGGAAGGTTCCACCTGCCCTTGCCGCATGAAAAGAAGCTCAGTATTCAGATTCTATGAGTGCCATCAAGTAGAGTGGTAAGAGGGATCATAGATGAAGAGCTCATGCTAGGGGCTGAAGAGCAGAATTTCACTTAAAAAATTACCCAGTTATTGATAGTTAAATTTTGAATGCATTTCTTACTCTGAAAAGTCTGAACTTTTCAGGCAGTGTGAGCCTGCATTAGGCAAAAAACTGAGGGCATGCTATTACTTGAATCAAATTCAAACCAACCTTAAATCAGACTGTAAAACTATGAGGGGTTTTGGGGATTTGGTGGTTGGGTTGGTTTTTTTTTCTGGTAGAGTCCATTGAGGGCTGTGTATGTTAGAAAACTTGCTACTGAAGTCCTATAGGAGATATTATGAATATTCTTGAGGCTCACTTTTAAAAAACTCTTAGAAAAATGCCATATATTAGATTTAAAAAAAAAAGAATTAAAAAGCAAGGCCCGATGATTTTTAGGGATACTAGTCTCCACAAGACAGTTTCTTCGGATAATTCAGCTTATGTACACTATAGACAGCTTGCTGCACATTTCTGAGCATTAGAAATCTACAACAAAAAGGTGTTCAGCCAGAAGCAGAACAGATTTAGTAGGGAAAGGAGCAATAGTGCAGTCATTTTTGCATTCACTTTACATAGTGAAAGAATATTAAATGAAGTTGGAAGCAAAAATCCTCCATAACCCCTTCAAAACTAGTTTTGTCCACAGAATTCATTAATGATAGTAATCTTAATAATAATAACAAACCCAATAATTTCAGCTGAATTAATGTAGTGCCATCTGAGTCTTGAGTAATATGCGTTGAATACAGCTCTTGAAAATTCACTTTCTTCTCAGACATACTAATTGCAGCCTGGCTGATGTAGTTTGCCTGTAGATGTCGAGCTGAATGAAATAACCCTGCTAGAGTGATAGCATCCATACAAAGTCATTTACATACAGTAAAGGAACGCAAACACCGAGTCTTGGCATTAGGAAATAAAAGTATCCTGCCCCAGTAATTCCCTCCATCCAAGCCAACAGAGTACGTGTAACTTTGTTCATGTTGAGAGTTAAATAAAACGGTATAGTAAATGACATTTTTGCACCTGTTGTTGTTGGAAACAGCAAACAGAAATGCCTGCTTTTTCCTGATCACCATCTACTGTGCAATGTTTCCTCCTTCCTCTGGCTTCTACGCTTCCTTAACAGAAAGGAACGCTTACATTCTGTTTAACAAAATAGTCCATTAACCCCTGTTAGAATAAAGCAGGAGAGCGTCCTCTTTGGTTTTCTTACAGGTCTTGGCTCCTGTCAAGGTAAGGAGGGAAGAGGCTGGATGCTTAATCAGGGTACGAATCCTGTGCCCTCGGATATTCTGGGTGGTCCATGACAATGAACATCAGAGGACTCATTTTCATCACAGCACAAAATTAGCTAGGTAATGTCTATTGTTCTCTAATTTCTCACTCATCACTCTAGAAATGTAATCCCAGGTGTCTCATTCCTATGCAAGCAGATGTGGAAGCTCATAAACTGAATTGCAACCTGAAGGAATGAGTTGTTCTCAGATCTTTTGGTTGCCAGGGAAACTAGAGTCTCAGCCTGTGTATGTTTACAATAGCCTCTTTTCCAAAGCTGTCTAAATTTCACATTGGGGCACTTGGGAACAGACTAAGATAGAGAAATAGTAATACATGTCTACTAAATGTTATCATTGATTTCTTAAATAATATTTACAAAAATAGGTCATACATTCAGTCTCAGAGTATGTGTGATTTTAATAGACATGTGTCAAACCCGAGAAGTATTTAATATACATTTTGATCTTTTTGGCTACTTTCCCGTGCTCCACTTACTGAGGCAGTCTCAATTAGAATACAGTTAGTATGGCCTGAATGTCCAAAGAGGTACTGCCCAACAAAAAGTTGTTGTTTCAGGAGAGACTGTATTTTTTTCTCCTCCAAACATAGTATATTTTTCCAAATTACTTTGTGGCACAAAAGCAGAATGGGGGCTATTGAACCACACTTCATCAACGGGGACACTATAGATATGTCCTTTATGTGACAGAATTTGAGAATTTCTTTATAACGGTTCAAAATCTTAGATAGTGGCATTCCTATGTATAACACACCTACTCTGACTCTTATTTAGGGCTTTCTTTAATGTACTAGTGTCCTGGTTTTTCTCTTGAGGATCATAAAGTTAGATTTCGGACACTAAGAAAATGCAATTTGCAGCCAAAGGTATCGGAATTTTGTTTTTTCAATACCTAATGAAATAATTTTCAAAATCATATCTCTAAAAGGTACTTGGATAGTGACATAGTATAAAATCTGTACTTATTCTCCTTGGAGACAACTTGTCTGACTTCTTCACCATTTGTGAGCCAGCGAAGTTCTCCAGGTTCAGTACGGCAGGAGAGGCTGTCCTGTGCCGGTACAAGGCACGCACACAGGCTCTTTCTAACTACTTTTCTCTACAGCCTCGCCTGCGTTATTTCCTCCTCGGTAGTGAAATAAAGAAACATTTGCTTTTTCCTCTTCTGTGAAGGCCTACCGTCACTACCTCTTATTTTTTTAGCTTGTTTTAAACTTAAAAAAATCATAATATTTGGGCATTGCATCTATGAATGCAGCTTGTGGAAGCTCTCTGGAAGCTGTTTTGTTGTGCTGAGGCTCAAAATGATCAGTAAAAACCCAGACAGTGTAGCAGATCCATCTGATTTCTTGTCTCTGAATTATTTCTCAACAAAATATATTATCACTAATCAAATAAATGAAGTAAATATCTTAAGCAGAAGAATATAATTCTTAAAAGTCCCACTGGAACAGCAATTCATTTCAAACATGGATCAGAACTGAAGTAGGTTTAAATACTCTGTGTTTAAATCTGACAGACGTCAGCAGGAAGGAAAATAGTGAAAAGGTAAATCAGTGACAAGAACTAGGTTTTGAAACGCTTGCATCTGCGTAGTGTTCAGGTAGCTCAGCAAAAATACTATTACTGAAGTGAAGGGAATTGTTATGGGCAATGCAAAAATGTAATGTGTATTCCATGTTTGTAAAATGAATATTAAAAAATGATCTCCTATATATTAGAAGACTGGAGAGTTTTACGGGTCTGGGCTCTGACTGGAGTTCAAGTTATGCTAGCTTCTGGTATATAATTCTGATGATGATGGAAAGACCATAATCAATCAGCGACAAAATAGATGAAATTGCTGATAGGTGATGGTGCCCTGGTTCTGCCATTGGTAAAGTGAACCCAAAATGTTACAAGAAAATGTTATAAAATGAAAGAATCAAAGCAAAGCTCAGCAGTTCAGAGTCTGGATTAAAAGGTAGTATGTGGAGGTATATGTGGCGATTGTCAGGTTTTATTAAGTTTCCTGGTGTTTGAGGGGAAAAGAAAAAAAAGCAAGATTGAATTATTCTTCAAAAACCTGTTGAGGTGAGCAGTGTTTGTATCACATGAAGAGGCATAACTGTGGCACAGCTCTGTTAGCACACAGGAAGACCTTGAATGAATCAGTAGACACTTGTGCCCTGGGAAATGAGTAAATTCTAAATCTACCGGGTGATCTGCCATTTGTTCATTTGAATTTGGAACCTGGTACCCAGTAAACTGATTACCTAGAAAAAAAAGCATACTTAGATGAATAATTCTTTTGAGAGTAACGGCTAGGTCATCATAAAGCTGAAATTTTCCTGTTGTTTCAGGACAGATAAAGAATGGGTTCAAAGACTTCTTTGATGTAGTGATCTCAGAATGTGAACTATGTGCCCAAATCGGGGACCTTGGAGGACTAGTACAGAAACACATCGTACTAAAATGTTATACTAATATCTTTAAGACGTTTAAGAAACTGAAGGAGTCTATGGAGGAGTTCCGTAGCTACCAGTGCAGGAAGGATTTAGGCAGCGAAACCGAACCTTGTGCACTGGTTGCTTATACATATTTGAAGCTTTACGGTAGGTGAATATTGACTTGCATTTGAATGGGGAAGCGGCTCACGGAGGAGCTGAGAACAGCCGCTCTGATCTTGTGCAGAAGGTGCTGATAAACCCAGCTCGTATCGGTGCCCTTGGGCCGGTTCTGGGGTGGCTACGACGAACCCTGGGGTCTAAGGGAAGCACAGATGAATGAAACCTTATTGTACGTTTTAGCTCCTATTTTAAGGGAACTGAGGAGGTGACTTGAGAGTAGAAACACAGCGAAGCCAGTTGCTATCAGAACTATGTAACTGCTCCTGTGGACTGCACGGCTGAAGGGACGTGGTATTTGTATTTCTGTAATCTGAGTTGACGGTGGGAAAGAAAATCTTCATGCACCAAATGGTTGATACTGAGCAACTATTCAGTACGTTGACTGTTGAGTAGTTGAGCCCATGTCACCTGCTACGTTTGTGCACTGTGCTGCAGCCTGTGTGCCCAGATAAGGGGCTTAATTTTCTGAACTTCAACTTGACAAATCCCCTAAATATCTGGCCCATTTGAAGTAAAGAACCCAAATTCCAATTTTACATTCATACATCCATTTTTTGAAGAGTTGTTTCCAGAGCTTCTCAGTAGTGACTCACTACAACACCCCTCAAAATGGAAAGGTGAATAAATTTGCTATCCTTTCTGGAAAGTAATATCTTTTCAAACCACATTCTTGCATCACACCCCCCCCCACTTCCCCATTTTCAAAGTGGTCATGATACACTTATTTGAGGCAAGTAGAACTCCTTACTCAGGGGACGTTTCTTTCCAGTCCCATCCTGTAAAGACCATGATGTTATTAATAACTTGGTCTGGCACGGCTTGGCACAGCTTCCTTTGATTTGTAGGTATATATTTGCCATTCTGTTTTCAATCACCCTGTAAGTTTTGCTTGGACTGCTCATTTATCTTACAGAACAGACTAGAGGAGGGAGAGCTTGCAAGAAGAGAGAGGGGAAGATGCCTTCTGGGGGTACTGATTTAATAAAAAAATTGTTTTTCCGAGCACTTTGAGTTTATAAGCACTTGAGTGTACCTAATTCCCTGCCAAAATACACACTTTCTATTCATAGAGGAATTGCACAGACCAGCTGTCAGTTTGTCTCAGAATCTTCTCTCCTGCTTCACTGAAATACATACTTCCCTTATATGCAGTCGGCTGCCTGCAGTATATAGGTATCGGTGACTATACCATACTTAGTAGTGAATCTCTTCTGGCTTCTCCTTTAGTGTCTTTGACTGCCTTTGAAGTGGCTAGAGGGTTTTTGTCGTTGTTGTTTGAGATTATTTTTTAATTAAATAATCATTATTTTTAAGTGGACTACCTCCTTGCAGAAAGAAAATTATTGTCAATCGGTCTATGCCATTTATGGTTTATTCCAAATTTTTAAAATAGGCCTATAGAGGCAAAAGATTGCTATGGCTTTTATTATTTTGCAGGCAAGCTGTATGTATTTCAAATTAGTCAACTAACTAGTCATCTTCTAAAGCGATGTTTTATTAGAAGCAGTCTGAATCTATTACTAAGTCATACCCTGAAGTTAGCTAAAATATCACAATAACAAGATGAGGTAGCTGGGAAATTCTAGTAAAATCCTAGTATTGTGAAGACTGTAGTTTCTGTTAAACTAATATTTCAATGTATTTTACACATTTTTGCACTCTGATTTTGTTTCAAGGAAACGCAATGAGGTATTTATTATTAGGGCTAATCAAAATATTTCTGAGCTAAAAGGGAATTTTGTCTTATCTATTGTTTCCTCTCGGGAGAAACCTCTGTAGCCTGCTGCCATAGGTTGGATCTCCTGGTCCTTTACCTCTCCTCTAAGGCAGAGCACGTTCCTCTCTCTGCTGCCGTGCTCAGGGGAGGAGGGAGCTGGCTTTGCTACGTGTCTCGTGAAAAAGAACAGCCGCCCTTTGAACGCCGAGGGTCTCGTACAGCGTCCTGCGTACGCGAGAGCTTTCCGTTACTTGCGGATCAGAGGCACGGTTTTCCTTCCGCTTATGCCGAGTCCTTCTTGAATCCAATACGGCAATTCAGCGCCGTGTTCCTGAAGTGTGGTGCCGGAGGTGACTGCCGTCTGTTGGTTATTTGTGGTCGAGTATTAGTTAATATAAGTTAATACCTTTCAGTACAAGTCTTGTCTTTCCTAAGTTTGAAAACCTAGGATTAAAATGAGGATGAAACGCTTTGGCAGGCTGTAGGAGACGCATGGGAAATTTCACTGTGGAGATCAGATGGTCTGTAAATAGCCATCTGTATTACTTTTTAGGCCAGATTCCATTATAAAGTAGCCACTCTTACTCTGCTCTTGAAAGGCATAATTCACCTTTTTGCATAGATGTGTTTTTTAATTTTTTATCAATAAGTGAAGGGGAATAAATAAAACCTACTCGGTCTTCAGCTATCTACTGCCAAGCCTCAAATATATTTAATAAATAACAGCCACAAGTGTAAAGTAGGGCTACTGTGTTCCTTCTGCTATTGATTTTGGATTAGATGCCTCCAGCTTGCTTTAAATAAAAAATTAAAATGTCAAGCTTTACTCTGAGAAATTACTGTCTAATATACAGCATGGCGCTCTTCAGAGGAGCATTTGCTGGAACCTCTATTACCCCACCTCCCACTGAGAGCATCAGGCTGAACGCGGTGCCCTTGTTCTCTGGCCCAATGATATTTGTTTGCTCTTTGCTCAGAAAAAAAGTCAAAAGAATGTCGACACTCCAGAACGAGATATTCCCCCGTGATTTGAGTGTTCTCCCAGCAGGAATTCAACAGGGTTTTGAGGCTATAGGTTTTGTTTGTAGGCATCGGAAGGGAAATTCTCTGTATACATCCATTTTAGGTATAATCTTTACTAACCATAATAGCAGGTTTTGCACTGGTTATTTGCAGATGTTTACCTCTATACATGAGTTCATGCCCTCATATTGGCACACATTAGCATGACAATCAAATATTGGTGGTTTTGAAGTTAACAACATAATATAGGATATAATAATAAATAATAAAATACAATCATATTATATATTATTTTATATTATTCAGGCACCACTTGCTTCATGTTCCGCACATGCTTAGTTATCAGCTTTACAGAAGTGGAAGTAAGTATCGGTTTATTTGAATCTAACCCACTTTAGTCACATTCTTCCTTTTGGTGTGATCCTGCTTTCTTTTCCTTTACTGTTAGATGTTCTACATACAAATCCAGTTCACCTTTGTGTTGCCAGGTCACCTGATCCTGAAATGTTTTCTGGGTTTAAAGGCACATCTTTAAGGAATGCATGCAAATCTGGTTAACCTTCATAGAAATATTTCTACCTCTTTGAACTGACTGCACCATCACACAAAGCTGAAGGATTTGATATATCGTGAATTATCTTGTTATTTTATCAGGATGGATTGAACTGAGTATTGAGATGTATTTTACTGACAAAAGCAAGAAAAGCTTTAGTGTGCTTGGATGCATATTCTGCTATATGTTAAACTAAGCTTGTCTATGATTTTCTGAGACTTTTCGTAAGAATTGAGAGAACTATCTGGTTTGGAATAAGAAATAGAACATCTTACACTTGTGGGTAAGAAAATTCTTAAATGAATTACAGGGTTTAAACCTTGGGGAGGAAAGTAGAGTTTCCAGGGAAAATGGGGGCAAAACCCCCCAGTGAATAAACTTGTTCATAAACTTAAATTTAACTAAAAATATCAACACTGCATTCCTTCGCTGTTGTATAGCACTGCCCTTCTGGTTTTTTTTCACCTTTCAGTAGCTGAAAGGCCATTTGCTTTTCAAATTAACGGCAGGTAAGCTTCTGCACACTCTCACCAGGACAAGTGTGTTCCCGTGCTAACTTGCCATTAAAAGCCTAAAACCATTAACCATCACACCAATCTCTCCCTGCAGAACTGGTGTGTTGACACAGTTGGTAATAAGAAGTATAAAATTATTGAGTGAACTGGGCAGGTTTCTGAGGACTCCGCTTTCTGGCCTGTTCTTTTCTGCTGCTTCGATAGTGACTGTTGCAGTGTTCACACTTACTAGCTGAGTCAGTCCTGGATATCTTGATTTCAGCCTGATCATATGAATAAAAAGTTTTCTGAGTAGGGCTCTATAGTAAACTACTGCTTTAAGTCATCTAATTCTAAGCAAAAAAGCTGCAAAATCGGGCTCTATTTGCTCGCTAATTACAAACATCTTAAATGTCTTTAGAAGTGTCGAAATTTGGTAGTTGTTCGTAGCACCGCAGAATGTTCTTCTGTGGAACGGACACAGACACACTTGGGGTTTAGAAGACTGGCTTCAGTGGGACGTCGAACAGTGGTTTACTTCTGAGTCAGGCGGGATAATGTCAACGTACTCCGAAGGCACCCTGTCGTGCAGGGACCCCTTTTCATAATGCCTCCTTCTTTATGGAAACTGCGTTGTAAGCTCCTGGTTGGAAAATAATCTTTGGCTCGGGAGAGTACAGTGTTAACCTAGACAGGTCAAAGAGCACACTATTACCCCGGGAGGTTTTGCAGCGAAACAGTTAACTGGGTTGTTGAGATTTCAGAAATGTTTGTGGTTAGAAGACAATGAAGTGTGGATAATCGTACCACTATTCTGCTCTGGATGATGTAGAGTGATGAGAGATCGCTTTGAGAAAATGGACAACAATGTTGTTATTCAATGAACTGAAATGACTTTATGTGGTACAGTAACTGTGTAAAGTGCTTTTTCCTTGAAAATATCTAAAGCTTGAAAGCAAAAGCTGGAGCAGCTCTTGCAGTCTACTTCTGTGCATATCCACTTCTACGCCTTTTGTGTTCCTCAGGGCATTTGGACTTATTTTAAAACCAAAACAAAACCATTCTACTGGGTCAAAATGGAGCTGATTCGCATCAGAGGCAGCTGACAGCCATTTCCCTACAGTAAGCCATTGCCCTGTTGCAGTGTCAGTGTATTGTGTGCATTTTTAGTGATTTTTTTTTCTGTCTTGTATTGCTATATTTGAGTGAAAGGTGACTCTAGAGATACTGAAATAAAATGCTTTTATACTACTGGAAGTCAAAGATTGTATGTAGAGCTCCAAAATTTCAGTGGTTTAGAGTGGATCTAAAGCTAAACCCCCAATTATGGTGGGACTTTTCTTGCTTGAGGTGATTTCTTCTGTAAACAATTTATTTTATAAAAATCCTGTAATTCCTGAAGGAAAAGAAAAGAGTTCTCCAGAAATGTGAAATTCTGCCATGTGTTTTCTCAAGTATTTTACTTTGGCACAGGGAAGATTTAACTCTGGCTATTAATTCAACTTGCTTTTAAATTTTCAAAATGGAAAAGATTTTGGTTTGGTTTTTTAATTGTTTTTTTTTTTTTTAATTGCATTCATTTTGATTTCTTCTGGAAAAATGTCAAGAATAAATAAATAGAATAGAACCAACTTAGTTAACAATTCTGCTGGTCAGCTTCTGGATAAAGAATTCAGCTCTCGTGAGGCTTGGCAGAACAAAATTGGAACCAAGAGCTCACTCCCTGAAATCCTTGTAGATTAATATGGCCTAAGTAACCCGATAGTTTCGATGCTTCCCGCTGCATTCAATACAGAAAAAACCCCCGCATAAAATCATTGTTTCTATAAGACGTAACTGTATTTTTCTCAACTCCTAAACTCTATGAAAATGAAATTAACAGTTCTCATGGTCAGAATATTGAATGAAAAATGCCTTCCTTAACTTTTGTTTAGATAAGCTCAAACATGCAAAAAATGTCCAGAGCAAATGGGCATGTTTTTGTTGACTCCTTTAACCTGCTGCTTTAATTAGGTGCATTAAGTATCTTGGATAGCGCTGGAACTGGGACGACCATCATTAAATGACACTGGTAATGTGCTTGTTTCCTATTACATCTTGTGGGAATACAATGGATAAATGACACTTCCATCTCAAAATATTTTCTCTCTCAATGTACGTTTTGACGGCAAATTTGTTCAGCACTGGCTGGGAACAGAGGGATTTGGACTTAGAGCTGGAGTGGGTAGTTTGGGGAGTCAATCTGAATTTAACTAAAAGTTGTAAAAAATCCTTGATGCCTTTGGGGTCATAAAAGTCACAGCAGTTGAGGTGCTAGTAACAAAACTCTTTGTAGGTGCTGACGTAAGCGCATCTGCATCGGGGGCTAATTATTCCCAGACTTGCCTGCTTAATTCCAGTTCCTTCTCAGAGCAATAAGAGGGACTGTATGCAAAATGTAAATAGTCCTTGTATGCTATGTCCAAGTTGTTATCTTTTCAAATACAGTGCTACTTCTCTACTCAGAAGTAACCATGAAAAAATGTCCTATCCTAAGGTCATTCCTATTCCGTCATCCTATTGTAAGGTCAGATGAACAGCTTGTGAACTTGAATTAACTGATTTGAGCTGAGATAACCTGATTTGAAGAGAGTACAGTTGTACTCCCACCACATGTCCAATCACGTATCTGATTTTAACAGATAGTGAAGGATTTTATAAGATGACTTTGCAATGCTGAAATTGCTAGAAAATGATTTTCACTTATTAAATTGGAAGGAAAAAAAAAAAGCCAAACCAACTATGCAAGCGTGAGCCTTTCCCTTAGTATTCCTTCTTTTCTTTGGAAAACTGTGTATGGCATAGGAATTACACTTAAGCTTTTAAAGTGAAGTTTGGGAAAGAAAAAATGGAGTCTGGTCTCAGTGGAAATGCAAAATATGAGCACAGATAGCATGTGCTGTGGCAGAACAACTGGATTTTCAACATGGATGCTTGAGAGTTGTCTGTTTACAGTGGCATAACAAGCTGCCTGTTGTCCTTCTGTTATTTTTTTTCCTTAAAATCATCATGCTTTTCATTCCTTCTCTTTGCCTCTGCATTCTTGTTTTTTTCTTCTTTCTGACAAACTTTAAACGTATTCTAATATTGTATCCTCTTCCCCCTTCCCTTTCTTTCAGTATTTTCTCCTAGCAAACAATGAAATGATGAATCTTGGGTGGATATTGCTGCCAGAAGTGCTTCTTACTTTTTGGTCTAGAAATGAATACCGTGCCACCTATAAATGGAAGAGTTCCCTAACTTTATCTTTATTCACTACTGAGCGGAGCTTTAGAAATCGACCTTTTTCAGGATGACTACCTGATGTGTCACGCTCTTTCTCCTCTAGCTGTGCACCATAACATGTATTTTCTGCAGATTAATTTCCCAGTACGAACAGGGTTATTGTGT
The DNA here is from genome assembly GCA_026212715.1 of Elanus axillaris. Taxonomy (NCBI): domain Eukaryota; kingdom Metazoa; phylum Chordata; class Aves; order Accipitriformes; family Accipitridae; genus Elanus; species Elanus axillaris. Next base: position 3,262,010 of record JANZLQ010000030.1, on the reverse strand, counting down.
GTAGCAGTGGAAATGAGCATCATTTCCCAAGTACAGTAACAAAAAAAACTTCCCCTCGATAGGGCTGCAGTAGTTGGATGAGGATGAGGAGAGCATGTGCTTGTTAATTGTAGCCATGACCTGGCTTGATGTCTCAGAATTTGAGTGAGAGCAGTGGGTGACTGAGTAAAAAAAAAAGTTTCTTCTGTTTAGCTCTTTTCCTCTACTGCTCAAGATTTCCAGAATAGCACTTTTAATAAATTAAATTAAAGTGGGATATTGTATTTCTTCTGCTGGTTTGATCTATAATCTTTTTGATACTGTTTTTCTTTTCCAGAATGTTGGTAAAGATTTTCTTTTGGTTCACTGTGTAGAAGGGGGTATAATCCGCTATTCAATAGTTTTTACAGTGGAACTGTGTGGTGGTCCCTGCAGTTGATACTGAGAATGCAACTTCAAACTGACTTTTTTTTTGTCTTGGTCCCTGAATTGCTAGCATGATACTTGTGGCTGATCTCTTAATTTGTCTCTATTTCTGTATTTGAAAATGGAGATTAAGGAATGTATTGACCATCTCACCTTGAGTGTTAGCTAACTCAGCCATCAATGTTTGGAGCTAACTTATATAACAGATCAAACAAGCTCCCAAGGGTCTTAATTATTGCTATAATAATTATTTTGTGTATATATAAAATATAAATAAATCGATAATAGTATTCTTACATTTGGAGGATAGTCATAGACAGTGGAGGGAATCTAGACCCCTAATTGCAGTACTTCCACACCTCAGAGTGCTGTGATAAAGCACTCTTGGGACCTAACTACATAACACCGTAATTTGCTGTTGTGCATCAAACTGGGTAAGTTGTTATATTATTAGTTATATGTCTCTGCTTCCATCAACAAAAAGCCAAATGTACTTTCAGGATTTTCCTATTTGTATTGGGTTTGCATGGCAAAGTTTTGGTAGCGGGGAGGTTACAGTGGGGGCTTCTGTGAGAAGCTGCTGGAAGTTTCCCCCATGTCCAACAGAGCCAATACCAGCCGGCTCCGAGACGGACCCGCTGCTGGCCAAGGCCGAGCTCATCAGCGACGGTGGCAGCTCCTCTGGAGAGCAGAGTTAAGAAGGGGGGAGAAACCAACCTGTGCAACTACAGCTAGAGAAGAGTGAGAAGATGTGAGAGCCCCAGCCCTGCAGCCCCCAGGTCAGGGCAGAAGGAGGAGGAGGAGACGCTCCAGGTGCCGGAGCAGAGATTCCCCGGCAGCCCGTGGTGATGAAGACCCCGGTGAGGCAGGCTGTGCCCCTGCAGCCCAGGGA